>CM058096.1:155353500-155496000 GCA_030247045.1 Colobus guereza
CTCTGCCTCCCGCATTCGTGCAACGTTCCTGCCTCAGCCTGCTGAGTAGCTCGGATTACAGGTGAACACCAGCACGCCCGGGGAATTTTTGTATTTTTAGTGGAGACGGGCTTTCACCACGTTGGCCAGGCTGGTCTCAAACTCCTGATCTCAGGTGATCCCCCTGCCTCGGCCTCCCAAAGTGTTGGGATGACAGGCGTGAGCCACCGCGCCTGGCTGGTGTGCTGTGTTTTTAACCTGGGCTGATCCTAAAACTGATTTCTGAGATGTTTTGTTTCTTGGTCATTTTCTACATCTATGCTTTGCATTTGGTGAGTTTCTTTAGTGGGGCCCTAAATCCAAGACTGCCCATGAAAATAGAGCAGGTGGTCTCCAACCTCTCAGGTTAAATTGCGAAACTCTCCACTAGGGAACTAGGAGTACATTGATTTCCTTGCTGACTCTGTCCCGAGGACAGGCGTGTCCACCCCTCCAACTCCCACCCCCTCCAGTCGTGAAACTGAAGAGAAACACCATGATTTTGAGACTCATCCAAGAGGAATTCAGTCCTAGGTGGAGATAGAAATGTCCCTCGAGAGGCAGACGTATACCAAAGAGCCAGAGGTAAACTTTCCCCTCAAGAACCATTTGCAAAGAAGCCTCCTTCCGGAAGGAGGACAAAATTCGTGCCTTCCCTCAGTCCCGACCCCAGAATCAGCAGATGCCGCGTCCTGGAAAGCAGTCACTGCGTTGTTGACCCAAATCTCAGCTTAGGTTTTAGTGTCCCCGGGGATAAGATCCTAGTACGTTCTACTAAAATGTAGGGAATTTTTTCATGAAGGTCTATCTATCTATCTATTTGTCTATCTGTCTATCTGTCTATCTATCTATCTATCTATCTATCTATCTATCTATCTATCTATCTATCTATCTCTATCTCTCTATCTATCTATCTAACTATCTCTCTATCTATCTATCTATCTATCTATCTCTCTATCTATCTATCTACCTACCTACCTATCTATCTATCATCTACCATATCTATCTATTGATCGATCTATCAACCCATCCATCCATCCATCCATCACATCTATCTAGTATCTATCTATGCATCTATCCATGTATCTATCTGTTCATCCACCATCACATCTATCAATCTATCAGTCTATCTATCTATCTATCTATCTATCTATCTATCTATCTATCTATCTACCTATCTTTCTATCTATCTATATCTATCTATTCATCCACTAACATCCTATCATCTGTTTATCTATCTATTCATCCACTCATACCCTATTATCTATCTATCCACCCATCCATCTATTATCTATTCATAAATTCACATCCTATTATCTATCTTTTATATATTCATCCACTCATATTCTATCATCTGTATATCTATCTATCATCTGTCTATCTTTTATCCGTTACATCCTGTCATCTGTCTATCTATCTATCTATCTATCTATCTATCACCTATCTATTCATCCACTCTCATTCTATCATCTGCCTATCTATCTAATCTACATCTATCTACTATCTTCCTATCATCTACCTCTTATCTGTCTATCTATCATCTATATCTACCGTCTACCTACTCTCTTTCATCTACCTACTTATCATTTACCTGTTATCTATTTACCTATGATCTAACTATCTTGCTACCCTTCTCATTCTTTGGCGAGTCCCAATGGAATCCCCTGTCCCCAAGAATCCTGGGGAATCATTGCAACCAGGACAGGAGAGTCCCCGGAAGCTTTAGAATGGGGATGGTGGCCAAGGAGAGCAAGGAGCCTGAGGAAGAACTTACTGAGTGGTTGACCAGAAGACTATACAATCGGGGTCAGCCCCTGAGGGATGCTTGGGATCTGTCAGGTGCAACACCCGTGAGAAAGCTGTCCGCTTCAGTTCTTGGGGAAGAAGGAATGAAGTGCCCAGTCGTTGGTCCAATGAGGCTTTGGGACATGGGAATAAAACTGGCTCAAACTGGCAGGATGTGGTGGCTCATGCCTGCCATGCCAGCACTTTGGGAGGCCAAGGCAGGAGGATCAGTTGATCCTCTGAGTGTGAGACCAGACTGGGCAATGTAGCAAGATCCCACCTCTACAAAAAGTAGAAAATAAAAAATTAGCTGACGGTGGTGGCACAAGCCTGTAGTCCCAGCTACACAGGAGGCTGAGGCAGGAGGATTCCTTGAGACTGTGAGTTTGACACCAGTCTGGGCATTGCAGCAAGACCCAACCTCTGCAAAAAGTAAAAAAGAAAGATTAACTTTGGTGGCACAGACCAGTACTCCTAGCTACTCACGAGGCTGAGGCAGGAGTATTGCTTGAGCCAGTGAGTTTGAGACCAGCCTGGACAATGTAGCAACACCTCACCTGTACAAAAAGTAAAAAGAAAGTTGAGCTGTCTTTGGTGGCACATGCCAGTAGTCCCAGCTACTCAGGAGGCTGAGACAGGAGGATTGCTTGAGCCTGTGAGTTTGAAACCAGCCTGGACAATGTAGCAAGACCCAACCTCTGCAAAAAGTAAAAAAGAAAGATTAGCTAACTTTGGTGGCACAGACCAGTAGTCCCAGCTACTCATGAGGCTGAGGCAGGAGGATTCCCTGAGCCTGTGAGTTTGAGACCAGCCTGGGCATTGTAGCAAGACCCAACCTCTGCAAAAAGTAAACAATAAAGATAAGTTGACTTTGGTGGCACACGCCAGTAGTCCCAGCTACTCAGGAGGCTGAGGCAGGGGGATTGCTTGAGCCTGTGAGTTTGAAACCAGCCTGGACAATGTAGCAAGACCCAACCTCTGCAAAAACTAAAAAAGAAAGATTAACTAACTTTGGTGGCACAGACCAGTAGTCCCAGCTACTTACGAGGCTGATGCAGGAGGATTGCTTGAGCCTGTGAGTTTGAAACCAGCCTGGACAATGTAGCAAGACCCAACCTCTGCAAAAAGTAAAAAAGAAAGATTAGCTAACTTTGGTGGCACAGACCAGTAGTCCCAGCTACTCATGAGGCTGAGGCAGGAGGATTCCTTGAGCCTGTGAGTTTGAAACCAGCCTGGACAATGTAGCAAGACCCAACCTCTGCAAAAACTAAAAAGAAAGATTAACTAACGGTGGTGGCACAAGCCTGTAGTCCCAGCTACACAGGAGGCTGAGGCAGGAGGATTCCTTGAGCCTGTGAGTTTGAGACCAGCCTGGGCATTGTAGCAAGACCCAACCTCTGCAAAAAGTAAAAAGAAAGATTAACTTTGGTGGCACAGACCAGTAGTCCCAGCTACTCACGAGGCTGATGCAGGAGGATTGCTTGAGCCAGTGAGTTTGAAACCAGCCTGGACAATGTAGCAACACCTCACCTGTACAAAAAGTAAAAAGAAAGTTGAGCTGTCTTTGGTGGCACAGACCAGTAGTCCCAGCTACTCAGGAGGCTGAGACAGGAGGATTGCTTGAGCCTGTGAGTTTGAGACCAGCCTGGACAATGTAGCAAGACCCAACCTCTGCAAAAAGTAAAAAGAAAGATTAGCTAACTTTGGTGGCACAGACCAGTAGTCCCAGCTACTCAGGAGGCTGAGGCAGGAGGATTCCTGAGCCTGTGAGTTTGAGACCAGCCTGGGCATTGTAGCAAGACCCAACCTCTGCAAAAAGTAAACAATAAGATAAGTTGACTTTGGTGGCACACGCCAGTAGTCCCAGCTACTCAGGAGGCTGAGGCAGGGGGATTGCTTGAGCCTGTGAGTTTGAAACCAGCCTGGACAATGTAGCAAGACCCAACCTCTGCAAAAACTAAAAAAGAAAGATTAACTAACTTTGGTGGCACAGACCAGTAGTCCCAGCTACTCATGAGGCTGATGCAGGAGGATTGCTTGAGCCTGTGAGTTTGAAACCAGCCTGGACAATGTAGCAAGACCCAACCTCTGCAAAAGTAAACAATAAAGATTAGCTAACTTTGGTGGCACAGACCAGTAGTCCCAGCTACTTACGAGGCTGATGCAGGAGGATTCCTTGAGCCTGTGAGTTTGAAACCAGCACTGGACAATGTAGCAAGACCCAACCTCTGCAAAAGTAAAAAGAAAGATTAGCTAACTTTGGTGGCACAGACCAGTAGTCCCAGCTACTCATGAGGCTGAGGCAGGAGGATTCCCTGAGCCTGTGAGTTTGAGACCAGCCTGGGCATTGTAGCAAGACCCAACCTCTGCAAAAGTAAACAATAAAGATAAGTTGACTTTGGTGGCACACGCCAGTAGTCCCAGCTACTCAGGAGGCTGAGGCAGGGGATTGCTTGAGCCTGTGAGTTTGAAACCAGCCTGGACAATGTAGCAAGACCCAACCTCTGCAAAAACTAAAAAAGAAAGATTAACTAACTTTGGTGGCACAGACCAGTAGTCCCAGCTACTTGAGGCTGATGCAGGAGGATTGCTTGAGCCTGTGAGTTTGAAACCAGCCTGGACAATGTAGCAACCTCTGCAAAAGTAAAAAAAGATTAGCTAACTTTGGTGGCACAGACCTGAGGCTGAGGCAGGAGGATTGCTTGATCCTCTGAGTGTGAGACCAGACTGGGCAATGTAGCAAGACCCAACCTCTGCAAAAAATAAACAATAAAGATAAGTTGACTTTGGTGGCACACGCCAGTAGTCCCAGCTACTCAGGAGGCTGAAGCAGGAGGATTGCTTGAGCCCAGGAAGTCGAAAGTCGAGGCTGCCGTGAGTTGTAATTGCACCATCGCACTGTTGCCTGGACAGCATAGCCAGACCCTGTCGCAAATATTTAAAAAAACCCCTCCCAAATGGATAACAAGAGGCTGGTACCTGTTTATCCCCAGTTAAAAAAGACTCTCTCTTTCCGAGAGAGATTTTTTTTTCCCAACGTCCCAACATCCTCTCTCCACTATATACCGTCTTTTAATACGAAGAGAAGCGCGTTTGTATAAAATTAAAGTATGTCATCGTGCAATAAACTTGTAAAACAGGAGCTCCTCTGTTCCTTGGAAATTCCAACAAGCCGGGTACAGCCACACAACTTTAAATTTTGGTGGTCAAACTGTTAAGTTTGTTTTCTGGGTGTGGGAGGCCATGGGTGCCTGGAGCTGCTGCTAATAAGGGCTTGTGGCCACGTCGAAGACGGCTGGTTAGACGGCTGGTGAGGGCTCTGCACAAATATCAGATTCATTTCATTCACGTTTACATTGCCTTCTAAACGGGCAGAAAGCTATGATTTAAGATCACCATCCTCATTGGTATCGTAGGACTGTGCTAACAAAGTCCAGTGCACAGATGGGTTTGCAAAACAGGAATTTGGCGCGGTGGCTCACTCCTGTCATCCCAGCACTTTGGGAGGCCGAAGCAGGTGGATCACCTGAGGTCAGGAGTTCGAGACCAGCCTGGACAATGTAGCAAGACCCAACCTCTGCAAAAGTAAAAAGAAAGATTAGCTAACTTTGGTGGCACATGCCAGTAGTCCCAGCTACTCAGGAGGCTGAGGCAGGAGGATTGCTTGAGCCCAGGAGGTCGAGGCTGCCGTGAGTTGTAATTGCACCATCGCACTGTTGCCTGGGCAGCATAGCCAGACCCTGTCTCAAATATTTAAAAACCCCTCCCAAATGGATAACAAGAGGCTGGTACCTGTTTATCCCCAGTTAAAAGACTCTCTTTCCGAGAGAGATTTTTTTTCCCAACGTCCCAACATCCTCTCTCCACTATATACCGTCTTTTGTCTGAAGAGAAGCGCGTTTGTATAAAATTAAAGTATGTCATCGTGCAATAAACTTGTAAAACAGGAGCTCCTCTGTTCCTTGGAAATTCCAACAAGCGGGTACAGCCACACAACTTTAAATTTTGGTGGTCAAACTGTTAAGTTTGTTTTCTGGGTGTGGAGGCCATGGGTGCCTGGAGCTGCTGCTAATAAGGGCTTGTGGCCACGTCGAAGACGGCTGGTTAGACGGCTGGTGAGGGCTCTGCACAAATATCAGATTCATTTCATTCACGTTTACATTGCCTTCTAAACGGGCAGAAAGCTATGATTTAAGATCACCATCCTCATTGGTATCGTAGGACTGTGCTAACAAAGTCCAGTGCACAGATGGGTTTGCAAAAACAGGAATTTGGCCGGGTGCGGTGGCTCACTCCTGTCATCCCAGCACTTTGGGAGGCCGAGGCGGGTGGATCATGAGGTCAGGAGTTCGAGACCAGCCTGGACAATGTAGCAAGACCCAACCTCTGCAAAAGTAAAAAAGAAAGATTAGCTAACTTTGGTGGCACAGACCAGTAGTCCCAGCTACTCAGGAGGCTGAGGCAGGAGAATCGCTTGAACCCGGGAGGCGGAGGTTGCAGTGAGCAGAGATCTCATCGCTGCCCTCCAGCCTGGGTGACAGAGCGAGACTCCGTCTCAAAAAAAACAACAAAAAAAACTTGGTATAAGACCTGATTAAAACCTGAAATTGAATGTAGGATTGCTGCTAGCTAGTATTTACGATTCCAAAGACGTCTCTGCATATGTGGACCCAGAGAGTCTGTAATTCACAAAGCCAGGTGCATCTTTTAATACGAAGAGAAGCTCGTTTGTATAAAATTAAAGATCTGATACGTCTATCCGTGTAACGTTGGTCGCCCTAAGTACATCTTACTAGGCGTTACGTTTTTTATAGGAGCTTCCGTACGATGTTTGATTTAGGAAATTGTATTAAAATAGGCGATAAGGATGTCATCTAAGATTTGCTTGTTATTTTTTTTTTAACGTGTCATTAAAATGATTCATAATTTAGGAGACGGCAGGAGAATGTGCAAGATTAAACCTGAGACCCTCTATAAATTAGAAGGGTTTACAGAAGACGTGATATGCTGGGCTGTCAAAAGCGACTTCCTACATGGCTTGGAGTCTACAGACAAGGAGGTGCAGGGATGGTGGGTTAGCACAACTGGAGACAGACCGTCACTGCGTCCTTCTGCAGATGGAGACCCTCTCACCCAGCAAGGGGCCAAAGTGGTGAGACCCCATCTCTACTAAAACACAAAAATTAGCCAGGCGTGGTGGTGGCTCATGCACCTGTAATCCCAGCTACTCAGGAGGCTGAGGCAGAAGAATCGCTTGAACCCGGGAGGCGGAGGTTGCAGTGAGCAGAGATCTCATCGCTTCCCTCCAGCCTGGGTGACAGAGTGAGACTCCATCTCAAAAAAACAACAACAACAAAAAAACACGTGGTATAAGACCCGATTAAAACCTGAAATTGAATGTAGGATTGCTGCTAGCTAGTATTTACGATTCCAAAGACGTCTCTGCATATGTGGACCCAGAGAGTCTGTAATTCACAAAGCCAGGTGCATCTTTTAATACGAAGAGAAGCTCGTTTGTATAAAATTAAAGATCTGATACGTCTATCCGTGTAACGTTGGTCGCCCTAAGTACACACTTCTTTAATGTCTTACTAGGCGTTACGTTTTTTATAGGAGCTTCCGTACGATGTTTGATTTAGGAAATTGTATTAAAATAGGCGATAAGGATGTCATCTAAGATTTGCTTGTTATTTTTTTTTAACGTGTCATTAAAATGATTCATAATTTAGGAGACGGCAGGAGAATGTGCAAGATTAAACCTGAGACCCTCTATAAATTAGAAGGGTTTACAGAAGACGTGATATGCTGGGCTGTCAAAAGCGACTTCCTACATGGCTTGGAGTCTACAGACAAGGAGGTGCAGGGATGGTGGGTTAGCACAACTGGAAGGAACAGAGGTGTCTTCTGCAGATGGAAGGAGAGAGGCTGGGAGGGATGGCAGGAGACCCTCTCACCCAGCAAGGAGCCAAAGTGGTGAGACCCCGTCTCTACTAAAAATACAAAAATCAGCCGAGCGTGGTGGCTCATGCACCTGTAATCCCAGCTACTCAGGAGGCTGAGGCAGAAGAATCGCTTGAACCTGGGAGGTAGAGGTTGCAGTGAGCTGAGATCACGCTACTGCACTCCAGCCTGGGCGAGAGAGTGAGACTCCATCTCAAATAATAATAATAATAATAATAATAACACTAATAATAGTATAATTATAAAGTAAAACCCTTTTTGTTTTTATTTTATTAATTGATTTATTTTGTTTGTTTTTAATTTCATTATTTGTTTTTAAGAAAGGAAGAAGGAAAGGAAAGGGAGGAGAGAGGAAGGAAGAAAGAAAAAGGAAAGAAGGAAATATGGCAAGAAAGAGAAAGAGGGTAAGGAAGAAAGGAAGGAGGCAGGGAAAGAATGAAGGAAGAAAGGAAGGAAAGGAAGAAGGAAGGAAGGAAAGGAGGAAGGAAGGAATGAAGGAAGGAAGGAAAGAAGGGAGGGAGGGTGGAAAGAAGAAAGGAAGGGAGAAAAGGAGAAAAGGAGGAAGAAAGGAAGGAAGGAAAGAATGAAGAAAGAAAGGAAGGAAGGAAGGGAGGGAGGGAAGAAGGAAGGAAGGAAGGGAGGAAGGAGGGAAGGAAGGAAGGGAGAAAAGGAGGAAGAAAGGAAGGAAAGAAAGAATGAAGATGGAAAGGAAGGAAGGAAGGGAGGAAAGAAGGAAGGAAGGAAGGAGGAAGGGAGGAAGGAAGGAAGGAAGGGAGGAAGGGAGGAAGGAAGGGAAGGAGGGAGGAAGGAAGGGAGGGAGGGAGAAGGGAGGAAGAAAAGAAGGAAGGAGGCAGGGAGGGATGGAGGGAGGGAGGAAGGAGGGAAAGAAGGAAGGAAGAAGGGAGGGAGGAAGGAAGGAAGGGAGGAGGGAGGGTGGAAGGAAGAAAGTGGAAGAAAGAAGGAAGGAAGGAAGGACATAAGGAAGGAAGGAAGGAGGAAGAAGGAAGGAAGGAAGGAGGAAGGAGGAAGGAAGGAAGGAAGGAGGAAGGGAGGAAGGAAGGAAGGAGGGAGGAAGAAGGAAGGAGGGAGGGAGAAAAGGAGGAAGAAAGAAGGAAGGAGGCAGGGAGGGATGGAGGGAGGGAGGAAGGAGGGAAAGAAGGAAGGAAGAAGGGAGGGAGGAAGGAAGGAAGGAAGGGAGGGAGGGTGGAAGGAAGAAAGTGGAAGAAAGAAGGAAGGAAGGAAGGACATAAGGAAGGAAGGGAAGGAGGAAGAAAGAGAGGGAGAGAGAAGGAAGGGAGGAAGGAAGGAAGGAAGGAAGGAAGGAAGGAAGGAAGTGAGGAAGGAAGGGAGGAAAGAAGGAAGGAAGGAACGGAGGAAGGGAGGGAGGAAGAGAGGGAGGGGAGGAAAGAAGGAAGATTGGCTCAAGTGATCCTCCCACCTCAGCCTCTCAAGTAGCTGGCCTTGAGTGACACTATTCTGGTTAATTATTATTATTTTTTTTATTATTTACAGGTGAGTGCCACTATTCTTGTTAATTTTTTTTTTTATTGTTTTTGGTAGAGACAGGGGGCGGTGGCCTCACTGTGTTGTCCCGCCTGATCTCGAACTCCTGGGCTCAAATGATCCTCCTGCCTCCGCCTCCCAAAGTGGTTTTTTTTTTTTCAGAGTGCAGCCCATACCTCTGAGAAGACTTTGTAGATGTTGAGGTTTCTGTACTGGACAGTCTACACCCACCATGTGCATCCATCTGTTCGTTCAAATAGAAACAAATGTGAAATCTGGGCAATTGTCTCCAAGGAGGATTATCTAAGGGCATTATGGACAATCCTTTCCTTAAATGTTTTGTTTTGTTTCAGATGGAGTCTGGCTCTGTTGACCAGGCTGGAGTGCAGTGGTGCGGTCTCAGCTGACGGCAACCTCCGTCTCCTGGGTTCAAGCGATTCTCCTGCCTCAGCCTCCCGAGTAGCTGGGATGACAGGTGCCCACCACCACGCCTGGCTAATTTTTGTATTTTTAGTAGAGACGGGATTTCACCCTGTTGGCCAGGCTGGTCTCGAACTCCTGACCTCAAGCGATCCACCTGCCTCAGCCTCCCAGACTGCTGGGATGACAGGCGTGAGCCACCGCACCCAGGCCCTCTCCTTTAACTTTTACAATCCGAAGACTTCAGTATAAGCCCATTCTCTCTATGCATCCAGCATTCTGGATTTTTGGATGCTGTGCCTGCAGAACTGTGGCGGGAAACGCAACTCCTCCGGCCCCAGAATAAAATGTCCTGCGAGCCAGCAGGAGGGATCAGCGGGTGTGAGGCAGTCGCTGGGGTCCCCTGGCCAAGGCCAGTTTTTGGCTTCCCCCCACTTTCCAAGCCCTCACTGACCGATATTGGCTGGACTCTCTCTATTCCCCGGAATCAACTGCGTGAGGATCTCCACAGACACCCAGGTCCCCATCCCGAGAAGCTACGAGCATGTGAACGCTCATAACAGATGCTTTGCAGAAGTGACTCAGTCAAGGGGAGATGGCAGGTGACCTGGGGTCCCCTGGCCAAGGTGTGAAGGACAGTTTTTGGCATCCACGCCCTCCTTCCCAAGCCCTCATTGACCGACATCGGCTGGAATCTCTCTGTCATACGCGTCCGTGTGAAGAGACCAGCAAACAGGCTGTGTGTGAGCAAACAAACCTGTTTATTTCACCTGGGCGCAGGCGGGCTGAGTCCGAAAAGAGACTCCGCAAAGGGTGATGGCATTAGGATTAGTTCTTAGAGGTCCGGGGACAGGTGGTGGCGTTAGGAACAAGGTTTTGCGGGCAGGGGCTGGATCTCACGAAATACTTTCTCAAAGATGGGGGGAAATTACAAAGAACCTTGCTCAGGATTGGGGACGATTGCAAAGTACATTAGGGTGGGGCAGAAACACATCACGATGGTGGACTGTCATCCGTCAAGGCTATTTTCACTTTTTCTGTGGCTCTTCGATTGCTTCAGGCCATCTGGATGGATACGTGCAGGTCACGGAGGGGACATGGTGGCTAAGCTTGGCCTCAGAGGCCTCACACTCTCCATGGACCTCCAAAGGTACCCAGGTCTCCGTCTGCAGGAGCTACGAGCCTGTGAGCGCTCACAGCAACAGGTGCTTTGCAGACGTGGTTCCGTTAAGGGCAGAGGGGCAGGTGACCTGGGCTGATGCAGGTGGGCCGACAGAATCCCAGCGGAGACTAGGAGACAGAAGAGGAAGAAGGAGGGGAGATGCGTGGCCAGGAGACAAGGGTTGTGGGTGTCCTTTAGGTCCCAGAAAAGACCAAAGCACAGATTGTCCCCCTGGAACCTGCAGCAGGAAAAGCCAGTCCTGCACACCCCTTCCTCCGTAGCCGCGCCGACCGCCAGGCAATACGACCGTGGTCGCTTTCAGCCCCTCTGTTGGTGGGAACTTGTTAGAATACCAATAGCAGACTCGTACACTCTCCCTAGCTCTCTCCGAGGAAATGGTGCCTGTCCTGCCTGCAGGTGGTCACAGTGTCTAGAAGAAACGTCTGCGGATATTCTGTGGCAGGGGTGGCCGTGCTTTCTGGTGCAAAAACCACGGCCTTTTCTCAGAGCTGGGATCTCCCCTGCAAGTGGTCACAACAAGTGAATCACCCGCAGATTACTCCATCCCCCCTCTTTTCCGACCCCAAGCCGGTCCTTCCCTTTTCTTTGTTTACCGTCACGACCAGGGTTCAGACTCCTGGCAAAAACAGGGTCTCACTTTATTAGAGGAGGGTCAGCTTCTCCGCAGCAGCTTGCCGTAAAGAAATTAGCAAACCGGGTGGCTGCAATTCCGTAGAAATCCTCCAAAACGAAGCGGATGTAAAGTGACAAGATCCAATTAAATTTAATTACCCAAGCTGTATTTTCATTTTAACTGACACTTTTTATTAAGGGACCTCATGCAGGAAAGCTAGCAACCTACAGCAAATTGCATCCCGGTAATACAGTTATCTTAGGCAAAATTCCGAGTATCTAATTTTCTAAAACGAAATTAGAGACAGGGGGGTTTGCAAAAGCTTGAGACAGGGGGGTTTGCAAAAGCTTGAGACGGTGGGGGGGGTTGAAAAAGCTTGAGACAGGGGGTTGCAAAAGCTTGAGATACGGGAGTTTGCAAAAGCTTGAGACAGGGGGTTTGCAAAAGCTTGAGACAGGGGGTTTTGCAAAAGCTTGAGACAGGGGGTTTTGCAAAAGCTTGAGACAGGGAAGGTTCCAATACACCGGCGACCACAAAGAAACGACTTTCCACACACACACACACACACACACACACACACACACACGGATGAGGTTTCCATTCCACATTTCCGCCCCGATCCTCCTTCTCCTTGCGCTAAACACGATACAGTTAATTAAAAAGATCTTTTCAGCAAAGATGAGCGAACGCTCAGGCAGCGTTGACGTGACTTTTCAAAGTGGAAGTGGAGGCACTAACAGGCTTCACAAGGGAGATGGAGTTGGGAGGGGCTCTCCCTTCCCTGGGAAATGCTGGGAACAGCGAGAAGGAGAAAAATTCGGGAGGTTGAGGCAGGAGAACTGCATGAACCCGGGAGACAGAGGTTGCCGTGAGCCAAGATCAGGCCACTGCCCTCTAGCCTGGGTGACACAAGAGACTCCATCTCAAAAAAACAGAACAAAACAAAACAAATAAACAAAAGGCCAGTCCCGGTGGCTCACACCTGGAATCCCAGCACTTTGGGAGGCTGAGGTGGGTGGATCATCGGAAGTCAGGAGTTCGAGACCAGCCTGGCCAACAGGGCGAAGCTCCGTCTCTACTAAAAAATACAAAAAACAAACAAACAGACAAAAAATTAGCTGGTGGAAAGCGGTTTCTTTTTTAATTTTTATTTTAGATTCAGGGGGCACGTGTGCACCTTTGTTTCATGGGTATATTGTGTGATGTCGAGGTTTGCGCTTCCATGGAGCACATCCCTTAAATACAGAGCATAGCACCAGATAGAAGGTCTTTCTTTCCTTCCTTCTTTCCTTCTTTCCTTCTCTCCTTCCTTCCTTCCTTCCTTCCTCCCTCCCTTCCTTCCTTCCTTCTTCCTTCCTCCCTCCCTCCCTTCTTTCCTTCCTTCCTTCTTTCCTTCCTTCCTTCTTTCCTTCCCTCCTTCTTTCCTTCCTTCCTTCTTTCCTTCTTTCCTTCTTTCTTTCTCTCCTTCCTTCCTTCCTTCTTTCCTTCCTTCCTTCCCTCCTTCTTTCCTTCTCTCCTTCCTTCCTTCTTTCCTTCTTCCTTCCTTCCTTCTTTCCTTCCTTCCTTCCTTCCTTCCTTCCTTCCTTCCTTCCTTCCTTCCTTCCTTCCTTCCTTCCTTCTTTCCTTATTTTCTCTCTTTTCTTTCTTTCTTTCCTTTCTGTCCTTTCTTTTTTCTGACTCTGTCACCCAGGCCGGAGTACAGCAATGTGATCTCAGCTCACTGCAGCCTCCACCTTCTGGGTTCAAGTGATTCTCCTGCCTCATCCTCCCAAGTAGCTGGGACTACAGGTGTCCGCCACCACATCCACCTAATTTTTTTTTTTTTTTGTATTTCTTAGTAGAGATGGGGTTTTGCTATGCTGGCCAGGCTGGTCTCGAACTCCTAACTCAGGTGATCCACCCAGTTTGGCCTCCCAAAGTGCTGGGATTACAGGCGTGAGCCACCGTGTCTGGCCTTTTTTTTTTTTTTTTTTTTTTAGGTGGAGTCTCGCTCTGTCGCTCAGGCTGGAGTGCAGTGGCGTGATCTCAGCTCACTGCAACCTCCATCTCCCAGGTTCAAGTGATTCTCCTGCCTCATCCTCACGAGTAGCTGGGATTACAGGCACCCACCACCACACCCAGCTAATTTTTGGTATTTCTTTGTAGAGATGGGGTTTTGCTATGCTGGCCAGGCTGGTCTCGAACTCCTAACTCGGGTGATCCACCCAGTTTGGCCTCTCAAAGTGCTGGGATGACAGGCGTGAGCCACCACTCCTAGCTGATAATTCTTGTAATTAAATCTCCTATTGTATGGAGATAAACCATCACACCATATTCTACTAGTTACTGAAAGAGCCAGTAGTTAAAGGCTGGAGTGCAGTGGCGTGATCTCAGCTCACCGCAACCTCCGCCTCCCAGGTTCAAGTGATTCTCCTGCCTCATCCTCACGAGCAGCAGGGATTACAGGTGCCCGCCACCACACCCAGCTAATTTTTTGGTATTTTTTCATAGAGACAGGGTTTCGCCACACTGGCCAGGCTGGTCTGGAATTCCTGACTCCGGTGGTCCACCTGCCTCAGCCTCCCTAAGTGCTGGGATTACAAACGTGAGCCACCACTCCTAGCTGATAATTCTTGTAATTAAATCTCCTATTGTATAGGAGATAAACCATCACACCATATTCTACTAGTTACTGAAAGAGCCAGTAGTTAAAAGAGACTGACACCTGCCCCTTGCTGTCTCTCTCCATGTGAGAACTCACACCCTCGGCTCTCCTGATCTCAGCTCTTCACACTGGAACTCACACCACCAGCTCTCCTGGGTCTCAGGCCTTCAGCCCGGAACTCACACCCTCAGCTCTCCTGGGTCTCAGGCCTTCAGCCTGGAACTCACACCCTCAGCTCTGTCCTTGTGATAACGAGTGAGTTCTCATGAGATCTGGTTGTTTAAAAGTGTGTAACGCCACCCCTTCTCTTTCTTGCCCCTGCTCAGCCACGTAAGACGTGATGGGTTGCCCTTCACCTTCTATCATGATTGTAAGTTTCCTAATGCTTTCCTGTACAGCTTGCAGAACTCTGAGCCCATTCAACTTCTCTTTCTTTCTTTCTTTCTTTCTTTCTTTCTTTCTTTCTTTCTTTCTTTCTTTCTTTCTTTCTTTCTTTCTTTCTTTCTTTCTCTTTCTTTCTTTCTTTCCTTCCTTCCTTCCTTCCTTTCTTTCCTTTCCCTTCCTTTCCTTCTTTCCTTCCCTCTTTCTTTCTTTCTTTTCTTTCTTTCCTTCCTTCCTTCCTTTCTTTCCTTTCCCTTCCCTTCCTTTCCTTTTCCTTCCTTCCTTCCCTCCCTCCCTCCCTCTTTCTTTCTTTCTTTCCTTCCTTCCTTCCTTCCTTCTTTCTTGCTTTCTTATTTTCTTTCTAGATGGAGTCTCACTCTGTTGCCCACACTGGAGTGCAGTGGCAGTATCTCGGCTCACTGCAACCTCCACCTCCTGGGTTAGAGTGACTCTCCTGCCTCACCCTCCTGAGAAGCTGGGATTTCAGGCACCCGCCAACATGCCCGACTAATTATTTGTATGTTTAGTAGAGATGGGGTTTCACCCTGTTGGCCAGGCTGGTCTCGAACTCTTGACATCAGCTGATCCGCCCACCTCAGCCTCCCAAAGTGCTGGGATGACAGGTGTGAGCCACCGTGACCGGCCAACCTCTCTTCTTTATAAAGTACCCAGTCTCAGATAGTTCTCTGTAGCTACGGGAGAAGTGACGAATACACCAGTTCGTATAGCGTCAGAAGTCAGAGAAACTAGAGACCACCCCAATCCATCAAGTTTGTTATGGATCAGAAAACTGTCCCGGAGGCTGCCACGGTGCCTGTCGTGCTGACCGGCTCAGAAGGAGAAAGGCCATCTCTGGCGAGTATCGCCCACCATCCACTGAGTGTCTGTCGTTCTCAGCCTTATTCACATCTCATGCTGCTTGATGTCTGCCAATGCACACACCCCCTTTCCTCCTGGAGAAAAGCCACAGGCAGCCAGAGACCCCCTGCTCAGAAACGAGGCCACCTAGAAGTGCAAAGATGCATATGTTCCAAAGGACCCCACGCACGCTAAGCCCGTGTGCAATTTTGTGCAGGCCCATGAAGTTTGCACCTTAAGAGCTGCCAAAAAGCACCACTTAGAGAGTGGTTTTTGGACAGCTGCCCAGTGGCTCTGGGAAGTCCTCCACGGCCGTAACTGTGAAACTTAGCCTCGATCTGGCTTCCAGGGAAGCGTTTTTCAATGTCATTTAAGTAACGATGTGGCCGGGCGCGGTGGCTCACGCCTATAATCCCAGCGCTTTGGGAGGCTGAGGTGGGTGGTTCACCTGAGGTCAGGAGTTCGAGACCAGCCCGGCCAACATGGTGAAACCCTGTCTCTACTAAAAATGCAAAAATTAGCCAGGCTTGGTGGGGGGTGCCTGTCATCCCAGCTACTCAGGAGGCTGAGGCAGGAGAACGGCTTGAACCCGGGAGGTAGAGGTTGCAGTGAGCTGAGATTGCCCCAGCCTAGGTCATAGAGCGAGACTCTGTCTCAAAAACACAAACAAAAACAAACAACAACAAAAATATATTTTGGCTCATGCGTGTAATCCCAGGACTTTGGAAGGCCGAGGTGGGTGGATCACCTGAGGTCAGGAGTTCGAGACTGAGACCAGCTGGGCCAACTTGGTGAAACCCAGTCCCTACTAAAAATACAAAAATATTAGCCAGGCATGGTGGTGCAGGCCTGCAATCCCAGCTACTTCGGAGACTGAGGCAGGAGAATCTCTTGAACCTGGGAGGTGGAGGTTGCAGTGAGCTAAGATGGCACTACTGCCCTCCAGCCTGGGCAACAAGAGCAAAACTCCATCTCAAAAAAAAAACAGAAAAAAAGAAAAAAAGAGAGAAATATAAAAAAGAGAAAGAAGGAAGGAAAGAAAGAAAAAGAAAGAAAGAGAGAAAGAAAGAGAGAAAGAAAGAAAGAAAGAAAGAAAGAAAGAAAGAAAGAAAGAAAGAAAGAAAGAAAGAAAGAAAGAAAGAAAGAAAGAAAGAAAGAAAGAAAGAAAGAAAGAAAGAAAGAAATGTTGATGCTACGTAAGTAACAGAAAACACTCAATTTTCCAAAAGTCAAGTTTGGATAACCTTGGTATGGGATGGAATACTTTTTTTGTTTTGTTTTGTTTTTTTTTCTTTTTCTTTTAAGACAAGGTCTTGCTCTGTCACCCAGGCTGGGGTGCAGTGGTGCAATCTCAGCTCACTGCAACCTCCACCTTCCAGGTTCAAGTGATTCTCCCACTTCAGCCTCCCAAGCAGCTGGGATTACAGGCTCATGCCACCACACCTGGCTAATTTTCTAGCATTAGAGTCTTCCCATGCTGCTAATAAAGGCATATCCAAGACTGGCTAATTGATAAAGCAAAGAGATTTAATGGATTCGCAGTTCCACATGGCTGGGGAGACCTCAGGGAACTCACAACCATGGCGGAAGGCGCCTCTTCACAAGACGGCAGGAGAGAGAAGGAGTGCCAGCTGGGGAAATGCCAGATGCTTCTAAAACCTTCAGGTCTCATGGGACTCACTCATTATCATGAGGCCAGTGTGGGGAAACTGCACTGATAATTCAATTACCTCCACCTAGTCCCGGCCTTTACTCATGGGGATTATTACAATTCAGCGTGAGAGACCAGCGGCGACATAGAGTCAAACCGTATCAGTCAATCATCTATCTATGTACAAATTCATCAATCATCTAGCTAGCTATCATCAACATACTATCTTTAATCTATCATCTACTTATCTATGAATTATCTATCATCTGTCAATCATGTATTATCTACCTACCTATTAATGTTATCTATCTGTTATCTATCTATGGATTTTTTTTTTTTTTTTGAGACAGAGTCTTACTCTGTCGCCACGGCTGGAGTACAGTGGTGCTATCTCAGCTCACTGCAACCTCCGCCACCCAGGTTCAAGTGATTCTCCCACTTCAGCCTCCCAAGCAGCTGGGATTACAGGCTCATGCCACCACACCTGGCTAATTTTCTAGCATTAGAGTCTTCCCATGCTGCTAATAAAGGCATATCCAAGACTGGCTAATTGATAAAGCAAAGAGATTTAATGGATTCGCAGTTCCACATGGCTGGGGAGACCTCAGGGAACTCACAACCATGGCGGGCGCCTCTTCACAAGACGGCAGGAGAGAGAAGGAGTGCCAGCTGGGGAAATGCCAGATGCTTCTAAAACCTTCAGGTCTCATGGGACTCACTCATTATCATGAGGCCAGTGTGGGGAAACTGCACTGATAATTCAATTACCTCCACCTAGTCCCGGCCTTTACTCATGGGGATTATTACAATTCAGCGTGAGAGACGAGCGGCGATACAGAGTCAAACCGTATCAGTCAATCATCTATCTATGTACAAATTCATCAATCATCTAGCTAGCTATCATCTACATGCATCTTTAATCTATCATCTACTTATCTATGAATTATCTATCATCTGTCAATCATGTATTATCTACCTACCTATTAATGTTATCTATCTGTTATCTATCTATGGATTTTTTTTTTTTTTTTGAGAGATGGAGTCTTACTCTGTCGCCACGGCTGGAGTACAGTGGTGCTATCTCAGCTCACTGCAACCTCCGCCACCCAGGTTCAAGCAATTCTCCTGCCTCAGCCTCCTCAGTAGCTGGGAGGACAGGCGCCCACCACTACACCTGGCTAATTTTTGTATTTTTAGTAGAGACGGAGTTTCACCATGTTGCCCAGGCTGGTGTCGAACTCCTGACCTCATGTGATCCACCCACCTCACCTCCCAAAGTGCTGGGATTTCAAGGCATGAGCCACTGCACCCGGACTGATTTTTTTTTTTTTTTGAGACAGAGTCTTACTCTGTCTCCCAAGCTGGAGTGCAGTGGCGCGATCTCTGTTCACTGCAACCTCTGCCACCCAGGTTCAAGCAGTTCTCTTGCCTCAGCCCCCCGAGGAGCTGGGATTACAGGCGCCCACCACCCTGCCTAGCTAATATTTGTCTTTTTAGTAGAGACAGGGCTTCACCATGTTGGCCAGGCTGGTCTCGAACTCCTGACATTGTGATCTGCCCGCCTCGGTCTCCCAAAGTGCTGGGATTACAGGCATGAGCCACCACACCTGACCTATCTATTGATTGTATATCCATCTCCTATCTATATATCTCTCATCTATCATCTAATTTTCGCTTACCTACATATTATCCCGGCCGGGCACGGTGGCTCACACCTGTCATCCCAGCATTTTGGGAGACCGAGGCGGGTGAATCACGAGGTCAGGAGTTCAAGAGCAGCCTGGCCAATATGGTGAAACCCCGTCTCTACTAAAAATACAAAAAATTAGCTGGGTCTAATGGCAGGCACCTGTAACCCCAGCTACCTGGGAAGCTGAGGCAGGAGAATCGCTTGAACCCTGGAAGTGGAGGTTGCAATGAGTCGAGATCATGCCACTGCACTCCACCCCTGGCGACAGACTGAGACTCTGTCTAAAAAAAAAAAAAAAAACAAAGTTCCAGATCCCAGAACTTCCCAGGCCAGCCACCAAAGTCCGTTTCCAGGGAATTCCTGGGCCAGCCATGCCTAGTGAGGCTCTGTCCTTTCTCAGAGTGAGCCTCAGCTTCCCCATGTATGAAATGAGAAGCTGCACTAGATGCTTGGTAGACTCACTGCACCTTCTGCTACAGCGGCCCTGGTCACCATCCTTACCCTCCAGCCACTTCCGTTCATTTGGTCACTTGGTCAGTTCTTCCTGCCCCCAGTTCTGGGCACCACTTTCTGGGAGACGGCCTGGGAATGCTTGGATGAAATATCGACCAATGTGAATTTTGTATCTTGCTTGTCTTGTCAGTGGAGCAAGCAAAACTCTTGCTGTCGGTTCTTCCAAGAATGAAACATAGAATTCCCAGACATTCTATTTCTCCACGGGGACCCAAAAGGATTGAAAACAGGGATTCAACCAAAACTTGTACACGCGTGTTCATCGCAGTGTTACTTGCAATAACCAAAAGGTGGAAACAGCCACGGTCACCAGCTGATGTACAAGAGAAACAGAATGTGCTCCATCCACACGGTGGAATATTACGCAGCCATGAAAAGGAATGAGGCCCTGACACAGGCTACAGCATGGATGAACCCTGAAGAGAGCATGATCAGTGAAAAAAGCCAGATACAAAATATTTTACCTCCTCAGGCACAGTGTTTCACGCCTGTCATCCCAGCGCTTTGGGAGGCCAAGGCGGGTGGATCACCTGAGGTCAGGAGTTCGAGACCAGCCTGACCACGTGGTGAAACTCTGTTTCTACTAAAACTACAAAAATTAACCAGGTGTGGTGTTGGGCACCTGTAGTCCCTGCTACTCAGGAGGCTGAGGCAGGAGAATGGCTTGAACCCAGGAGGTGGAGCTTGCAGTGAGCCATGATGGCATCACTTACATATATAAATATATAAATTTTATATATAAATGTATAATAATTTATAATAATAAATACATAAATGCATGTAAATTACATATATAAATTTATATAAAAATATATATTATATATAAATGTGTATATATCTATTCTGGGGATATATATTATATATAATATTTTATATATTATATATTATATTTTATATATATTATATAAAAATATATATGTAAATATATAAATATATATTTTTATTTATATATTTATTTATAAAACTTATATAAATTTATTTGTTTTTAGATATATAAATTATTTATATAAATTATTTATAGATATATAAATTATTTATAAATATATAAATTATTTATATAAATTATTTATGTATAGATATATAAATTTATATATTTATAAATATATAAATGTATTTATATACATTTCTTTATAAATATATAAATTTATATATTATATTTTATATATATTATATATTATATATTTATAAATATATATTTATGTACCTATTTTTTAATAGAAAGTGGCTTTTACCTTTAACCTTAAAAGTCTTGTTACTTGTGGCCAAGCATGGTGGCTCACGCCTGTTATCCCAACACTTTGGGAGGCCGAGGCAAGTGGATCACCTGAGCTCAAGACTTCGAGACCAGCCTGACCAACATAGTGAAACCCCGTCTCTACTAAAAATACAAAATTAGCCGGGCGTGGTGGTGGACGCCTGTCATCCCAGCTACTCGGGTGACTGAGGCAGGAGAATCGCTTGAACCTGGGAGGCAGAGGTTGCAGTGAACCGAGATTGCACCACCGCACTCCAGCCTGGGCGACAAGAGTGACACTCTGTCAAAAAAAAAAAAAAAAAAACACCTTGTTGCTACTTGTTTTAACTCCTGTTGTACCTGGAAAAAAAATTACTTTTAAAGGTATATAGTTTTCTTTCTGGTTTCTCTCCAATGTCCCCATAAATGGTGATTGGTTTATTCCTAAAATTATCTAGGGAATTGTGTGTGTGTGTGTGTGTGTGCAGAAATTTGTGTGTGTGGGGGGAATTTCCCTTTTTGTGTGTGTGTGCAGAGCAGGCACTTCCCTTTCTCTGATTTTCCGTGTGAAAATTGAAAAAGGAAAGATGTCAGGTAAATGAGGCTTTTTCCCTGATCCCATCAAAACACGATTTGCAATTTCTGCAGTTTCTGTCTCTGTTGGTCCAGCCCAGGTGCACCTGTGTTCCCGCTAGCGTTTCCAGGGAGCAACGTCATGTCTGCCTCTAACCTTTCAACTTACACGAGGCATTTGATCCTCATTCACCCCAGGACCGCCCTGTAACCCCCTACTCTACAAACTTGGGGAGGCTGGATTCCTGAGTTATTCTATATCAGAACTCTGGATCTCCAGGGACTCCCACCATGGGTTATTGGTTTAAAATCTGGGGCATTCTGGCCGGGCGCAGTGGCTCACGCCTGTCATCCCAGCACTTTGGGAGGCCGAAGCAGGTGGATCACCTGAGCTCAAGACTTCGAGACCAGCCTGACCAACATGGTGAAACCCCATCTCTATTAAAAATACAAAAATCAGCCAGGCATGGTGGCGGGTTCCTGTCATCCCAGGTACTCAGGAGACTGAGTCAGGAGAATTACTTGAATCTGCAAGGTGGAGGTTGCAGTGAGCTGAGATTGTGCCACTGCACTCCAGCCTGGGCGACAGAGCCAGACTCCATCTCAAAACAAAACAAAACAAAAAAAGAGGTAAAAGTTGCTGGGAGCAGTGGCTCACTCCTGTCATCCCAGCATTCCAGGAAGCCAGTGCAGGTGGATCACCTGAGACTGGGATTTCGAGACCAGCCCGGGGAACATGGCAAAACCTTGTCTGTACTAAACATACAGATATTAGCCAGGTGCGGTGGCAGGTGCCTGTAATCCGAGCGACGCTGGAGACTGAGGCAGGAAAATTGCTTGAATCCGGGAGGTGGAGGTTGCAGAGAGCCGAGATCACACCATTGCACTCCAGCTTGGGCAACAGAGCCAGACTCCATCTAAAAAAAAAAAAAAAACTGAAAGGAAGCTTGTCCTCCGTCTCAGCCCCCGTGACAGAACTGGCCAGTCCTCCAAGTAAAAGAGTCCCAAATCAGGTCTGATTGGAAACGTGTGTTATCAGTATTTGCAAGCGCTTCTGCCCTGTTGGAAAATTCAAGTCCAAACAGGGCTTGTTCTGAATATCCCTGTTCACATCCACTTATTGATCAAACGTTTCCCGGATTCATCGAGATAAGCCTCGGGGATATTTCTCTAAAGCCATCAGAGTGATCGTACTGGGTTCAAATGCAGCTGTGGAAGAGAAGACAGGGCAGGGGAGTTAAAGAAAAAAAAAAAAAAAATCTGTATTCTTCTCCATCCCCCAGGGCCCTCTCAAAATACACAGTATGCTTTTATTGATGATTTCTGAATTTCCATTTTCATAAAATAAATGGAGATACCTGCGGATAATAGCTCTGTTCAATATTTATGAAGTGTCTTTTTAGAATAAATTCAGAAATTCAGTATTCATCGTCGCCGCCATTACATTCCACGAGCCTATAAATAACACACGGAAACACCATTTATTTTTTTGAAACCCTATAATGAAAAGCCGTTGAGGACCCAATTTCATGTTTGAGGAACTTATCCGTTCGGGGGTTGGATTTATGGGATTCTAAAAAGACGTTCTCCGCTTACCGGGGGCCCGAAATATACGTGTGATAATAACAGCTTTCTCCCACATGGCGGTGAATAAGCAGTTTTTTATTTAAGGCAAGAAACGCCGTCCAGAATTTTTTTTTCTTCTTCTTTTTCCTTTTCTGGCGAGGAAGCTGAATATTTGTCTTGCAGAGTTCAGAGCCGAGTCAGCCGGGTTGTTGCGGATACCCAGAGGAGAGAATAAAAGAGATAAAAAGTGAAATACAAAAGTAAAGGGTGCTTGTCCCACCCGACAGCTAAAAAAGCAAAAGTTAAGAGGACAGAGCTCAGGGAAAACCACAGATTCACGAGTCTTAACAGCAACACCCCGGGCGCGGTGGCTCACGCCTGTCACCCCAGCACTTTGGGAGGCCGAGGCGGGTGGATCACCTGAGGTCAGGAGTTCAAGACCAGCCTGGCCAACACGGCAAAACCCTGTGTTTACTGAAAATACAAAAATTAGCCGGGCACGATGGCAGGTGCTTTTAATTCCAGCTACTCGGGAGGCTGAGGCAGGAGAATCGCTTGAACCCGGGAGGCGGAGGTTGCAGTCAGCCGAGATCACGCCACTGCACTCCGGCCTGGGTGACAGAGCGAGACTCCGTCTCCAAAAAAGAAAAAAAACCAGAAACACATTTGATGTGATCCTTGAACGGGCTTTTACGCAGAAAGGTGAAGTCAGCCTGGTAACCAGTTGCTCCTGCCTTTCCCTGCAGAGCTGCCTGTCAGGAGCCATCCATGGCACTGGCGACTGGCATCCCACGTCTGCCACACGAATGACCCCAAACCCAGAAGCTTTTACAAGAATTTTTCCTGTCTCAGTCCTGGCATCCAGGAGTCTCAGATGAGGGTGTCTCAGGGTCGTGCTCCCTCTGGAGGCCCCAGGGGAGGATCCTTCCTGCCTCTCCCAGCTCCCGGGGGCTCCCGGCGTCCCTGGGCTTGTGGCCGCATCACTCCAGTCTCTGCCTCCGTCTCCACGCGGCCTCCTCCTCTGCGTCTGTGTCTCCTCTTCTGTCTCTTAGCAGAGGGCACCTGTCACTGGATTTAGGGTCTACCCTAATCCAGAATGATTTCATTCTGAGAGCTTTCACTTAATTGCACCTGCAAAGACCTCATTTCCAAATGAGGTCCCATTCGCAAGTTCTGGAGGTGAGGACCTGAACGTAGTTTTTGAAAGTTGGGTGTGATACCTTCTAGAAGGTCTAGAGGAGGATCCTTCCTGCCTCTCCCAGCTATTGGGGGCTCCAGATGTCCCTGGGCTTGTGGCCGCATCACTCCAGTCTCTGCCTCCGTCTCCACGTGGCCTCCTCCTCTGTGTCTGTGTCTCCTCTTCTGTCTCTTAGAAGGACACCTGTGATGGCATTTTGCACGTAAGGGCCATCTGCTTCAGGACAAGGTAATCTCCAGATTGACCTTAATGACATCTGCAAAGACCTCTGTGTCTCCCCTTCTGTCTCTTAGGACACCTGTCATTCCATTTAAGACCCCCCGTCATCCAGGAGGATCTCCTCTCACACTCCTTCACTTAATAGCAGCTGCGAAGACCCTATTGCTGAATAAGGCCTTATTCCAGGTCTGGGCATTAGGACATCGGCAGATCTTTCTGGGGCTATAGTTTAATCCACTGCAGGTGTATCCAGTTCCCTCTGGAGGCCCCAGGGGAGGGTCCTTCCTGCCTCTCCCAGCTCCCGGGGGCTCCAGGCGTCCCTGAGCTTGTGGCCGCATCGCTCCAGTCTCTGCCTCCGTCTCCACGTGGCCTCCTCCTCTGTGTCTGCGTCTCCTCTTCTGCCTCTCAGGAGGACACTCCTCTTTGGGTTCAGGGTCGACCTAACGCAGGATGACCTCATGTCAAGTTTCCTGACTGAATTCCATCTGCAAACACCTTATGTCCAAGTAAAGTCCCATTCACAGGTAGCTTTCCTGTGCTAAGCACTTTGTTTTTTTTGAGGCAGAGTCTCACAGTGTTGTGCAGGCTGGAGTGCGGTGCTGCGATCTCAGCTCCCTGCAACCTCTGCCTCGCAGGCAGAGACCGGAGCGATGCGGCCACAAGCCCAGGGATGCCTGGAGCCCCCAGGAGCTGGGAGAGGCAGGAAGGATCCTCCCCTAGAGCCTCCGGAAGGAACTGGATATGACAGGAACCTGTCTCTTTTGGGGGACACAGGGTGTAGCTACCACAGGCACCGAGCAGAGTTCTGCTGGCTTAGTTGCTTTTTCCAAAGGAAGAGATTTCAGTGGCTCCCGATGGAGATTTACGGGGGGTCTGTGGGATTACCTTTGACCTGGAACAAGGCGCTGTGAAGAATGAAACCTCATTCCTGGGCTGGGCACGGTGGCTCACACCTGTCATCCCAACACTTTGGGAGGCTGAGGTGGGAGGATCACTTGAGGCCGGGAGTTTGAGACCAGCCTGAGCAACACAGCGAGATCTTGTTTCTACAACACGAAAACCATTTTAAAAGTCAGCCAGGTGTGTTGCTGCCAAATCCTGTCGTCCCAGCGACCTGGAAGGTTTCAGCCCGGGAGGTTGAGCCTATTTTCCCCGCTTGGCTAATTGATTCCGGGAACCCTGGGCCACGGCCGGCAGCCCCTCGCCTCGCCCTGACTGTGGCATCATTGCGTTACTGATTCCCCTCTGCCTTGTTAACTCACCTGCTGCGCATTGCATCAGTGGTCATGCAATGTGTTAAGAGATGTGGTAAGAGACCCACGTATGCCCTATGCGCATGTGGCTAATCGGATTTTGCAATCACGTTACTGGTGCAAGGAACAGGTTTTCCAGCGATAAAAACATCAGCTACGGGACCCGCCGAGGTGACATTGCCTTCTGTTTAAGGCCGCGGTCATGCCTGGTTGGTGCCACCGTGCTCCAGCCTGAAGGAAAGAGTGACACTCGGCCTCCAAAAAACGCAAAGTGCTTAGCACAGGAAGGCACCTTGGAAGCCCTTATAAATATCAGATCCCATCATAAGACATGTATAGGACGGGCACGGCGGCTCAACGCCTGTCATCCCAGCACTTTGGGAGGCTGAGGCGGGTGGATCACCTGAGGTCAGGAGTTCGAGACCAGCCTGGCCAACATGGTGAAACCCCGTCTCTACTAATAATACAAAAATCAGCCGGGCGAGGTGGCGGGCGCCTGTAGTCCTAACTACCCAGGAGGCTGAGGCAGGAGAATCGCTTGAACCCGGGAGGCAGAGGTTGCAGAGGGCTGAGATCGTGCCACTGCACTCCAGCCTGGGCGACAAGTGAGACTCTGCCTCAGAAAAACAAAGTGCTTAGCATAGCAAAGCATCTTGGAAGCCCTTATACACCTCAGCTCCCACCGTAAGAAGTGTGTAGGGCAGGTGCAATCGCACACGCTTGTACTCCCAGCACTTTGGGAGGCCAACGCGGGTAGATCACAGGGTCAAGAGTTTGAG
Organism: Colobus guereza; assembly: GCA_030247045.1. Lineage (NCBI taxonomy): Eukaryota > Metazoa > Chordata > Mammalia > Primates > Cercopithecidae > Colobus > Colobus guereza. The sequence goes on from CM058096.1 coordinate 155,379,543, forward strand.
ACCAGCCTGGCCAACATGGTGAAACCCCGTGTCTACTAAAAATACAAAAATCAGCTGGCGTGGTGGTGGGCACCTGTGGTCCTAGCTACCCAGGAGGCTGAGGCAGGAGAATCGCTTGAACCCGGGAGGCAGAGGTTGCAGAGAGCTGAGATCGCACCGCCACACTCCAGCCTGGACAACACAGTCAGACTCTGCCTCAAAAAACAAAGCGCTTAGCACAGAAAAGCATCTTGGAAGCCCTCATATGCCTCAGCTCCCACCATAAGAAGTGTGTGGGACAGGTGCAACGCACACACTTGTAATCCCAGAACTTTGGGAGGCCAACGCAGGTGGATCACAGGGTCAAGAGTTCGAGACCAGCCTGGCCAACATGGTGAAACCCCATCTCTACTAAAAATACAAAAATTAGCCGGGAGTGGTGGCGGGCGCCTGTAATCCCAGCTACCCAGGAGGGTGAGGCAGGAGAATCGCTTGAACCCGGGAGGCGGAGGTTGCAGTCAGCCGAGATCGCGCCACTGCGCTCCAGCCTGGGTGACACAGCGAGAGTCCGTCTCAAAAAAAAAAAAAGTGAGTTCTGTGTTCATTGGCCCCCTGAATGTGACAGTTGGTTCTCAGAGGAGTCCTGACGGTGCCATCTCTCCCTCTCATTCTCTGGGAGAGGAAGGCTCAACCCAAAGTCAACAGAAGCAACAACGTGGTGGAAGTTAGGAGAGGTTTGCACCTTTCTTTGATCTCCAGATACCTGCTGGGTTTGCAGATACGGTTCCTGTGAGACTCTCTGAGAATATAGGAAGAAAAAAAAAAAAAAAAGCTCTGGACTCTTTTCCTTTAATTAATCAAATTATCTATTTTCTTTTTAGACACAGGGTCTTGCTCTGTTGACCAGGCTGGAGTGCAGTGGCAAGATCACAGCTCACTGCAGCCTCAAACTCCCTCGTGCTCTCAAGCAATCGTCCCATCTCAGCCTCCTGGGTAGCTGGGACTACGGGTGTGCACCACCGTGCCTGGCTAATTTTATTTTATTTTTATTTATTTATGTATTTGTTTATTTATTTATTGAGATGGAGTCTTGCTGTGTCACCCAGGCTGGAGTGGAACATCACAATCTCGTCTCACCGCAACCTCCGCCTCCCAGGTTGAAGCGATTCTCCTGCCTCAGCCTCCTGAGTAGCTGGAATTGCAGGCGTGTGTGCCACTACCTCTGGCTAATTTTTATATTTTTAGTAGAGACCAGATGTCAGCGTGTTGGCCAGGCTGGTCTCAAACTCCCGACCTTGTGATCCACCTGCCTCGGCCTCCCAAAGTGCTGGGATTACAGGCATAAGCTACCATGCCCAGCCTTTTATTTTTGGTTTCATTTTATTTTCTGTAGAGATGGTGTCTGGCTATGTTTCCCAGGCTGATATTGTCCTCCTGGTCTGAATAAATCTTCCCACCACAGCCTCCTGAGTAGCTGGGACTACAGGTGCACACCACCACGCATGGTTAATTTTATTTTTATGCTATCTTATTTTGTGTAGAGATGGGGTCTTACTATGTTGCCCAGGCTGGTCTCATCCTCCTGATCTCAAGCAATCCTCCCACCCCAGCCTCCTGAGTAGCTGGGACTGCAGGTGCACACCACCATGCCCACCATGCCTGGTTAATTTTATTTTTTTGTTTGTTTGTTTTGTTTTTATAGAGATGGGGTCTTGCTATGTTGCCCAGGTTGGTCTCAAACACCTGGGCTCAAGCAATCCTCCGATTTCAGCCACCTGGGTAGCTGGGAGTACAGGTGCATACCGCCATGCCTGGTTAATTTTATGTTTTTGTTTGTTTTCTTTTTTTAGAGATAGGGTCTTGCTATGTTTCCCAGGCTGATCTCAAACTCCTAGGCTCAAGCAATCCTCTGATTTCAGCCACCTGGGTAGCTGGGACTACAGGTGTGCACCACCATACCCGGCTAATGTTATTTTCATTTTGTTTTTTTTTTTTTAGAGATGAGGTCTTGCTACATTGTCCAGGCTGGTCTCAAACTCCTGGTCTCAAGCAATCCTCCCATTTCAGCCACCTGGGTACCTGGGACTACAGGTGTGCACCACCATGCTTGGTTCATTTTTGTTTGTTTGTTTTGTTTTTATAAAGATGGGGTCTTGCTATGTTGCCCCAGCTGGTGTCATCCTCCTGGTCTCAAGCAATCATCCCACCCCAGCCTCCTGAGTAGCTGGGACTACAGGCGCACACCGCCATGCCTGGTTAATTTTATGTTTTTGTTTGTTTTGGTTTTTTAGAGATGGGGTCTTGCTATGTTGCCCAGGCTGGTCTCATCTTTCTGGTCTCAAGCAATCCTCCCACTGCAGCCTCCTGAGTAGCTGGGACTACAGGCACACCGCCATGCCTGGTTAATTTTATGTTTTTGTTTGTTTTGTTTTTACAAAGATGGGGTCTTGCTATGTTGCCCCGGCTGGTCTCATCCTCCTAGTCTCAAGCAATCCTCCCACCACAGCCTCCTGAGTAGCTGTGACTACAGGTGCACACCACCATGCCCACCATGCCTGGTTAATTTTATGTTTTTGTTTGTTTTGTTTTTATAGAGATGGGGTCTTGCTATGTTGCCCAGGTTGGTCTCAAACTCCTGGTCTCAAGCAATCCTCCGATTTCAGCCACCTGGGTAGCTGGGAGTACAGGTGTGCACCACCATACCCGGCTAATGTTATTTTCGTTTTGTTTTGCTTTTTTTTTTTTTTTTTTTTTTAGAGATGGGGTCTTGCTACATTGCCCAGGCTGGTCTCAAACTCCTGGTCTCAAGCAATCTTCCCATTTCAGCCACCTGGGTAGCTGGGACTACAGGTGTGCACCACCATGCCTGGTTCATTTTTGTTTGTTTGTTTGTTTTGTTTTTATAAAGATGGGGTCTTGCTATGTTGCCCTGGCTGCTCTCATCCTCCTGGTCTCAAGCAATCCTCCCACCGCAGCCTGCTGAGTAGCTGGGACTACAGGTGCACACCACCATGTCTGGTTAATTTTACGTGTTTGTTTGTTTTGTTTTTTTAGAGATGGGGTCTTGCTATGTTGCCCTGGCTGGTCTCATCCTCCTGGTCTCAAGCAATCCTCCCACCGCAGCATCCTGAGTAGCTGGGACTGCAGGTGCACACCACGATGCACACCATGCCTGGTTAATTTTTTTTGTTTGTTTGTTTTGTTTTTATAGACATAGGGTCTTGCTATGTTGCCCAGGTTGGTCTCAAACTCCTGGTCTCAAGCAATCCTCCGATTTCAGCCACTGGGTAGCTGGGAGTACAGGTGTGCACCACCATACCCGGCTAGGTTATTTTCATTTTTTTTTTTTTTTTTAGAGATGGGGTCTTGCTACATTACCCAGGCTGGTCTCAAACTCCTGGTCTCAAGCAATCTTCCCATTTCAGCCACCTGGGTAGCTGGGAGTACAGGTGTGCACCACCATGACTGGTTAATTTTTTTTGTTTTGTTTTGTTTTGTTTCGTTTTTATAAAGATGGGGTCTTGCTATGTTGCCCCGACTGGACTCATCCTCCTGGTCTCAAGCAATCCTCCCACCCCAGCCTCCTGAGTAGCTGGGATTACAGGTGCACACTACCACGCCCGGCTAATTTTTCATAGAGACAGGGTTTCACCATGTTGGCCAGGCTGGTCTCGAACGCCTGACCTCAGGTGAGCCACCTGCCTCGGCCTCCCAAAGTGCTGGGATGACAGGTGTGAGCCACCGCGCCCCGGCCACCAAGTGTTTTTATAAGAAAAAGCCACGATCCCAACCCCACTGCATTTTCCAAACACACGTTAGCAGGTTTTCTTAAGGGTGGCGTTCCCAGACTCTGCTGTCTGTTTTCTATCTACATGTGGTCAAGAGATTTGCCCAGGAGCTGACGGTGAAGAATTTCCGACCGTTACCACGCGAGCGTGTCCGGATCCTTCCACAGTTCCTTTTTTTTTTTTTTTTAATCTGCTGGACACTCAGGGTGGAGGGACTCTGGGTAGGTGGGTTCTGCCGCCCCCTGCGTTTGATTTCACACGACGTGGGCTGCAAACTGAGGATGGAGAAGAGCCTCAGGAGACATCCACGACTGACCAGAAAGCAATCGGGAGTCACTGGGAAAGGAGCCTCCAGGTTGGTCCTGTCTACCTCCCTGTTCAAATGCAAAAGCGATTCTTCACTGTTATTTCCCGGCTGACACCCCAGCAAGCTTTAGGTATGGAAATCTGCAGAGGGGGCCTCTGAGAAAGGCTTCGGAGAGACGGCCCAGGCCAGGCCAAAGCCGCTTCTGGCCCCCAGAGCTTCCCAGATCTCCTCCTCTGTCATCCCTCCTGGCCTCACAGGCCGCACACGCTTCTCTCCGCATGCTGAGGGGTCGTGAGCACCTTTATTCACCACCGCAGCAGCAGTATCCCACCAGAGTCCATCTGCAATTCGACGGCCGCCGTGGGCTTTAGGCCATTGGCACGTTGGCAGCAAGAAGTTCATTTTCCAGAACTTCATTTTCAGGCCTTCAGACAACGCGGAGGCCTCCTGTTTTTTTTTTTTAACCAGGCGTGGATGACGGTCGATGAATGTTTGTGTGGGAGCCTCGATCCCACGCCGAGTGTCCCGTGCGTCGGCCGGGCGGCAGGTGAAACGGATTGAAACTGAAATGGGGATGGATCCCCTGAAGGCGGGAGACACACGGCCACATCCATCCCCCACGCCACATCTCCGCGCGTGTCAGATTAATTTCCACGTCATCCCCCGATTCCATTCGATGGGGACCCCCAGTGTCAGCAGAGCAGCCTCCGCGACGTCCCCTCCTGACACACGGCCGTGGCAGGTGCCCACATCCGGGCGGGGCTGCGGTTGAGCGCTCTGCTCATCTCCTCACTAATTCTCAATTACCGTAAAATGAAGCCATACATCACGCAGACAGGAGATCGATGGCAACGTGGTTCTCCGGGTGACTGGCAGAGCGTCCCCAAAGGTTTCATGTAAGTTGGTTTAACGTGACCAGGTCCTCCGAGCTGGGGGGGGGGAGAGGGACAGGCCTCTCTGCGTCTCCAGGCCTTGGGGGGACGAAGCCGAGGGATATCGCCCATTCCAGCCCATCAGACATCCCATTCTTCTCCTTCTTGTACCTGCTGTAGTCAATGAGAAAGAAATTAAATTGTGCCGCCCTCGCGCCCCAGAAAACCATTTAAATTTTTCATGGAAACTAAATTGTCCCCACAGACAAATCGCCGCCCGATTCTATGAAAATAGACTGCCGGGCGCGGGACAGAAATAAATTCGTGTCACTCTGGATCTGCCTTGCTCTGTAATGTCACTCACGGCGGCCCCGGATAAATGAGACGCCTGCCAGAACACAATGGCCAGGAAGGGGCTGTCGGCTTCGCCCCCTCCTTTCCCGGGGCACGGAGGCGCCCTGCTCACCCTGTTATTAATTTGCCGGCTGAGGTTTTACATTCATGAGGCCAAGATTGAAATGTAAATGATCCTGGTAACACACACACACACACACACAGACACACACACTCATCAGCGGTAACCAGGGCCCGGCCCGCGGTGTCAGACACTCCGGAGGAACAGGGCAATCGTGATCGGTCGGAGACCAGCGCCCTGATCATCCATCATCGGGCTGGGAGACAATGGCTACAGTCCCTCCCGGCAGCGGGGTGGAAGGCAAAGGTGATAACAGGGCCAGGGGATAAGAGGACCGTGTGGTTACCTGTTGTCCTGCCCGAAATTTCAACAGGGCCTTTTTTTTTTTTTCAATCTTGGCGGGGTGCGGTGTGGCTGGCACCTGTCATCCCAGCCCTTTGGGAGGCCGAGGCGGGCGGATCCCCTGAGGTCAGGAGTTCGAGACCAGCCTGGCCAACATGGCGAAACCCCGTCTCTACTAAAAACAGAAAAACACAAAACTCAGCCGGGCGTGGTGGCAGGTGCCTGTCCTCCCAGCTACTCCGGAAACGGAGATAAGGAGAATCGCTCGAACCCGGGGTGGGGCGGAGGTTGCCGTGGGCCGAGATCGCGCCGCCGCGCACTCCAGCCTGGGCCACAGACCGAGACCGTCTCAGAAAAAAAAAAAAACAAAAATCCTGCCATGTTTTGTTTTTTTTTAATCTCCATTTATCTCCTCCCTGAGTTCCCCGGGGACCCCCGTTTGGAGGTTTTGGAGGTGTGGCAGCCGCCTCTCCGTGCTGACAGATGGAGGCCCACCCGGCTTGCCTTGGGGAAACAGGGCCAGAGAGTTCAGTGGCTGAGTCCCGCCCCCCGGGGCCCTCCACGGCTCACTAATGGTTTTTATGTTTTAATTGAGCAGCTCAGACTGTGTGTTGAAAAGCAAACCGAAGGCCTGGACGTGGTGAGATCTGAAGCACTGAGCGACTGGCTGGTCAGGGTTGCAGGAGGGACTGCGGGGTCTGTGGAGACGAGGGCTTGTGAAGGGCTTGGGGACACGAGTCCTGGTGAGGGGTCAACATTTTCTGTTTTAGGCCGGGTATGGGGGCTCACGCCTGTTATCCCAGCACTTTGGGAGGCCGAGACGGGCGGATCACGAGGTCAGGAGATCGAGACCATCCTGGCTAACCCGGTGAAACCCCGACTCTACTAAAAATACAAAATATTAGCCAGGCGTGGTGGCAGGTGCCTGTAGTCCCAGCTACTCGGGAGGCTGAGGCAGGAGAATGGCGTGAACCCGGGAGGCGGAGCTTGCAGTGAGCTGAGATCCGGCCACTGCACTCTAGCCTGGGCGACAGAGCGAGGCTCCATCTCAAAAAAAAAAAAAAACATTCTCTGTTTTCTGCTGCCACGTGGATGTCCGGTGGGTTCAGGGGAGATATACCAACTGCCTTCAGAATTTGGGGCTCGGGGTTAACTCAAGGATACACCTTGCCTTCGGGGTTCCTCTGGGGCAGGTGGGCAGACACTGTCCTTCAGACCCCAACCGTTCTCCGTTCCCTGATGCTGAAGGCCCATCTCAACGCCCACACGGAAGCCTCCTCTCTCCATCTCTCCCCCCTTAGCATGTTCAGCCCTGTTGTTACAAGAAAAGGGTCCCTATCCAGACCCTAAGAGAAGGTTCTTGGATCTCATGCAAGAAAGACTTCAGGGCACATCGCTTGAACCCGGGGCAACAGAGCGAGACTCTGTCCAAAAAAACACAAAAAGTCCAGGCACAGTGGCTCACGCCTGTCATCCCGAGACTTTGGGAGGCCGAGGCGGGCGGATCACCTGAGGCCAGGAGTTCAAGACCAGCCTGACCAATATGGTGAAACCCCGTCTCTACTAAAAACAGAAAAATGAGCTGGGCTTGGTGGTGGGCACCTGTCATTCCAGCTACTCGGGAGGCTGAGGCAGGAGAATCGCTTGAACCCGGGAGGCGGAGGTTGCAGTGAGCCGAGATCGGGCTTATGCATTCCAGCCTGGGCGACAGAGCGAGACACTCTCTCAAAAAAAAAAAGAAAAAAGAAAAGTAAATTGGTAAAAGAACAGCTACTCCCTAGACAGAGCAGGGCACTCCTGAAACTTCTTTATATATTGGATCCAAAACGATCATGGGGACACTTGCTACAAGGGTTTGTAAGAAAGGATTAATTTTTCTTAATTACTACCTTTTACAAGAATCAGCATCGTTATCTTTAAAGCAAAATCAGAAACGCCTTCCTTCTTCAGATCTTGAGATATCTGGATAGACCCCAGTTGGGGTCTGTTAGTAAACACGATGAATTTATTCCCTTTTTTTTTGCTTTTTTGTTTTGTTCTGTTTTTTTCAGACTGAGTCTCACTCTGTGCAGTGGTGCGATCTCGGCTCACTGCAAGCTCCGCCTCCCGGGTTCAGGCCATTCTCCTGCCTCGGCCTCCCGAGTAGCTGGGACTACAGGCACCTGCCACAGTGCACTGGCTAATTTTTGTATTTTTAGTAGAGACGGGGTTTCACCGTGTTAGCCCAGCTGGTCTTGAACTCTTGACTTTCTGATCCACCTGCCTCGGCCTCCCAAAGTGCTGGGATGACAGGCGTGAGCTGTGAGTATATTTTATGCGACTTAATTGTTCACCTTGAAATGTCAAAGTATGTTTAGGTTCTATGCAGTTTGCCACAATTTTAAAAGAAGTCTGTGGCCGGGTGCCATGGCTCACGCTTATAATCCCAGCACTTCGGGAGGCCGAGGCAGCGAATCACTTGAGGTCAGGAGTTCGAGACCAGCCTGGCCACCATGGTGAAACCCCGTCTCTACTAAAAATACCAAATTATCCAGGCGTGGTGGCGGGTGCCTGTCATCCCAGATACTTAGAAGGTGGAGGCAGGAGAATCGCTTGAACCCGGGAGGCGGAGGTTGCCATGAGCCGAGATCGCACCGCTGCACCCCAGCCTGGGCGACAGAGCGAGACTCCATCTCCCCAAAAAAAAAAAAAAAAAAATCTGTGATCCACACTCACTATTACCCACAACCAGATCCCGACAGCCGGCCCCAGCGTTGCAGAAACAGCATAAGGCACAGACACTACGGAAAGACGAAGCTTTTGGAGATCTGTGACTTGCAGGGGTGAGCGTGGCAGGCTGTTACGGCATAAGGACAGGCCCTTTCTCCCGCCTCCTGGTGACCTACGGGAGGGCCTCTGCGAAAGCCGTAGCTTGCAGGTCTCCGTCCCACGCTGGTCCTGGAGCCGAGCGTCCCTCTCCCATTCACAGCTCAGTTTAAATCATGCTGCATGGGTAATCAGCAAACGGGTCCTTCCTCTGCACATGCCATTATCTTCGCTCCTCGTGTCTCAAAATATCTTTTTAATTGCTTATCAAATAGATAGTTATTGTATCATAAAATCTTCAAAGCCATTTCCCCGGTCCCATGGAGGAGCCCAGATGAAGTTTCAGATGATGATATATCACAATGGATTATGCTAATCGCCTTGTTAATAGCTGCAACCCTGCTTCCCCCGTAAGACCATTAACAACCGCCCCCCCGCCAGCCTCCCCGGGACGGACTCCAGGAGGTTTTAGATGGCAGAGCCCTGGCCGCCGTCATGACGGGACCCGGTAAATAATGGCAGACACTGTGAAATCTCCAGAAATACTCAGTTCAATTATTTATACATTAATCAAAAATACAGTAGTTAAGCAATCTCATGACTTCCTCCCTCATTGTTTCAGGGACGTGTGATGAGCGACGGCCGTGCCTGTCCAAGGACCTTGCGGTTTCCCGGTCCTGTTCTTCGCTGCCCCCCCTGTGAAAGCCGGACGCCTCGGCCAGGCAGCGTGACTGACCGCAGCTTGGAAACCAGTGAGGGCCTGGGGTAAAAATACAGCTCGCCGGCTCCTGACCGTGGTCTTTCTGAACAGTGGGGTCTCAGATTTCCTACGTCTGTAGCTCAGGGTTAGTCTTCCATCCAGTTTATGCAGCACCTTTTCCCAAAGTGCTGCAAGGGATTTTACTTCATCTATTTATCTATCCTCTATCTATGTATCTATCTATGTATCTATGTATCTATCTATCTATCTATCTATCTATGTATCTATGTATCTATCTATCTATCTATCTATCTATCATCTATCTGTCTATTTATCTATTTATCTATCTTCTAACTACCTAAGTGTGTATCTATTACCATCACCTATCACTATCTTTCTTTCTTTCTTTCTATCTATCTTCTATCTACCTAAGTATGTATCTATTACCATCATCTATCTATCTATCTATCTATCCATCCATGTGTCTAACATCTATTATCAATATATCTTCTATCTACATAAGTATGTATTTATTACTATCTATCTATCTATCTATCTTCTAACTACCTAAGTGTATATTTATCCATTACCATCACCTATCTATCTACCTATTACTATCTGTCTGTCTATCTATCTTCTATCTACCTAAGTATGTACTTATTACCATCATCTATCTATCCATCCATCCATCCATCCATCTATCTATGTATCTATCATCTATTATCTATCTATCTATTTATCTATCTATCTCTCTATCTTCTCTCTACATAAGTATGTATATATTACTATCCATCTATCTATTACTATCTGTCTATCTGTCTATCTACCTATCTATCTATCTATCTTCTAACTACCTAAGTATGTATCTATTACCATCATCTATCTATCTATCTATCTATCTATCTATCTATCTATCTATCTATCATCTATCTACTTATTATCTATCTATATCTATCTGTCTGTGTATCTATCTATCTATCATCTATCTACCTATTAGTATCTATATCTGTCCAATCTATCTATCTATCTATCTATCCATCTATCTATCTATCTATCTATCTCCTATCAGTTCTGTCCCTCCAGAGAACCGTGACTAATACATTCAGGTTTCCTGGAAGCTTCCCATGTTCTTCTTCCATAATCTTGTGGGCCCCAAGTCAAAAATAATTTAAGTAGACAGAGGCCATCTGTCGTGGAACACTGCCCTGTTTGTTTTCACAATTCCCTTTGCAGCAAGGATCAGGTGGTTTTGGGGAGCAATGGAGGGACAGCCTCCTATCCATTGCTTTGGTAAGAAAGACTTTCTCATGCTAGGATATGCTGCAGATGGCCGAATAGAGCATCTAGCACGGAAGGCACGACAGATACAACCACACTGATTGCTCACGTCCACGCACGGAAGGGGGAAGAGGGTCCTTCACAGCATGTACAGACGCCATGAAAGGCAGGTGCAAACAGCACGTGACGTTGCATTCTGGTACAATGAACCATCAGACGCCATAAAAAGCAGGTTTTGTAGTAACAAGGGGGTGAGGTGGTTCCTGGTTCCTGCAGAGGATATAGGTGAGGGGCTTGTCTGGACAATTCCATCGGTTGGCAGGGAACTGAAACCGCTGCTCAGGGATGAGCAGAAATGGTCCCTGGCCCCCTGGCGAAGGAGGTCTGTTTGGCTAGAGTATCTTACCCGTGGGAACAGAGTGTGGGCGAGACGCGTGGCTGTGAGGAGTGGGTTTGCAGCAGCTGGAGGGAGAGCAGTCTAGAGGCGGAGACGGCCACCTGCCAGGGCTACAGCCTTCAAGGGGAGGGTGAGGCCAGCTCCTGCCGTCCACATAGGGAGTGACGTAGAGGAACCAATTCCCAGACGGAAGGTGGCGTCTCTGTTCCTGCCATCTTCCTGGGGCTTCCTGTCGACCAAATCCAGGCACACGGGAGCTCCGTGCACGCTGACCCTGTAAGTCAGCCACAGGGCAGGACTGGGAAGGTGACCGAGGGTCTGGGAGGGGCCCCGGACACGGAGCAGCGTGTTCAGCTGATCGATCAAGGACTGATGGACTGATGGATGATGGGTGACGAGACAGTAGCTAAATAAGCGGCTGTCAGATGATTTTGAGAGATGATTTTCAGGGCTGCGAAGCTTCTATGCTTCGTGATGATCCTACAGTGATGGTTGCACGAGGCCCAGAGGATGTACAACACCAAGAGGGACCTCAGCGTCAGCTACCACCTCGAGTGAATCGTCACCAATATGGCTTTATCCATATTGTAACCAGCGTCCTCCCTGAACTGAAGATGTCAACAGTAGCAGAAACTGCTGGGAGAAAAATGAAGGAGATACAGGGATATTCTTTTTTTTTTTTTTTTTTTTGAGACGGAGTCTGGCTCTGTCGCCTGGGCTGGAGTACAGTGGCCGGATCCCAGCTCACTGCAAGCTCCGCCTCCCGGGTTCACGCCATTCTCCTGCCTCAGCCTCCCGAGTAGCTGGGACTACAGGCGCCGCCACTCGCCCGGCTAGTTTTTTGTATTTTTTTTTTAGTAGAGACGGGGTTTCACCGTGTTAGCCAGGATGGTCTCGATCTCCTGACCTCGTGATCCGCCCGCCTCGGCCTCCCTCCCAAAGTGCTGGGATGACAGGCTTGAGCCACCGCGCCCGGCCAGGTACAGGGATATTCTTTATTGTCTGCTCTCCCCCTTTCTGGGAAGCCAAAACCGCTCTCAAAAAACTAAATCTACGCCTCGAACCACCCAGCGGTCCCCCTTAGTCATCCGCCGTGGAAGCTGGGGAGAAAGCAACTACAATAGGGCCTCATGTAATACCTGTGGGAGGTTCAGAGAAGCCGTGGAGATAGCTCAAGCGGCAACAGGTGTCTGGAAACATTCTCCACAAGAACCGCTCTGAGGAAGTGGCGTGTCTTTTGTGAGAGAAATCAGCCGACACGTCTCAGACGAAAGAATCATGACAGGCCCACATCCAGCGTGCTGGGTACCCGTCTGGAGGCTGTCTTCCCAGAAGGATCGCTGGAGACAGCTCCCGCCTCTCCATAGCCCGAGTTTGGCTTCATGCCTCGAGGTTTCCTCTCCCCACGCCTGAATACGTAAGGTGCTTCCTACTGAGAACCTTGGCAGAGGACCGCCGACGGGGATCAGTAATTTGTCCACCCCAGCGGTGGACCGGAGCGGCGTCGATCAAATTGAGAAAGAGGCTGAGATGAGAGAAGAAACTCTCCAAAGATCACACAGCTCCCTCTTCATCATTAGAATAATATCACCCTTCTCACCTTCAAAGCTCTGCGGCCGAGGCTGACTAATCAATTAAACATGGTCTTATCTTTTCTGATCGGAGTCCTGCCAGGCAGGTCAAACAGGCAGAGGGACACGTTCCACCGCCACGCACCGTCTTTCAAGGAGAGGCGGACGTGGATATATTCCGAATTTCTTCCTTTCAAGGCAACGTTGGCCGAGGGAACGGTGCGTCTGAAAAGAGCGAGATTCTGACTTGCAGTTTGCTGTTCTTTCCTTGTTCTATTTTTTTTTTTTTTTTCCTTGCCGGATACACCGAGATGATTTTTTTTTTTTTGGAGACGCACATGCCCACGACAGGGCTGGAGATCCAAGAAGGCAATAGGTGATGGATTTTTTTTTCATTTTTTTTGTTTGTTTATTTGTTTGTTTCAGTTTCATTTTCTTGGATTTTGCTTCTGCCAGCTGCAGAATGTGGCCTGAACTTTCTCCCAAGTCTTAAAGTCTTGGCAGCACACCAAGCTAGCTGCTTGCTGTTGCTGCTGAGAGAGGTATTTACTCTCTTCAGTGGGGTAACCGCTCTTCAGTGGGGTAACCGCTCTTCAGTGGGGTAACCACTCTTCAGTGGGGAAACCGCCTTGGCCGTTGGGCTGTAGACACAAAAGCTGAATCACTCACCGTAACCGTCGGCACTGTCAGCCGAAAGTTAAGACTTTCTTTGATTGCTTTGTCATTGTCTATTTGAGGAAGGCGCCCAGACAGCTTCACAACATAAAGATTCTCTGTTCTTTCAAAGGGCGACAGAGGCTGCTGCCTCCCAACAGGGATACGTGCACCTGTGTGTGTGTTGCTGTTGGTTTTTATTTTGCTAGAGATTGGAAAACGGCTTCACATAGTGTCTCACACAAATGACAACAGGCTTGTTATTTTTCTCTTTCGAGACCTGGATGGAGGTGTGGGAAGGGGCTGGGAACTTACCATTGGAACAGTGTTCAACCCTTGAGCCATTGGTCATGGCTTTTTTTTTTTTTTTTTTTTTGAGACGGAGTCTCGCTCTGTCGCCCAGGCTGGAGTGCAGTGGCCGGATCTCAGCTCACTGCAAGCTCCGCCTCCCGGGTTCAAACGATTCTCCTGCCTCAGCCTCCCGAGTAGCTGGGACTACAGGTGCCCGCCACCACACCTGGCTCATTTTTTTATGTTTAGTCGACACGGGGTTTCACTATATTGCCCAGGCTGGTCTCGAACTCCTGACCTGGTGATGCACCTGCCACCACGCCCGGCTAACATTTTTGTATTTTTAGTAGAGATAAGGTTTCACCGTGTTAGGCAGGGTGGTCTCGAACTCCTGACCTGGTGATGCACCTGCCTCGGCCTCCGAAAGTGCTGGGATAACAGGCGTGAGTCACTGTGTGCCTGAAAAACCCAGAAAAGAGGCTCAGGAGGTGGAAACGGCTGCTCCAGCGATTCCTGGCTCCTTTGAACTCCCTCCTCCACTCTGGACAACGTGTCTTTGCCAAACCAAGCAAAACCGCCCGAACGCCCAGGCTCTGGACCTCAACTTTAGACCCACAGGGTAGCTGCAGTCCCTCCCCGCTTTCCCACCCCTATCCCACAGGGGTCTTCCTCAGAAAGCACCTTCGTACCTGGCATTGGAGAACCTCGTTGGGAAGGCTTCGTGGATCTGTCCATGAGGAAGTGGCCGGGGCGGCGGGGGGGGGGGGTTCTCTGCCAGTTGAGCTCCAGCAACTCCAGGGGACACCGGGGAACCTCTCAGAAAACCTGAGACATGTAGCATCAATCGAAAAATTAAAAGAGGGACTGTAGAGAAATAAGTCCCACAGCAAGGAGTCAGGCAGAGGAGAATACTTGGAAAATGATACCATTTAATGAGGCAGCAAGCTTCCATTTCGTTTGGGTTTCCTTGTTCTTCTTCACTGGGTGTATATATATATACATATATAGATAGATACATAGATAGATAGATAGATAGATAGATAGATAGATAGATAGATATAGATATATCAAATACACACACACATACATACATATATATATATATACACACACACACCCTCATCTCAAAACTTATTTGTGTATTTATTTATTTTCATTTTTATTTATTTATTTTTGAGACGGAGTCTCGCTCTGTCGCCCGGGCTGGCGTGCCGTGGCGTGATCTCGGCTCACTGCAACCTCCGCCTCCACGGTTCAAGCGATTCCCCTGCCTCAGCCTCCTGAGTAGCTGGGATTACAGGCGCCCGCCACCATGCCCGGCTAATTTTTGTATTTTTAGTAGAGACGGGGTTTCACCATATTGCCCAGGCTGGTCTCGAACTCCTGACCTTGTGAGTCACCTGCCTCGGCCTCCCAAAATGCTGGGATGACAGGCGTGAGCCACTGCGCCCTGCCAAGCTTATTTTTTATAACCCTTCATATCAAAACTTTTATTTATTTATTTATTTATTTATTTATCTATTTATTTTTGAGATGGAGTCTCACTCTTCTGCCCAGGCTGGAGTGCAGTGGTGCGATCTCGACTCACAGCAACCTCCGCCTCCCGGGTTCACGCCATTCTCCTGCCTCAGCCTCCTGAGTAGCTGGGACTGCAGGTGCCCGCCACCATGCCCGGCTAATTTTAGTATTTTTAGTAGAGACGGGGTTTCACCACGCTGGCCAGGCTGGTCTTGAACTCCTGACCTCACGATCCACCCACCTCGGCCTCCCAAAAGTGCTGGGGTGACAGGCGTGAGCCAGCGCTCAAAAGTAAATCTAAAACTAGCAATTCTCCACGTGCCTGCCTACAAGAGCAAGGCTTCTGAAAGAAAAATCTGTGACTTATGTCTCCTCGATGGTTCATGAGCCAAACCTTTCTCCAAAGAAAAGTCCAGCAACCCATCAGACCTCATTTTCTTGTGAAGAGGGGGCCAACACTGAGGTATCAACCACCCAGGGACAGACACGGAAAGACCAAGCTGGAGCGCAGTGGGAGTGATCTCTTTAATTGTAGCTCCTGTAATTTCCACGTATTGCGGGAGGGACCCAGCGGGAGATACTTGAATCCTGGGGGCTGCATCCCCCATACTGTTCTCATCAGATCTACTTTCTTAGGGCATTCCAAATAAGGCTGGGTGTGGTGGCTCAGGCCTGTAATACCCAGCACTTTGAGAAGCCAAGGTGGGTGGATCACCTGAGGTCAGGAGTTCTAGACCAGCCTGGCCAATATGGTGAAACTCCGCCTCCACTAAAAATACAGAAATTAGTCAGGGGTGGTGGCGGGTGCCTGTAAACCCATCTACTGGCGGCAAGGGGGTGGTGGGCAGGTGTCAAGGCAGGAGAATCGCTTGAACCTGGGAAGCGGAGGTTGCAGTAAGCCAAGATCATGCCACCCCACTCCAGACTGGGGGACAAGAGTGAGATTCCATGACTAGACTTACCATAAAGAGAGAGTTTGTAAAAACACACACAGCCTGGGCCGGGCGCGGTGGCTCAAGCCTGTAATCCCAGCACTTTGGGAGGCCGAGGCGGGCGGATCACGAGGTCAGGAGATCGAGACCATCCTGGCTAACCCGGTGAAACCCGTCTCTACTAAAATACAAAAACTAGCAGGCGAGGTGGCGGCGCCTGTAGTCCCAGCTACTCGGGAGGCTGAGGCAGGAGAATGGCGTGAACCCGGGAGGCGGAGCTTGCAGTGAGCTGAGATCCGGCCACTGCACTCCAGCCCGGGCGACAGAGCAAGACTCTGTCTCAAAAAAAAAAAAAAAAAAAAAAAGAGATACATGACTAGAAGGTCATCCCAGGTTCAGGTGGACCTTAATGACTAGATTTATCATAAAAAAAAGACGAGAGTTTATAAAAACACACACAGCCATCAAGACCAAGGTGAAGGTGACGGCAGAGACCATAAAGATGCATCTGCCAAGCAAGGGCCAGCAAAGATGGCTGGGGTCACCAAAACATAAGAGAAAGGCATGACATGAATATGCTATCACAGTTTCTAGAAGGAACCAACTCCACAGACCCCTTCCTTCCAGCCTCCTGGCCTCCTGGACAAGCAGAGAAGCTTATTTCTGCTGCTTCAAGCCACCTCCAACCCCAGTTTGTGGTCTTTTTTTTTTTTTTTTTTTTTTTTTTGAGACGGAGTCTTGCTCTGTCGCCTGGCTGGAGTGCAGTGGCCGGATCTCAGCTCACTGCAAGCCCGCCTCCCGGGTTCACGCCATTCTCCTGCCTCAGCCTCCCGAGTAGCTGGGACTACAGGCGCCCGCCACCTCGCCCGGCTAGATTTTTTGTATTTTTTAGTAGAGACGGGGTTTCACCGTGTCAGCCAGGATGGTCTCGATCTCCTGACCTCGTGATCCGCCCGTCTCGGCCTCCCAAAGTGCTGGGATGACAGGCTTGAGCCACCGCGCCCGGCCGGTCATTTTTTTTTTTACGGTAGCCCCAGGGGACTTCTACAGAGAGGGCCTGGGTCTGGACGTGGAGGTATGTTGGAGCCGCGGTGCTGGGGGCAAATGCAGTGGCCCGTGGGTGAAGTCCCTCTGGGTCAGCCATGTCCTCACAGGTGCGCTCTCGGGAGGGAAAAAGCAGGGACAGCCTCCACCCAGTCCTCAGGAGCCCCTCAAGGCAAGTCAGACAGTAACAAAGGAGGAAGCAGGCCGTCTGATCTCATTAAGGCTGCGAGACAGAGCTTGTGATATCTGCGGGAGAGCACCCTCCCACGCCAGCCCCCTTCCCCTCTTTTCTCTCACGCACTATGAATAAAAACATGAAATTAGTTTTCTGTCAGGAGAACAACCCCTAAGCCACTTGTAACTTATAATTATGATTTCTAAGCTGTTGGACTTGTCAGCATCAAACAATTCACAGCCCGAGACTTCCTGCGGTTTATGGGCCCAGACGTCCTGGGCTCGCTGCGGAAAATTAACCATGAGTCTCTCATCTGCATTCTGATTTATTAACTACGGTGAGAAGCAGACATTAGGAACGTGGACTCCCAGCCCGCCGGGATTGCCAGCGCGTTGGCCGGGAAGGATCCCTGGACGTGCGCGGTGACTTTCCCGGAACAGCAGAGAGATGACCGTGGGGGCTGGATTCACCTTCCCACGCAGGCCCGCCAGAGAACAAACCCCCCTTTGACTGCAATTTCCCTTTACCCACCCAAATCCTATCAGACGGCCCCACCCTTACCTCCCTTTGCTGTGACTCTCTTTTTGGACTCAGCCCGCCTGCACCCAGGTGATTAAAAAGCTTTATTGCTCTCACAAAGCCCATTTGGTGATCTCTTCACACGGACGGGGGGTGACACCGGCCAGGTACAAAGAAAGCAGAGTCAGGAGACGGAATCGTGGCAAGAAGCTGCACCAGCCATACACACCCTCATCTTAGCTACGGACCTTCAAGCCCCCAGGTCGGCCTGTGTGTAGAAACAGAAAAATCAAACGGGTCTCGCCCGGCTGGAGAGAGACGCGGGGGACTCACCGTGCACCTGCCCCTGTCTGGGTGCAAGTCATGCTGCCTTTCAGGTTTCTTCGAGTTTCGAGCTTTTACAGGATTTCTGCAAACTCTGGGGTGGTCAGCACCCTGTGGAGTGCCAGGTACCACCGCCCGAGGCCTGTTGCTTACCTGTGACATCAGCTAACGGCCTGCACCTGTGGGGCAGGTACGTGGGAACCCGACTCGGCTACTCACCAGCGGGCGATGCCAGGCCCATGGCCGTCCCGTTTCTACTCGTTTCCTCTGTAAGATGAGAGCCTGGGACTCAGAAGGTAACAGGACTCTGAGCAATCGGGTGTCCATCGGTTCAGTAATCATCTGCCACTTTCTCCCCGTCAAGAGCACAAGAAATCTGTAATAGATCAATGTTCTTGATAGATTAGGGAATCTTAATGCTTTGATTTTCTCTTTCTCTCTCTTTCTTTCTTTCTTTCTCTTTCTTTCTTTCTTTCTTTTTCTTTCTTTCTTTCTCTCTTTCTTTCCTTCCTTCCTTCTTTCATTCTTTTTCTTTCTTTCGTTCTCTCTTTCTTTCTTTTCTTTCTTTCTTTCCTTCCTTCCTTCCTTCCTTCCTTCTTTCTTTCTCTCTTTTTCTTTCTTTCTTTCTTTCTTTCTTTGTTTCTTAGATCAATGTTGTCGATCTTAATGCCTTGATTTTCTCTTTCTCTTTCTATCTTTTTTCTTTCTTTCTTTCATTCATTCTTTCTTTTTCTTTCTTTCTTTCTTTCATCCTTTTTCTTTCTTTCTTCTTTCTTTCTTTCCTTCCTTCTTTCTTTCTTTCTCTTTCTTTCTTTCGTTCTTTCTTTTTGTTTGTTTCTTCTTTCTTTCTTTCATTCTTTTCCTTCCTTCCTTCTTTCCTTCCTTCCTTCCTTCCTTCTTTCCTTCCTTCCTTCCTTCCTTCTTCCTCCCTCCCTTCATCACACCCCTGCCCTGTGATCCCAGATCTCTGAGTCAACCTCCCCCAGATTCCCTCTCCTGACGATTTGGAAATAGACATAGAGATTCAACATCACTCTGAATAGCAAGACTTCGACTAGTGAGACTATTCTCTGTGTGTTTGGAAATGTGGGGTGGGGTCTTACATCCACCGTGGGGGTCAGAGAGAGAGAGAGAGAGACAGCAGTGGCTGGATGGTTGGCAGAGAGAGAGAGAGAGAGAGAAAGAGAGAGAGAGAGAGACTGAACCAGAGGAAGGGCTGTATCCAAGAGAGATGACAGGCAGCCATCCATCAGCCAACCTCTCTTCCAATAGGTCAGCGATGCAGATGGCAGAGACGGGCTGGGGTTGGAGACTGAAGACAGCCTTCCTGGCCATGCTCTGCCCGCCATTCTCCTGAACCTCAGCCCCTTGCTAAGCAAATATCCGTTCTCTGACTAAGCAGGCGTCACCTGGTGTCCGTTCCGTGCAATCTAATGAGAATGTTTTGAAAGGAGATAGTGGTGACGGTGGCCCAACATTGGGAATGGACTTCATGGCACTGAACTCTACATTTTAAAGTTGTTAAAAGGTAAACCTTATGTTACGTGTATTGTGCCATAATACAAAACAGACATGTAGGTGGATGATCTCGATAACAGAGAGATAGATGTATAGATAAAATAGGTGACAGATACATGCACGATGGTGATAGAGAGATAGAAGATAGAGATGATAGATAGATACATAGATACATAGATACATAGATAGATACATAGATACATAGATCGATAGACAGATAGATAGATACATAGATACATAGATAGATAGCTAGATAGACAGATAGATAGATAGATAGATAGATAGATACATAGATAGATAGATAGATAGATAGATAGATAGATAGATAGATAGATAGATAGATAGATAGATAGATAGATACATAGATAGATAGATAGATAGATAGAAGATGGGTGATGGTAATAGATAGATACTTAGGTGTATAGATGATAGATAGAAGAGAGATGAGAGATGCATAGATACATGATGGTAATAGATACATAGATAAGACGAATAGATAGATAAGATGAATAGAGAGATAAGACAGATAGATATGTGGATGATTGAAAGATAAATGAGACAGGTTGATATATGATAAACAGATGACAGAGAGATGATTAATAGATAGAGCATACACTCATAGGATAGATAGATAGAGATTTTGTTCTTCTCCGTCTCTCCTGCCTTCCTTCCTTCTGTCCTTCCTTCATTCCTTCCTTTCTTCATCTTTCCTGCTCCCTCTCTTTCTTCTTTCTTTTCTTCCTTCCTTCCTTCCTTCCTTCTCTCCTTCCTTCCTTCCTTGTTTCCCTCCCTTCCTTCCTTCTTTCCTCCCTTCCTTCTTTCCCTTCTTTCCTTCTTTCCCTCCCTCTCTTCCTTCCTTTCTTCCTCCCTTCTTTTCTTCCTTCCTTACTTCCCTCCCTCCATCCCTCTCTCCCTCCCTCATTTCCTTCCTTCCTTCCTTCCTTCTCTCCTTCCTTCCTTCCCTCCTTCTTTCCTTCCCTCTCTTCCTCCCTCCTTCATCACACCCCTGCCCTGTGATCCCAGATCTCTGAGTCAACCTCCCCAGATTCCCTCTCCTGACGATTTGGAAATAGACATAGAGATTCAACATCACTCTGAATAGCAAGACTTCGACTAGTGAGACTATTCTCTGTGTGTTTGGAAATGTGGGGTGGGGTCTTACATCCACTGTGGGGTCAGAGAGAGAGAGAGAGAGAGAGAGAGAGAGAGAGAGAGAGAGAGAGAGAGAGAGAGAGAGAGAGAGACTGAACCAGAGGAAGGGCTGTATCCAAGAGAGATGACAGGCAGCCATCCATCAGCCAACCTCTCTTCCAATAGGTCAGCGATGCAGATGGCAGAGACGGGCTGGGGTTGGAGACTGAAGACAGCCTTCCTGGCCATGCTCTGCCCGCCATTCTCCTGAACCTCAGCCCCTTGCTAAGCAAATATCCGTTCTCTGACTAAGCAGGCGTCACCTGGTGTCCGTTCCGTGCAATCTAATGAGAATGTTTTGAAAGGAGATAGTGGTACGGTGGCCCAACATTGGGAATGGACTTCATGGCACTGAACTCTACATTTTAAAGTTGTTAAAGGTAAACCTTATGTTACGTGTATTGTGCCATAATACAAAACAGACATGTAGGTGGATGATCTCGATAACAGAGATAGATGTATAGATAAAATAGG
Organism: Colobus guereza; assembly: GCA_030247045.1. Classification (NCBI taxonomy): domain Eukaryota; kingdom Metazoa; phylum Chordata; class Mammalia; order Primates; family Cercopithecidae; genus Colobus; species Colobus guereza. Next base: position 155,400,637 of record CM058096.1, read on the forward strand.
TGACAGATACATGCACGATGGTGATAGAGATAGAAGATAGAGATGATAGATAGATAGATAGATGATAGATACATAGATAGATACATAGATACATAGATCGATAGACAGATAGATAGATAGATACATAGATACATAGATAGATAGCTAGATAGACAGATAGATAGATAGATAGATGATAGATACATAGATACATAGATCGATAGACAGATAGATAGATACATAGATACATAGATAGATAGCTAGATAGACAGATAGATAGATAGATAGATAGATAGATACATAGATAGATAGATGAATAGATAGATACATAGATAGATAGATAGATAGATAGAAGATGGGTGATGGTAATAGATAGATACTTAGGTGTATAGATGATAGATAGAAGAGATGAGAGATGCATAGATACATGATGGTAATAGATACATAGATAAGACGAATAGATAGATAAGATGAATAGAGAGATAAGACAGATAGATATGTGGATGATTGAAAGATAAATGAGACAGGTTGATATATGATAAACAGATGACAGAGAGATGATTAATAGATAGAGCATACACTCATAGGATAGATAGATAGAGATTTTGTTCTTCTCCGTCTCTCCTGCCTTCCTTCCTTCTGTCCTTCCTTCATTCCTTCCTTTCTTCATCTTTCCTGCTCCCTCTCTTTCTTCTTTCTTTTTCTTCCTTCCTTCCTTCTTTCCTTCCTCCCTTCCTTCCTTCCTTGTTTCCCTCCCTTCCTTCCTTCTTTCCTCCCTTCCTTCTTTCCCTTCTTTCCTTCTTTCCCTCCCTCTCTTCCTTCCTTCTTCCTCCTTCTTTTCTTCCTTCCTTACTTCCCTCCTCCATCCCTCTCTCCCTCCCTCATTTCCTTCCTTCCTTCCTTCCTTCTCTCCTTCCTTCCTTCCCTCCTTCTTTCCTTCCCTCTCTTCCTCCCTCCCTCCTCCATGAACCAGTTCAGGACCCGACAGAGCTGGTATGTCCAATGTACCAGAACAGATCTTGTGAGAGATTTCACGTTTTTTTTTTTTTTCTTAAAGAAAGCCCTTAACATAACATACACTTCATTCTGGGCCGCACCAAACTGACCTCCCCACTGCCAGCCCGGCCCAGCTGGTGTGTGTTCAGATAAGACCTCCAGTGACCGGAGACCATTGCGGGGAGGGAGGAAGGAGGGTAGGTCCTGGAAGAAGGGCAAGTGATGGATAGCTTGATTCTCCCAGGAACATTTGCGTGCTAAATGAGGCATGCTTGTTAGCAGCAGGGAGGCCCACAAGGCCCCCTGACAGGTGCGATAGGATATCATCAGGCTGGCTGGGGCCAGTGGGAAACCTCCACCATTTTCTCCCCTGCCGCCCCAAACATTTCCAAACCTCAGGCCAGAGGCGATAGCAGAGCTTTTGTTTTACATCCACTGTGGGGTCAGAGAGAGAGAGAGAGAGAGAGAGAGAGAGAGAGAGAGAGAGAGAGAGAGAGAGAGAGAGAGAGAGAGAGAGAGAGAGAGAGAGAGAGAGAGAGAGAGAGAGAGAGAGAGAGAGAGAGAGAGAGAGAGAGAGAGAGAGAGAGAGAGAGAGAGAGAGAGAGAGAGAGAGAGAGAGAGAGAGAGAGAGAGAGAGAGAGAGAGAGAGAGAGAGAGAGAGAGAGAGAGAGAGAGAGAGAGAGAGAGAGAGAGAGAGAGAGAGAGAGAGAGAGAGAGAGAGAGAGAGAGAGAGAGAGAGAGAGAGAGAGAGAGAGAGAGAGAGAGAGAGAGAGAGAGAGAGAGAGAGAGAGAGAGAGAGAGAGAGAGAGAGAGAGAGAGAGAGAGAGAGAGAGAGAGAGAGAGAGAGAGAGAGAGAGAGAGAGAGAGAGAGAGAGAGAGAGAGAGAGAGAGAGAGAGAGAGAGAGAGAGAGAGAGAGAGAGAGAGAGAGAGAGAGAGAGAGAGAGAGAGAGAGAGAGAGAGAGAGAGAGAGAGAGAGAGAGAGAGAGAGAGAGAGAGAGAGAGAGAGAGAGAGAGAGAGAGAGAGAGAGAGAGAGAGAGAGAGAGAGAGAGAGAGAGAGAGAGAGAGAGAGAGAGAGAGAGAGAGAGAGAGAGAGAGAGAGAGAGAGAGAGAGAGAGAGAGAGAGAGAGAGAGAGAGAGAGAGAGAGAGAGAGAGAGAGAGAGAGAGAGAGAGAGAGAGAGAGAGAGAGAGAGAGAGAGAGAGAGAGAGAGAGAGAGAGAGAGAGAGAGAGAGAGAGAGAGAGAGAGAGAGAGAGAGAGAGAGAGAGAGAGAGAGAGAGACTGAACCAGAGGAAGGGCTGTATCCAAGAGAGATGACAGGCAGCCATCCATCAGCCAACCTCTCTTCCAATAGGTCAGCGATGCAGATGGCAGAGACGGGCTGGGGTTGGAGACTGAAGACAGCCTTCCTGGCCATGCTCTGCCCGCCATTCTCCTGAACCTCAGCCCCTTGCTAAGCAAATATCCGTTCTCTGACTAAGCAGGCGTCACCTGGTGTCCGTTCCGTGCAATCTAATGAGAATGTTTTGAAAGGAGATAGTGACGGTGGCCCAACATTGGGAATGGACTTCATGGCACTGAACTCTACATTTTAAAGTTGTTAAAGGTAAACCTTATGTTACGTGTATTGTGCCATAATACAAAACAGACATGTAGGTGGATGATCTCGATAACAGAGAGATAGATGTATAGATAAAATAGGTGACAGATACATGCACGATGGTGATAGAGATAGAAGATAGAGATGATAGATAGATAGATAGAAGATGGGTGATGGTAATAGATAGATACTTAGGTGTATAGATGATAGATAGATACATAGATAGATAGCTAGATAGACAGATAGATAGATACATAGATAGATAGCTAGATAGACAGATAGATAGATAGATACATAGATAGATAGCTAGATAGACAGATAGATACATAGATACATAGATACATAGATACATAGATAGATAGATACATAGATCGATAGACAGATAGATAGATAGAGATTTTGTTCTTCTCCGTCTCTCCTGCCTTCCTTCCTTCTGTCCTTCCTTCATTCCTTCCTTTCTTCCTCCTTCTTTTCTTCCTTCCTTCCTTCCCTCCTTCTTTCCTTCCCTCTCTTCCTCCCTCCCTCCTCCATGAACCAGTTCAGGACCCGACAGAGCTGGTATGTCCAATGTACCAGAACAGATCTTGTGAGATTTCACGTTTTTTTTCTTAAAGCCCTTAACATAACATACACTTCATTCTGGGCCGCACCAAACTGACCTCCCCACTGCCAGCCCGGCCCAGCTGGTGTGTGTTCAGATAAGACCTCCAGTGACCGGAGACCATTGCGGGGGGAGGGGAGGGAAGGAGGGGGTAGGTCCTGGAAGAAGGGCAAGTGATGGATAGCTTGATTCTCCCAGGAACATTTGCGTGCTAAATGAGGCATGCTTGTTAGCAGCAGGGAGGCCCCACAAGGCCCCCTGACAGGTGCGATAGGATATCATCAGGCTGGCTGGGGCCAGTGGGAAGCCTCTCCACCATTTTTCTCCCCCTGCCCGCCCCAAACATTCCAAACCTCAGGCCAGAGGCGATAGCAGAGCTTTTTGTTTTACACACCTGGAGATTTCTCAAAGAACCACAAGTAGAACTACCCTTCCATCGAGCATTTCCACTCCTGGGTATCTCTCCAAAGGAAAACAAGTCTTTCTATCAAAAAGATACCTGCGGCAGGGCACAGGGGCTCACACCTGTCATCCCAGCACTTTGGGAGGCCGAGGCGGGCAGATCACCTGAGGTTGGGAGCTCGACACCAGCCTGGCCAACATGGTGAAACCCTATTTCTTTTTTAAAAAAAAAAAAAAAAAAAAAGGCTGGGTGCAGTGGTTCAAGCCTGTAATCCCAGCACTTTGGGAGGCCGAGACGGGCGGATCACGAGGTCAGGAGATCGAGACCATCCTGGCTAACACGGTGAAACCCCGTCTCTACTAAAAATATAAAAACCAGCCGGGCGAGGTGGCGGCACCTGTATTCCCAGCTACTCGGGAGGCTGAGGCAGGAGAATGGCGTGAATCCAGGAGGCGGAGCTTGCAGTGACCTGAGATCCGGCGACTGCACTCCAGCCTGGGCGACAGAGTGAGACTCCATCTCAAAAAAAAAAAAAAAAAAAATACAAAAAGTAGCCGGACATACTGGCACACACCTGTGATCCCTGCTACGCGGGAGGCTGAAGCGGAGGGATGAGATGTTATCTACTGGGTACGATATACACTATTTGGGTGATGGATACAGTAAAAGCTCTGAGTTCACCATTCTGCAGTCTACACACGCAACAAAATTGCACTTAAACCCCTTAAACCTATAAGAATTTAAAAATAGGCCACGCACAGTTCTTCAAGCCTGTCATCCCAGCACTTTGGCAGGCCGAGGCAGGTGGATCACCTGAGGTCAGGACATCAAGACCAGCCTGGCCAACATGGTGAAACCCCGTCTGTACTAAAAATACAAAAATGAGCAGGGCGTGGTGGCTCACGTCTGTAATCCCAGCTACTCAGGAGGCTGAGGCAGGAGAATCGCTTGAACCTGGGAGGCGGAGGTTGCGGTGAGCCGAGATGGTGCTGCTTTCACCCCAGTGATAGACTGAAACCATGTCTCAAAAACAGAAAGAAAGAAAGAAAGAAAGAAAGAAAGAAAGAAAGAAAGAAAGAAAGAAAGAAAGAAAGAAAGAAAGAAAGAAAGAAAGAAAGAAAGAAAGAAGAAAGAAAGAAAGAAAGAAAGAAAGAAAGAAAGAAAGAAAGAAAGAAAGAAAGAAAGAAAGAAAGAAGGCTTACAAACAAGTAAACACGTACATGGTAGTTATCAGCTGGATAAAAACAAGATCCTCCTTAAGAGTTGACACGATTTACAGTTTTCCTGGACTTGACTGAGGTCAGGTGTCTGGTCAAGATGGAGCTTGGAGTGGATCACAAAGCAAAGAGACATTTCACCTGGATTTCCTCCTCCCAGCCAGTCATGCATATAAACACTGCATGTGTGTGTGTATGTTTGCCTGACTGCACACACACATGAGAGCTTCTGCATGGCCACAGCAAGAATCTAGCAGAGAACAAATGTGTAAATGCCTTCTCCCAGGCAGGCATGTGTATGCACACTGTGTGTGCCTGTGTGTGCATGCATGTATGTGCGTTTTTGCATGACCACACATGTGTGAGAGCTTGCGCATGGCTGGACCAACAATCTAGCAGAGAGGAAATCTGCATATACCTCCTCCCAAGAACGCATGGGTAACCTCACTGTGTGTGCATGCATATGCATATGTGTCTGTGTGTGTGCATGTGTGCATGAGTACACACGTATATGAGAGTTTGTGCATGGTCACGACAAGAAGCTAGCAAAGAAGAAATCTGCACATGTCTTCTTCCAGGCATGTTTGTATGACTGCATATATGTGAAAGCTTGTGCATGGCTGGACCAAGAATCTAGCAAAGGCGAAATTGGCATGTGCCAGCTCCCAGGTATGCATACGTATCCACATTGTGTGTGCATGTGTGTGCGTGCATGTCTGTGCATTTTGCACAAGCATCTACACACGTGTGAGAGCTTGTGCATGGCTGGACCAAGAATCTAGCAGAGAGGAAATCTGCATCTACGTCCTCCCAAGAATGCGGGGGTAACCGCACTGTGCGTGCATGCATGTGCATATGTGTGTGTGTGTGCACATGTGTGCATGAGCACACACACACGTGAGAGTTTGTGCATGGCCACAGCAAGAACCTAACAAAGAATAAATCTGCATATACCTCCTTCCAGGCATGCATGTGTATCCACACAGTGTGTGCATGTGTGCATGTTTGCATGAGTACACACATGTGAGGGCATCTGTCGATAACAACAAGAATCTAGGCAAGTGGAAATCAGCACGTGCCACTTCCCAGATATGCACATGTATATCCAGGCTGTGTGTGCAAGTGTGTGCGTGTTTGCATGAGTACACACATGTGAGAGTTTGTGCATGGCCACAGCAAGAACCTAACAAAGAATAAATCTGCATATGCCTCCTTCCAGGCATGCATGTGTATCCACACAGTGTGTGCATGTGTGTGCATGTGTGCATGTTTGCATGAGTGCAGACATGTGAGAGCTTGTGCATGGCTGGACCAAGAATCTAGGCAAGTGGAAATCAGCACGTGCCACTTCCCAGATATGCACATGTATATCCAGGCTGTGTGTGCATGCCTGTGCATATGTGTGTGTGCACATGTGTGCATGAGCACACACACGTGAGAGTTTGTGCATGGGCACAGCAAGAACCTAGCAAAGAATAAATCTGCATGTGCCAGCTCCCAGGTATGCATGTGTATCCACACAGTGTGTGCATGTGTGTGCGTGCATGTCTGTGCATTTTGCACAAGCATCTACACACGTGTGAGAGCTTGTGCATGGCTGGACCAAGAATCTAGCAGAGAGGAAATCTGCATCTCGTCCTCCCAAGAATGCGGGGTAACCTCACTGTGCGTGCATGCATGTGCATATGTGTGTGTGTGTGCACATGTGTGCATGAGCACACACACACGTGAGAGTTTGTGCATGGCCACAGCAAGAACCTAACAAAGCATAAATCTGCATATATGCCTTCTCCCAGGCATGCATGTATCCACACAGTGTGTGCATATGTGTGCATGTTTGCATGAGTACACACATGTGAGGGCATCTGTACGATAACAACAAGAATCTAGGCAAGTGGAAATCAGCACGTGCCACTTCCCAGATATGCACATGTATATCCAGGCTGTGTGTGCAAGTGTGTGCGTGTTTGCATGAGTACACACATGTGAGAGTTTGTGCATGGCCACAGCAAGAACCTAGCAAAGAATAAATCTGCATATGCCTCCTTCCAGGCTTGCATGTGTATCCACACTGTGTGTGCAAGTGTGTACATGCATGTGTATGCATGTTTGCATGAGTGCAGACATGTGAGAGCTTGTGCATGGCTGGACCAAGAATGTAGCAGAGAAGAAATCTGCATCTACCTCCTCCCAGAATGCGTGGGTAACCACACTGTGTGTGCATGTGTGTGCATGCATGTGCATGTGTGTGTGTGCACATGTGTGCATGAGCACACACACACGTGAGAGTTTGTGCATGGGCACAGCAAGAACCTAGCAAAGCATAAATCTGCATATGCCTCCTCCCAGGCATGCATGTGTATCCACACTGTGTGTGCAAGTGTGTGCATGCATGTGTGCATGTTTGCATGAGTACACACATGTGAGAGCTTGTACGTGGCTGGACCAAGAATCTAGCAGAGAGGAAATCTGCATATACGTCCTCCCAAGAATGCGGGGGTAACCTCACTGTGTGTGCATGCATGTGCATGTGTGTGTGTGCACAAATGTGTGCATGAGCGCACACACTCGTGAGAGTTTGTGCATGGCCACAGCAAGAACCTAACAAAGAATAAATCTGCATATATGCCTTCTCCCAGGCATGCATGTGTATCCACACAGTGTGTGCATATGTGTGCATGTTTGCATGAGTACACACATGTGAGGGCATCTGTACGATAACAACAAGAATCTAGGCAAGTGGAAATCAGCACGTGCCACTTCCCAGATATGCACATGTATATCCAGGCTGTGTGTACAAGTGTGTGCGTGTTTGCATGAGTACACACATGTGAGAGTTTGTGCATGGCCACAGCAAGAACCTAGCAAAGAATAAATCTGCATATGCCTCCTTCCAGGCTTGCATGTGTATCCACACTATGTGTGCAAGTGTGTACATGCATGTGTATGCATGTTTGCATGAGTGCAGACATGTGAGAGCTTGTGCATGGCTGGACCAAGAATGTAGCAGAGAAGAAATCTGCATCTACCTCCTCCCAAGAATGCGTGGGTAACCGCACTGCGTGTGCATGCCTGTGCATACGTTTGTGTGTGTGCACATGTGTGCATGAGCACACACACACGTGAGAGTTTGTGCATGGCCACAGCAAGAACCTAGCAAAGCATAAATCTGCATATGCCTCCTCCCAGGCATGCATGTATATCCACACTGTGTGTGCATGTGTGTGCATGCAGGTATGTGCATTTTTGCATGACTACACACATGTGAGAGCTTGTACGTGGCTGGACCAAGAATCTAGCAGAGAGGAAATCTGCATATACGTCCTCCCAAGAATGCAGGGGTAACCTCACTGTGCGTGCATGTATGTGCATATGTGTGTGTGCACATGTGTGCATGAGCACACACACGTGAGAGTTGTGCATGGCCACAGCAAGAACCTAACAAAGAATAAATCTGCATATATGCCTTCTCCCAGGCATGCATGTGTATCCACACAGTGTGTGCATATGTGTGCATGTTTGCATGAGTACACACATGTGAGGGCATCTGTACGATAACAACAAGAATCTAGGCAAGTGGAAATCAGCACGTGCCACTTCCCAGATATGCACATGTATATCCAGGCTGTGTGTACAAGTGTGTGCGTGTTTGCATGAGTACACACATGTGAGAGTTTGTGCATGGCCACAGCAAGAACCTAGCAAAGAATAAATCTGCATATGCCTCCTTCCAGGCTTGCATGTGTATCCACACTATGTGTGCAAGTGTGTACATGCATGTGTATGCATGTTTGCATGAGTGCAGACATGTGAGAGCTTGTGCATGGCTGGACCAAGAATGTAGCAGAGAAGAAATCTGCATCTACCTCCTCCCAAGAATGCGTGGGTAACCGCACTGTGCGTGCATGCCTGTGCATACGTTTGTGTGTGTGCACATGTGTGCATGAGCACACACACACGTGAGAGTTTGTGCATGGCCACAGCAAGAACCTAGCAAAGCATAAATCGGCATATGCCTCCTCCCAGGCATGCATGTGTATCCACACTGTGTGTGCAAGTGTGTGCATGCATGTGTATGCATGTTTGCATGAGTACACACATGTGAGAGCTTGTACGTGGCTGGACCAAGAATCTAGCAGAGAGGAAATCTGCATATACGTCCTCCCAAGAATGCGTGGGTAACCACACTGTGTGTGCATGTATGTGCATATGTGAGAGTTTGTGCATGGCCACAGCAAGAACCTAGCAAAGCATAAATCTGCATATATGCCTCCTCCCAGGCATGCATGTGTATCCACACAGTGTGTGCCTGCATCAGTGTGCATATTTGCATGATTGCAGACATGTGAAAGATTGTGCGTGGCTGGAGTAACCATCCAGCAAAGACACAATCTGCGTGTGCCACCTCCCAGGCACGCACGTGTACCCACACTGTGCGCCCCTGTGTAGGCGTGCGTGCCTGTGTGCTCGTATGCACGCATGAGATGGCACGCACACCAGCAACAAAAGAACCCTGCAGCCCGAAGCCCACAGACATAGAAATCAACTCCTGGCATCCGCCCCACCTCCCTGCTTCTTCCAACAGGACAAGGTCAAATGCCGTGTCCTCCTGGGCTATAAATCTGCTTTGGACAACCCTGGCTTGCTCCCAGCCCGCCTCATGAACGCCTGCCTGACATTCGTTTTCACAACGGCAAAGCGTCACAAGGTTCCCCACTCTAATCCCCTGCCTAATTCAATCTTTCTGCAGATCAGATGCGCACACGGGCCCTGGCAGATCTCTCAGTCACTTTCCATGAAGGACGGGGCTGCAGCCCTGTTTCAACTTTTGCCATCACACGGTCGGCCCGTCCTTTTTTCTTTTCCTCCTTCCTTCCTTCTTTCTTCTTCTTTCTCTGCTTTCTCTGCTTCCTTCCTTCCTTCCTTCCTTTCTTTCTTTCTTTCTTTCTTTCTTTCTTTCTTTCTTTCTTTCTTTCTTTCTTTCTTTCTTTCTTTCTCTCTCTCTTTCTTTTCTTTCTTTCTTTCTTTCTTTCTTTCCTTCTTTCTTTCTTTCTTTCTCTTTCTTTTTTTCTTCTTTCTTTCTTTCCTTCTTTCTTTCTTTCTTTCTTTCTTTCTTTCTTTCTTTCTTTCTTTCTTTCTTTCTTTCTTTCTTTCTTTCTCTTCCTCCCTCCCTCCCTCTCTCTTCCAGGTCCTTCCTTCCTTCCTTTTCTTTTCTCTTTCTTTCTTGTTTCTCATTCTTTCTCTCTCTTCTTTCTTTCTTTCCTTCCTCTTCTTTCTCTTCTTTCCCTTTCCCTTCCCTTCCCTTCTTTTCCCTTCCCTTCTCCTTCCTTCCTTCCTTCTGTCTCTCCTTTCTTTCTCTTTCCTTTTCTTTCTTTTCCTTTCCTTTCCTTTTTCTTTTTTCTTTTCTTTTCTTTTCTTTCTTTCTTCCTTCCTTCCTTCCTTTCCTTCCTTCCTTCCTTCTGAGTCTCCTTTCTTTCTCTTTGTTTTTCTTTCTTTCTTTTCTTTTCCTTTCCTTTCTTTTCTTTTTTCTTTCTTTCCTTCCTTCCATCTCTCCTTTCTTTTCTTTTCTTTTCTTTTCTTTTCTTTCTCTTTCCTTTTCTTTCTTTTCCTTTCTTTTCTTTTCTTTCTTTCCTTCCTCCCTCCTCCTCCTTCCTTCCTTCCTCCCTCCCTCCCTCCTTCCTTCCTTCCTTCCTTCCTTCCTTCCTTCCTTCCTTCCTTCCTTCCTTCCTTCTTTTCTCTTTCATTCTTTCTCAGGGTCTTGCTCTGTCACCCAGGCTGGAGTGCAGTGGCATGATCCTGGCTCACTGCCATCTCCAACTCCTGGGCTTAAGTGATCCTCCTGTCCCAACTGAGTGAGCAGCTGGAACTACAGGTGCATGACACCATGCTTGGATGTTTTTCAAATTTTTTTATACAAAAGACAAAAAAAAAAAAATTAACTAGGCGAGGTGGCAGTGCCTGTAGTCCCAGCTACTCGGGAAGCTGAAGCAGGAGAATGACGTGAACCTGGGAGGCGGAGCGTGCAGTGAGCTGAGATTGCATCACTGCACTCCAGCCTGGGAGACAGAGCGAGACTCTATCTCAAAAATTAAATTAAATTAAATTAAAAATAATATATGTATATATTACTATGTTTTCCAGGCTCGTCTTGAACTCCAGGGCTCAAGAATTTTATCTGCCTTAACTGCCTGAGTAGCTGGGAATACAAGTGCATGCCACCATGCCTGGATAACTTTTTTTTTATAGCGATGGGATCTTGCTATGTTGTCCAGGCTGGTCTCAAACTCCTGGGCTCAAGAGATCCTCCCACCTCAGCCTTCCTTATAGCTGGAACCACAGACACTCACCAGCATGTCCTGCTCATTTTAAAAAATATTTTGTGGCCGGGCACGGTGGCTCATCCCTGTAATCCCAGCACTTTGGGAGGCCGAGGCGGGTGAATCACAAGGTCAGGAGATCGAGACCATCCTGGCTAACACGGTGAAACCCCGTCGCTACTAAAAATACAAAAATTAGCCGGGCGAGGTGGCGGGCGCCTGTAGTCGCAGCTACTCAGGAGGCTGAGGCAGGGGAATCCGTAGAACCCGGGAGGCGGAGCTTGCAGTGAGCTGAGATCGCACCACTGCACTCCAGCCTGGGCGACAGAGCAAGACTCCATCTCAAAAAAAAAAAAAAAAAAAAAAAGCAGTTATTATCAATGGACATCAATGTCTGCGTTACGGTAAGAGGTTATGGGGACCAAGGTCTTATCATGACAGATAAAGCATCCAAGTAGCAGGATTCAGAGAGAACAGATTGTAGCTGTTTCCTATCAGACTTAAAGACTGTTTCATCGGTGACTCCAAGAGGGAGGGAGATGGAGAGAAGGGGTCCATTTAGACAGTTGAGAGCCCTAAGAATTTTATTTTTGGTTTGCAGCGGTTAAAGAGAACTGAAGCCTGGTGCTGGACGACCCAGGACAGGAAGGTCAGGGCAGTTCTCAGAACGGTCTGTGGACCGCGGTTGCTCTGAGGACTGTTACTGATCCACAATAAACCAGACACAGAGATTAAGAGGGAACCATTTAAAATTTGACACAGCAGCCAAGGCAGTGGCTCACTCCTGTCATCCCGGCACTTTGGGAGGCCAAGATGGGTGGATGATCTGAGGTCAAGAGTTTGAGACCAGCCTGGCCAACGTGGTGAAACCCCGTCTCTACTAAAAGTACAGAATTAGCCGGGCGTGGTGGCAGGTGCCTGTACTCCCAGCTACTAGGGAGGCTGAGGCAGGAGAATCGCTTGAACCCGGGAGACAGAGGTTGCAGTGAGCTGAGATTGTGCCACTGCTCTCCAGCCTGGGCAACAGGGCAAGACTCTGTCTCAAAAATAAAAAGTCATAGCCACAACATCTTGCTGGTAAGAACAGTCAAATTCTGTCCAACAGTTAAAGAGATTTATTCTGCCCCATATGTGAGTGACCAGTGGCCAAGGAGCTTGAGGAACAGCTTGGTTTTATACATGTTAGGACGACAGGAGACATCAATCAATTCATGTAAGACGTACACACGGCTTCAGTATGGATTAAAAGATTTTCTGACTGGCAGTTGGTTGAAAGAGTTATTACCTAGGGAATCAACAGAAAGGAGCGTGTGGTGAAGATCAGCGAGAGCTGTGGAGATCAAGGTTCTTCTTACGTCGATGAAGTCTCTCCAGGAGACAGGTTTCAGAGAGAATAGATTGTCAATGCTTCTTGTCGGATTCTAAAAGCTGCCAGACCCTTAGTGAATCTCTCCTGCATTAGGAGAAGACCTGGAAACGAAAGGGAATTCTCCAGGCAACGCAGATTTTTCCCACAAGAGACATGTGGCCGGGCACGGTGGCTCAAGCCTGTAATCCCAGCACTTTGGGAGGCCGAGGCGGGCGGATCACGAGGTCAGGAGATCGAGACCATCCTGGCTAACACGGTGAAACCCCGTCTCTACTAAAAAATACAAAAAAACTAGCCGGGCGAGGTGGTGGCACCTGTAGTCCCAGCTACTCGGGAGGCTGAGGCAGGAGAATGGCGTGAACCCGGGAGGTGGAGCTTGCAGTGAGCTGAGATCCGGCCACTGCACTCCAGCCTGGGCGACAGAGCAAGACTCCGTCTCAAAAAATAATAATAATAATAAATAAAAACTAAAGATTCAGTGGGTTCAAAGCCTGAGGATCTCATTGTTGGCTGACACGATGACACAAAACATTTTCCTCTTTAGAGAATTTCCGAGGTAATAACGCATAAGGGCCTGATGCCACTCCATCTGGACAGGTCTCACGCCACTCTTTTTCCTCTTCCTCTTTCATTTGTCTCCCTTGTTTTCTGGCCCGGTTTTCAGACTTATAATTAGTCTGAAAACTTCTAATGCCATTTACGTCTCCTCCAATGTGATCCAAAAACCTAAAGCCACGGAGATTCTGCCAGGCTCATCAAAGGAAAGAGAATTCACGTTGGGGGTATACATTTTTCTTTTAATGATTTGATAACAATTTATGGATTAAGAATCAAAAGAATAACGACAATAAAAATCTATTGCAGAATTCTTCTTAATTATGGAAAAAAGCCCTTCATAAATATTGAAATCTGTTCTTATCTGCGGATGCCCTGGTTTTTCTGCACTTGGATATACACTCCGAACGCAATTATTTGGTGATTAATCTATTTTTTAAACTTTCCGCTCATTACTCTTTTGATGAAAGTTTATCTAAGCCAAGATCACACGGAGGTAGTGTACAAGGAGAATGGAATATAGATCACTGTATGAACGGAGAAGGAAGAGAAGAAAATCACCTCATGTTGGCTAACTAGGGCTATATCTTTAGGGGACAAATGAATTCTCCATTTAGCATTTTAGCCACCTTCGTTTTCCATCAAAATGGAATTCTCCATTTAGCATTTTAGCCACCTTCGTTTTCCATCATATAATATGACCTCATAATATGTTCTTTTTTCCTGAACCATTTATGATATATAGATAGAAAATGATACATTGACAGTGTAGAAAGAAGAAGAACCATTTATATTATAAAATATACGATGTTCTGGGTTGAAGAGGGGAATAATATATAATATTTCATGTTATGGGTTGAAGAGGGAACTCTCCAAAAAAAAAAAAAAATATGTTGAAGTCCAAAGCCCTACAACCGGGTAATGTGGTCTTATTTGGAAAGACGGTTTTTACCCATATGCAGTCAAGTTAGAATGAGATCATCCTTGATTAGAGTGAGCCCTAAATGCAATAAATGCAATGACAGGTGTCCTTCTAAGAGACAGAAGAGGAGACACAGACACAGAGGAGGAGGCCACGTGGAGACGGAGGCGGAGACCGGAGTGATGCGGCCACAAGCCCAGGGACGCCTGGAGCCCCAGGAGCTGGGAGAGGCAGGAAGGAGCCTCCCCTGGAGACTGAGGAGGGAGCACGGCCCTGAGACACCTTGATCTCAGACTCCTGGTCTCCAGGACACAGAGAGGATAAATTTCTGTTGTTTTAAGCTCCCAGTATCTGTGAACGGGACCTTATTTGAAAATAGGGTCTTTGCAGATATGATGAACTCAAGGAGTTTGAGATGAGATCATCCTGAGTTAGGGCAGACCCTAAATGCCCTAATATTAACCAGGCGTGGTGGCGCATGCCTGTAGTCTCAGCTATTTGGGAGGCTGAGGCAGGAGAATCACTTGAACCCGGGAGGCGGAGGTTGCAGTGAGCCAAGATCGCGCCACTGCACTCCAGCCTGGGCAACAAGAGCGAAACTCTGTCTCAAAAAAAAAAAAAAATTAGCTGGGCGTGGTGGCAGGTGCTTGTCATCCCAGCTACTCAGGGGGCTGAGGCAGAAGAATCGCTTGAACCCGGGAGGCGGAGGTTGCAACGAGCCGAGATCGTGCCACTGCACTCCAGCCTGGGCGACAGAGAGAGACTCCATCTCAAAAAAAAAAAAGACTAAATCTCACTCTGTTGCTCAGGATGGAGTACAGTGGCCTGATCTCAGCTCACTGCAACCTCCACCTCCTGGGTTCAACCAATTCTCTTGCCTCAACCTCCCCAGTAGCTGGAACTACAGGTGCACACCTCCACGCCCAGCTCATTTTTTTTTTTAAATGTATTTTTAGTAGAGACAGGGTTTCACCATGTTGGCCAGGCTGGTCTTGATCTCCCGGCCTCAAGCGATCCGCCACCCCAGCCTCCCAAAGTGCTGGGATTCCAGGCACGAGCCACCGCACCCGGCCAAGGATGCTTTACGGTTAAGGTAACAAGGACTGTGTGTAAATATGACAAACCCAAGAATACTCCGTAGAAACTGGGCCGAAGAGAACATCATGGGAAGCTTGGGATTCTTCACAACAGGGAAAGAGGGATCGCTGTTCACGGGTCACGGTGAAGATTCCGGAAAGAGATTCCAGAGGTGAGCAAACGTCCCTTGACAAGGCACCCTGTCACTCTCACCCTACAGATTCCCTTTTGGCGACGGTCACACTGAAGATCATCTCCACGAACCGTGGCAACATAAGTGGCCACAGCTTCCGAGATGAGTTTCTGCTACCTTGATCCGGATGTCGCTTGAATATTAGTCTCACCAAAGGCTGTCTGGTGAGTGGATCTCCACAATTTTCATCTGCATAAGAAAGATTTCTTATGATATGCTAATGATAAAGGTGGAATACTTAATGAGTATTACGATTAAGGACACATAATTACTTGCTGACCTTTTCCGGATTCTTGGAACATCGGCCTCAAAGCTGTCTGCACTGACAAAATATGGCACAGGAAAGACGGCTAGTTCTTGTCTTCCTGATATTTTGCCTCTTCAGTGACTATTTTGGGGGTCTCTGGGACTATCCACCGTCCAGTGTTGTGGGCAAATTGGAAGAGTGGGATGAAAATGCAGGCTCTGGGCTGAGGAGACCATTCTCACGTCATCTATTCCTCACACAGGGAAAGAGAGGTCAAGTGTCTCGAGGTCCTCACCCTGTGCAAGCTCTGGGCTGATAACTCCCTCCTCACTTCATCTGTTCCTCACATGAGGAAGGAGAGGTCAAGTGGATTGAGGTCCTGGTCCTGTGGAGGTTGTGGGCTAATGAGACCCTCATTACTTCATCTATTCCTCCCATGGGGAAGGAGAGGTCAAGTGGACTGAGGTCCTGGTCCTGGGTAGGTTCTGGGCTGGTGACTCCCTTCTCACTTCATCTGTTCCTCACATGAGGAAGGAGAGGTCAAGTGGATTGAGGTCCTGGTCCTGGGCAGGCTCTGGGCTCATCACTTCATGTATTCTTCACTCAGGGAAGGAGAGGTCAAGTGGATTGAGGTCCTCATCCTGCATAGGCTCTGGGCTGATAACTCCTCCTCACTTCATCTGTTCCTCACATGAGGAAGGAGAGGTCAAGTGGATTGAGGTCCTGGTCCTGTGGAGGTTGTGGGCTAATGAGACCCTCATTACTTCATCTATTCCTCACATGGGGAAGGAGAGGTCAAGTGGACTGAGGTCCTGGTCCTGGGTAGGTTCTGGGCTGGTGACTCCCTTCTCACTTCATCTGTTCCTCACATGAGGAAGGAGAGGTCAAGTGGATTGAGGTCCTGGTCCTGGGCAGGCTCTGGGCTCATCACTTCGTGTATTCTTCACTCAGGGAAGGAGAGGTCAAGTGGATTGAGGTCCTCATCCTGCATAGGCTCTGGGCTGGTGACACCCTGCTCACTTCATGTATTCTTCACACGAGGAAGGAGAGGTCAAGCCTATTGAGGTCCTGGTCCTGTGCAGGCTCTGGGCTGGTGACACCCTGCTCACTTCATGTATTCTTCACACGAGGAAGGAGGTCAAGCCTATTGAGGTCCTGGTCCTGTGCAGGCTCTGGGCTGGTGACACCCTGCTCACTTCATGTATTCTTCACACGAGGAAGGAGGTCAAGCCTATTGAGGTCCTGGTCCTGTGCAGGCTCTGGGCTGGTGACACCCTGCTCACTTCATGTATTCTTCACACGAGGAAGGAGGTCAAGCCTATTGAGGTCCTGGTCCTGTGCAGGCTCTGGGCTGGTGACACCCTGCTCACTTCATGTATTCTTCACACGAGGAAGGAGAGGTCAAGCCTATTGAGGTCCTGGTCCTGTGCAGGCTCTGGGCTGGTGACACCCTGCTCACTTCATGTATTCTTCACACGAGGAAGGAGGTCAAGCCTATTGAGGTCCTGGTCCTGTGGAGGTTGTGGGCTAATGAGACCCTCATTACTTCATCTATTCCTCACATGGGGAAGGAGAGGTCAAGTGGACTGAGGTCCTGGTCCTGTGCAGGCTCTGGGCTGAGGAGACCATTCTCACGTCATCTATTCCTCACATGGGGAAGGAGAGGTCAAGTGGATTGAGGTCCTGGTCCTGTGCAGGCTCTGGGCTGGTGACACCCTGCTCACTTCATGTATTCTTCACACGAGGAAGGAGAGGTCAAGTGGATTGAGGTCCTGGTCCTGGGCAGGCTCTGGGCTCATCACTTCATGTATTCTTCACTCAGGGAAGGAGAGGTCAAGTGGACTGAGGTCCTGGTCCTGGGCAGGCTCTGGGCTCATCACTTCATGTATTCTTCACTCAGGGAAGGAGAGGTCAAGTGGACTGAGGTCCTGGTCCTGTGCAGGCTCTGGGCTGAGGAGACCATTCTCACGTCATCTATTCCTCACACAGGAAAGAGAGGTCAAGTGTCTCGAGGTCCTCACCCTGTGCAAGCTCTGGGCTGATAACTCCCTCCTCACTTCATCTGTTCCTCACATGAGGAAGGAGAGGTCAAGTGGATTGAGGTCCTGGTCCTGTGCAGGCTCTGGGCTGAGGAGACCATTCTCACGTCATCTATTCCTCACACAGGAAAGAGAGGTCAAGTGTCTCGAGGTCCTCACCCTGTGCAAGCTCTGGGCTGATAACTCCCTCCTCACTTCATCTGTTCCTCACATGAGGAAGGAGAGGTCAAGCCTATTGAGGTCCTGGTCCTGGGCAGGCTCTGGGCTCATCACTTCATGTATTCTTCACACGAGGAAGGAGGTCAAGCCTATTGAGGTCCTGGTCCTGTGGAGGTTGTGGGCTAATGAGACCCTCATTACTTCATCTATTCCTCACATGGGGAAGGAGAGGTCAAGTGGATTGAGGTCCTGGTCCTGTGGAGGTTGTGGGCTAATGAGACCCTCATTACTTCATCTATTCCTCCCATGGGGAAGGAGAGGTCAAGTGGACTGAGGTCCTGGTCCTGTGGAGGTTGTGGGCTAATGAGACCCTCATTACTTCATCTATTCCTCACATGGGGAAGGAGAGGTCAAGCCTATTGAGGTCCTGGTCCTGGGCAGGCTCTGGGCTCATCACTTCATGTATTCTTCACTCAGGGAAGGAGAGGTCAAGTGGACTGAGGTCCTGGTCCTGGGCAGGCTCTGGGCTCATCACTTCATGTATTCTTCACTCAGGGAAGGAGAGGTCAAGCCTATTGAGGTCCTGGTCCTGGGCAGGCTCTGGGCTCATCACTTCATGTATTCTTCACACGAGGAAGGAGAGGTCAAGTGGATTGAGGTCCTGGTCCTGGGCAGGCTCTGGGCTCATCACTTCATGTATTCTTCACTCAGGGAAGGAGAGGTCAAGTGGATTGAGGTCCTCATCCTGCATAGGCTCTGGGCTGGTGACACCCTGCTCACTTCATGTATTCTTCACACGAGGAAGGAGGTCAAGCCTATTGAGGTCCTGGTCCTGTGCAGGCTCTGGGCTGGTGACACCCTGCTCACTTCATGTATTCTTCACACGAGGAAGGAGAGGTCAAGTGGACTGAGGTCCTGGTCCTGTGCAGGCTCTGGGCTGGTGACACCCTGCTCACTTCATGTATTCTTCACTCAGGGAAGGAGAGGTCAAGTGGACTGAGGTCCTGGTCCTGGGCAGGCTCTGGGCTCATCACTTCATGTATTCTTCACACGAGGAAGGAGAGGTCAAGTGGATTGAGGTCCTGGTCCTGGGCAGGCTCTGGGCTCATCACTTCATGTATTCTTCACACGAGGAAGGAGAGGTCAAGTGGATTGAGGTCCTCATCCTGCATAGGCTCTGGGCTGGTGACACCCTGCTCACTTCATGTATTCTTCACACGAGGAAGGAGAGGTCAAGTGGACTGAGGTCCTGGTCCTGGGTAGGTTCTGGGCTGGTGACTCCTTCTCACTTCATCTGTTCCTCACATGAGGAAGGAGAGGTCAAGTGGACTGAGGTCCTGGTCCTGTGGAGGTTGTGGGCTAATGAGACCCTCATTACTTCATCTATTCCTCACACAGGAAAGAGAGGTCAAGTGTCTCGAGGTCCTCACCCTGTGCAAGCTCTGGGCTGATAACTCCCTCCTCACTTCATCTGTTCCTCACATGAGGAAGGAGAGGTCAAGCCTATTGAGGTCCTGGTCCTGGGCAGGCTCTGGGCTCATCACTTCATGTATTCTTCACTCAGGGAAGGAGAGGTCAAGCCTATTGAGGTCCTGGTCCTGGGCAGGCTCTGGGCTCATCACTTCATGTATTCTTCACACGAGGAAGGAGAGGTCAAGCCTATTGAGGTCCTGGTCCTGGGCAGGCTCTGGGCTCATCACTTCATGTATTCTTCACACGAGGAAGGAGAGGTCAAGCCTATTGAGGTCCTGGTCCTGTGCAGGCTCTGGGCTGGTGACACCCTTTCTACTACACGAACTTGTCACGACAAGGTAGCAGTCTATTAAAGTAAAGCGCCTGTACAGGTTGACCTGACCCCGTTTATATCATTTACTTCGCACAGATGACATTATCAACCCTGGGTCACCTGCAGTCCTGGGATTAACTCCACCGCCGGTCGTTCCTTTCACCGCTCTACACCCTCAGAACACGTACCCCTGCTCTTCTCGATGACAGAGGAATTTCAGAGGCAGTTCAGCCACCAAGGATCCACCCACCGACAAGGTCACCCTGCAGCTTCTTACATGTAATACCTTGAAGAATGGAATTAATTCTATTACAGTAAAAATGAAAGAGTCCTGGGCACTGTAAAAGTAGGCTGGGCTCAGCGTCTCACGTCTGTAATCCCAGCATTTTGGGAGGCCGAGGCGGGTGGATCATTTGAGGTCAGGAGTTCGAGACCAGCCTGGCCAACATGTTGAAACCCCGCCTCTACCAAAAGCACAAAAGTTAGCCAGGGGTGGTGGTGGCAGGTGCCTGTCATCCCAGCTACTCAGGAGGCTGAGGCAGGAGAATCGCTGAACCTGGGAGGTGGAGGTTGCAGTGAGCCAAGATCGCACCGCTGCACTCCAGCCTGGGCCACAGAGCAAGACTCTGTCTCAAAATAATAATAATTAAATTTAAAAAATAGCCAGGCATGGTCACGGGCACCTGTAATCCCAGATACTCGGGAGGCTGAGGCAGGAGAATCGCTTGAACCTGGGAGGTGGAGGTTGCAGTGAGCCAAGATCGCACCGCTGCACTCCAGCCTGGGCCACAGAGCAAGACTCTGTCTCAAAAATAATAATAATTAAATTTAAAAAAATAGCCAGGCATGGTCACGGGCACCTGTAATCCCAGATACTCGGGAGGCTGAGGCAGGAGAATCGCTGGCTGAGGCAGGAGAATCGCTTGAACCCGGGAGGCGGAGGTTGCAACGAGCCGAGATCGTGCCACTGCACTCCAGCCTGGGCGACAGAGAGACTCCATCTCAAAAAAAAAAAAAAAAAAAATTAGCTGGGCGTGGTGGCAGGTGCTTGTCATCCCAGCTACTCAGGAGGCTGAGGCAGGAGAATCGCTTGAACCCGGGAGGCGGAGGTTGCAGTGAGCCAAGATCGCGCCACCGCACTCCAGCCTGGGCGACAGAGCGAGACTCTGTCTCAAAAATAGTAATTGTTCATAATAATGAAAATAGAATTTGGAGGTGGGTCATTTTCTCCAGGGCAGCTGGCCAAGCTGGTACATACTGATAGAGGGGCACTTACCTCTCGGCTTCTGAACCGTGATCTAACCCCCTGTTAGTTCTGGTGTAGGGTCTCGGCTCCTGGCTGAGTTAATTGCTAGCAGGTTTTACAAAGCACCTAATCGAACTGGACACACCTCCGTGAGCTCTGACCCCCAGCTCGTTGCAAGACGTCCCGGACCTAGGGCAGCCTGCACGTTATTTATTATGCGCGAGGACGTGGCATTTTCCTTTGGCCTCCATGTGAAAATAGTTAACCGCAGAGACACGTCCCAGCCCTGCACTCTGCAAAATGGCGAAATTAAGTTTTCCACGGAGCCCACCGAGGGACGGCGGGGCGAGTGGTCCGGGAAACAGAGTCTGCATTGATTCTGGAGAAAGAAACGTGTTCGTCTTAAACAACGATAACCTTTTAGAAGGTTTCGACAGCGAATCTGACACCCCATTGAAAAGGCAAATGATTTTTTTTTTCTCTCCACACAAGAAAAAGAAACTTTTAAAACACAGAAGGCTATTAATAAATAATGGGGTTCTTTTTTAAACATAGGAAACGCTGACATCAAAGGGAAGCCGTAAACTGTATCACAGGCAGTGTGTCCGACCCCAGGCCTTAATGGCGAAGGCAGCCGGGGTCTCGTTTTTATTAGTGGCACAAAAGATATTTTATGGAATGTCACGTTGTAATTCGATTTTAAAAGGAATAGGAAAAAAGATGACATTTTCTGGAGTCCATAACACTGCAAAAAAAAAAAAAAAGAAAAACTCTATTCATCGTAAATGGTCACTGCCACACAGACAAACGCCGTTACTCCAGATAAATCTCTGCACTAGAAAACACAAGCATTTTCAGCGTACGCAGATACCATCCCCCACTCATGTTCTCTGGCAGTGGTCATCCTTAAAAAAAGAATTAAAAAAAATAATAATAAAAGAATGGTGTGTTTTGTACTCCCAAAGGAAGAATTCAGTAGAATTGCAAAGAAAAAGTACCTGCATCCATGACTGTAGGATTTGCTTTTTGTAGACATCATTTATTCATACGTGAAGGTATTTTTTTTTTTTTTTTTTTTTTGCAAGCTGAGAGCTGCCCATAAAAAATTAGCTTGCTGGTCAGGGGCGGTGGCTCACGCCTGTCATCCCAGCACTTTGGGAGGCCGAGGTGGGTGGATCACCTGAGGTCAGCAGTTCGAGACCAGCCTGGTCAACATGGAGAAACCCCGCCTCTACTAAAAGCACAGAAATTAGCCAGGTGTGGTGGTGGGGGCCTGTAATCCCAGCTACTCAGGAGGCTGAGGCAGGAGAATGGCTTGAACCCGGGAGGCGGAGGTTGCAGAGAGCCGAGATCGCGCCACTGCACTCCAGCCTGGGGGACAGAGCAAGAATCTGTCCCAAAATAAGTAGGTAAATAAATAAACAAGAAGAAATGAACGTACTGACATGGTAAACTCAAAACAAGAACTTGGCCTCTTGGAGTCTTGTGAAGGAGTTTGAACACGTTGAGGATCCAGAAGTGATAGGAAGGGATGGAAACCAGACAGATCCAGCTCTCCCAAGATTCTGGGGTGTCAACTGTGGGAGGGTTTCTCGGGAGAAACAGTCCGTCGTTGCTTCTTATCAGCTTGGTGCAAAGGTAACTGTATCAGTAACTTTTATCAGAATTGCCAGAGTCATTCTGCCATGACTTTTGCACCCACCTGCCCAGTAATAACCCAGGAATTCCCTGGCTTGCATTCTGAAATGGTTCAGAAAAAAGAGGGCTGTCCCAGCGCTGTTAGGGAACTGTCTTCTCGACCCTGAAGTTTCTGGAAGGCTAACCCTGACACACAGCACCTGCAGTGCGTGGGTGTGTGCCTTGGGACTAAGTCTGGCTTTCTTCCCACAGCTGTGGCCGTCCGCGTCTCAAACCTAGTGGACATTTTCTCCTTGTCATCTTTCTTCGGCGGGAGAGTTGACTTCCCTGAGTGTAGAATTGAATTAAGAATATGTTGCCTCTTTAGCTGGGTTGAGGGAGGGGCTCTGATTCTCTGTAGAACCTAAAAAGAGCGACCCTGTCTGCCCCGGTGTTTACCACAGGAAACCAAGAGCAGAGAGGAGACCGAGTCACAAGCAAGCAGCCCTCCAACGGGATCCTTGATCACCGGTCACACCTGCCCTGAAGAGCTCCTTCACCCGAGACAATTCCAAGAACGCTGCTCTCTGATGGTCATTTTCCTCTTTCACGTGCTTCTCCGACAGGCAAATATATTTATTTGGTAACAGGATTTAAAATAGATATCTTTTAATATCAATATAAATGTAGTTGTTATGTACATTTATTTATTTATTTATTTATTTATTTATTTATTTATTTAATATTTATATTAATATTAAATATTAAATAAAATTATTTAAAATTTATTTACATTTATTATTTAATATAAATATTAAATGGGTGGATCACCTGAGGTCAGCAGTTCGAGACCAGCCTGGTCAACATGGAGAAACCCCGTCTCTATTACAAATACAAACGTTAGCCTGGCATGGTGGTGGGGGCCTGTAATCCCAGCTACTCAGGAGGCTGAGGCAGGAGAATGGCTTGAACCCGGGAGGCGGAGGTTGCAGAGAGCCGAGATCGCGCCACTGCACTCCAGCCTGGGGGACAGAGCAAGAATCTGTCCCAAAATAAGTAGGTAAATAAATAAACAAGAAGAAATGAACGTACTGACATGGTAAACTCAAAACAAGAACTTGGCCTCTTGGAGTCTTGTGAAGGAGTTTGAACACGTTGAGGATCCAGAAGTGATAGGGAAGGGATGGAAACCAGACAGATCCAGCTCTCCCAAGATTCTGGGGTGTCAACCGTGGGGAGGGTTTCTCGGGGAGAAACAGTCCGTCGTTGCTTCTTATCAGCTTGGTGCAAAGGTAACTGTATCAGTAACTTTTATCAGAATTGCCAGAGTCATTCTGCCATGACTTTTGCACCCACCTGCCCAGTAATAACCCAGGAATTCCCTGGCTTGCATTCTGAAATGGTTCAGAAAAAAGAGGGCTGTCCCAGCGCTGTTAGGGAACTGTCTTCTCGGCCCTGAAGTTTCTGGAAGGCTAACCCTGACACACAGCACCTGCAGTGCGTGGGGTGTGTGCCTTTGGGACTAAGTCTGGCTTTCTTCCCACAGCTGTGGCCGTCCGCGTCTCAAACCTAGTGGACATTTTTCTCCTTGTCATCTTTCTTCGGCGGGGAGAGTTGACTTCCCTGAGTGTAGAATTGAATTAAGAATATGTTGCCTCTTTAGCTGGGTTGAGGGAGGGGCTCTGATTCTCTGTAGAACCTAAAAAGAGCGACCCTGTCTGCCCCGGTGTTTACCACAGGAAACCAAGAGCAGAGAGGAGACCGAGTCACAAGCAAGCAGCCCTCCAACGGGATCCTTGATCACCGGTCACACCTGCCCTGAAGAGCTCCTTCACCCGAGACAATTCCAAGAACGCTGCTCTCTGATGGTCATTTTCCTCTTTCACGTGCTTCTCCGACAGGCAAATATATTTATTTGGTAACAGGATTTAAAATAGATATCTTTTAATATCAATATAAATGTAGTTGTTATGTACATTTATTTATTTAATATTTATATTCAATGTTTAGCTTAAAGAATACATTTAAATAAATTTCTTTTATTTAAACAAATTTTAGTTTTATAAATTCATATAAATTTATAAATTATATACATAAAATTATAAATTATTTTTAAAATGTATAAATTTAAATAAATTTATATTAAATTTAAATAAAATTAAAGTTAATATAAATTTAAATAAATGTATACAGTAATATAAACATTATTAAATACTTGTGTAATATGTAAATGTAATATATTCAAACTTATTCATTAATACAAAATTAAATATTAAATATTTGTGTAATATTTATATTAATGAATATGTTTACTTAAATTTAAATATTAATTTAAATATTTAAATTTTACTTTAAAGTGTTTTTTATTTTGAAATACTTTTAATATTTTAAATATTTACATTAAATATTTAAATTCAAACAAATGTACTCATTTAAATATTTAAATTTAAATATAATGAATAAATTTAAATTTGTTACTATAAATATCAAATAAGAAATATTTGTTTAATATTTATATTACTGAATATTTGTTTAATATTTATATTAATATTAAATATTAAATAAAAATTATTTAAAATTTATTTACATTTATTATTTAATATAAATATTAAATATATTAAATAAAAGTTTATTTTAAATAAATTTATTTAAATTCGTTATTTAATATAAGTATAAATTCAATATAAATATAAAATTTTGTATTTTTAATATAAGTATAGAAATATAAAAAATACAAAATGTAATATATATTTTTAAATTTTTTTGAGACAGAGTCTGGCTCTGTTGCCCAGGCTGGAGTGCATTGGTGCGATCTCAGCTCACTGCAGCCTCTGCCTCCCGGGTTCCAGTGATTCTCCTGCCTCAGCCTCCTCCTGGGTAGCTGGGATGACAGGTGCTCATCTCTATTTTTAGTAGAGACAGGATTTCACCATGTTGGCCAGGCTGGTTTCAAACTCCTGACATCGTGATCTGCCCACCTCAGCCTCCCAAAGTGCTGGGATTACAGGAGTGAGCCATTGCGCCTGACTTTTTTTTCCATTTTATTTTATTTTTATTTCTTTTATTTATTTATTTATTTTTTTTTGAGACGGAGTCTCGCTCTGTCGCCCGGGCTGGAGTGCAGTGGCCGGATCTCAGCTCACTGCAAACTCCGCCTCCCGGGTTCCCGCCATTCTCCTGCCTCAGCCTCCCGAGTAGCTGGGACTACAGGCGCCCGCCACCTCGCCCGGCTAGTTTCTTGTATTTTTTAGTAGAGACGGGGTTTCACCGTGTTAGCCAGGATGGTCTCGATCTCCTGACCTCGTGATCCGCCCGTCTCGGCCTCCCAAAGTGCTGGGATTACAGGCTTGAGCCACCGCGCCTGGCTGGGATACATGTCTTTATACATTTCTTCAAACCCATAGAATGTCCAACACATAGTGAACTTTCGTGTAGAGTCTGGACTTTAGCACCTAATAATGCATCCATTCTAGTTCATCAATTGTAACAATGTAGCAGATATCAACCAAGCTGTTGATAAGAGGAGAAACTTTTGGCCAGAGGCAGAACACCTGTAAGAGCATCACTTTGGGAGGCCGAGGTGGGGCCATGGCCTGAGCCCAGGAGTTTGAGACCAGCCTGGGCAACATAGCAAGAACCTGTCGCTACAAAAATACAAAAACTGACCAGGGGTGGTGGCTCATGCTTGTAATTCCCGGACTTTGGGAGACTGAGGCAGGGGGTGATCACTTGAGCTTAGGAGTTTGAAATCAGCCTGGGCAACATAGCAAGACCCCGTCTCTTAAAAAAATATACAAAAATTAGCTAGGTGTGGTGGTGCATGCCTGAAGTCCCGGCTACTCAGGACGCTGAGGCAGGAGGATCCATTGAGCCCAGCAGTTCAAGACCAGCCTGGGCAACATAGCAAGAACCTGTCGCTACAAAAATACAAAAATTAGTCAGGTGCAGTGGCTCACACCTGTGATTCCAATACTTTGGGAAGCTGAGGGGCAGGAGGATCCCTTGAGCCCAGGCGTTTGAGATCAGCCTGGGCAACATAGTGAGATCTTGTCTGTAAAAAATTATAATTAGCCAGGCGTGGTTGTGCACACGTGTGGTCCCAGCTACTCAGGAGGCTGAGACAAGAGGATCACTTGAGCCCAGGAGTTCAAGACCAGCCTGGGCAACATAGCAAGACCCTGTCTCTCAAAAACAACAACAACTACAAAAATTAGCCAGGTGTGGTGGTGCATGCTTGTGGTTCCAGCTACTTGGGAGGCTGAGGCAGGAGGACTGCTTGAGCCCAGGAGTTTGAGATCAGCCTGGGCGACATAGCAACACCTGGTTTATTAAAAAAAATACAAAATGTGGCCAAGCATGGTAGTGCCTACCTGTGGTCCCAGCTACTCAGGAGGCTGAGGCAGGAGGATCACTTGAGCCCAGGAGGTGGAGGCTGGAGTGAGCTGTACTCCAGCCTCGGCAACAGAGCAAGAGGAAAAAAAAAACAACCAAAAAAAGTAAAAGAAGGAAACGGGGGGGAGAGGGGCTCTGCTTGGCCTTTGGCCGGCTGGCTATGCCCGGTGAGGTTTATCTTCTCTGAGCCTGTTGTTGTGATTCCAGGAGCATGCTCAGCCAGGCGCCATGGCTCCAAGCACCACACTCATCACAAAAGGTCCCAGCTTCTCCCTCAATTCTCCTTTTGTTCTCTGCAGGAATCCGGAGGGGGTGAAAAATCAAGCTTTCTCGGGCTTCCAGGCCACAGGGCAATGGGCGGGCGGATGCTTTTCAAAGCACATCTCCTTTCCATAAATAAAGAAATCAACAGTGGGCCGGGCATGGTGGCTCAAGCACTTTGAGAGACCGAGGAAGGTGGATCGCGAGGTCAGGAGTTCGAGACCAGCCTGGCCAAGATGGTGAAATACTGTCTCTATTAAAAATACAAAAATTAGCAGGACACAAGGGCAGGAGCCTGTAATCCCAGCTCCTCAGGATGCTGATGCAGGAGAATGCTTTGAACCAGGGTGGCGGAGGTTGCAGGGAGACGAGATGGAGCCACTGCACTCCAGTCTGGGTGACAGAGTGAGACCCTGTCTCAAAAAACAAAAGAGAGAGAGAGAGAGACAGAGAGAGAAAGAAAGAAGGAAGAAAGAAAGAGAGAGAGAGAAAGAAAAGAAAGAAAGAAAGAAAGAAAGAAAGAAAGAAAGAAAGAAAGAAAGAAAGAAAGAAAGAAAGAAAGAAAGAAAGAAAGAAAGAAAGAAAAAGAGAGAGAGAGAGAGGGAGGGAGGGAGGGAGGAAGGAAGGAAGGGAGAGAGAAAGGAAGGAAGGAAGGAAGGGAAAGAGAAAGGAAGGAAGGAAGGAAGAAAGGAAGGAAGAAGAAACAAGAAACCAGGAGTGGCTGAGTCACTACAAAGCATTCCTCAAACACCAGTTAGACCAGAAGTGGGCAAATCTTTTATGGGAATAGCCAGATAGTCAATATTTTCAGTTTTGTGGGCCACACAGTCTGCCATGCAAGGATATAGCCCTGCCCTTTGTGGCAGGAAAGCAGCCACAGACAGTGTGCACCAGAATGTGTGTGACCGTGTTTCAATAAAACTTTATTGACAGTGACGTGCAGGGGGCCGGATTGACTTCATCTGCAACACCCCCAGTGTGCTGGGCTATACTAAACTGAACCACTCCGAAATTCTGCATCCGATCCTCAATAGATCTCTCTCACCTCTGCACTGCCCCAGCCCTTAGCACTGAGTACGGTATCTTCTCATTGGAAGATTTCTGCCAGATATGTATCCTTTTTTTTTTAAGAGTCAGCCAGTTGTGGTGGTTCATGCCTGTAATCCCAGCACTTTGGTAAACCGCAGCAGGAGGATTGCTTAAGGCCAGGAGTTTGAAACCAGTCTGGGCAACGTAGAGCAAGACCCGGTCTGCACCCCAAAAATGGAAAAATCAGGCAGGCGTGGTGGTGTGTGCCTGTGGTCTCAGCTACTTTGGAGGCTGAGGTGGGAGGATGGCTTGAGCCCAGGAGGTCGAGGCTGCAGTGAGCCATGATTGCACCGCTGCACTCCAGCCTGGGTGACAGAGGAAGACCTTGTCTCATAAAATAAAATAAAATATAAAATAAAATAAAATAACATGATATGCCTATTTCCCAGTGAACAAATTCATCATTCTTTCTTTCTTTGTCTCTTTTTTCTCTTTCTTTCTTTCTTTCTCCTTCCTTCCTTCCTTCCTTCCTTCCTTCCTTCCTTCCTTCCTTCCTTCCTTCCTTCCTTCCTTCCTTTCCTTCCTTTCTTTCCTTTCCTTTCCTTTCCTTTTCTTTTCTTTCTTTTCTTTTCTTTCTTTTTTTTTGAGATGGAGCCTTGCTCTGTCACCAGGCTGGAGTGCAGTGGCGTGATCTTGGCCCACTGCAACCCCTGCCTCCAGGATTTAAGCGATTCTCCTGCCTCAGTCTCCCAAATGGCTGGGACTACAGGCGTGCATCACCACAACCAGCTAATTTTTGTATTTTTGTTAGACATGGGGTTTCACCATGTTGGCCAGGATTCTCTCGATCTCTTAACCCCATGATCCACCTGCCTCAGCCTCCCAAAATGCTGGGATTACAGGTGTGAGCCACCGCACCCCGCCCTTCTTTCTTTCTTTCCTTTTTTTCTTTCTTTCTTTCTTTTCTTTCTTTCTCTTTCTTCCTTCCTTCCTTCTTTCCTTCCTTCCTTCCTTCTTTCCTTCCTCCTTCCTTCCTCCTTCCTTCCTTCCTTCCTTCCTTCATTCCTTCCTTCCTTCCTTCTTTCTTTCTTTTCTTTCTATCTTTCTTTCTTTCTTTCTTTCTTTCTTTCTTTCTTTCTTTCTTTCTTTCTTTCTTTCTTCTTTCTTCTTTCTTCTTCTTTCTTTCTTTCTTTCTTTCTTTCTTTCTTTCTTTCTTTCTTTCTTTCTTTCTTTCCTTTCTTTCTTTCTTCCTTCCTTCCTTCATTCCTTCCATGTTTCTCTTTCTTTTTCATCTTTCTGTCTTTCTGTTTTTATGAATACAAAGACCTCCTTTTTGAAAGAAGTCAAATCTGGGCATTCTGTATTACCATAACGACATACATAATCACATTTTGTTCTGTTTCAGTGTTTGGTGCTAAAATACCCCAGCTGCCCTATTTAATGAGGAAATGCAGCCATGATCAATATTGATGTATTTCTGGAACAACGTGTTTGGGGCCTCGAGGAGCCCTGGTTAATTTTAGGTACTAACAAATGAATAGAAAATATTCCAGTTAACTTAGTAACAGCTTGGACCTGATAATTAAAGACACGGGAATTATTACAATCAGCATCTTTCTGTCTCTAATGCCAATAAGTGGCTATTCCTTTTTTTTTTTTTTTTTTTTTGAGACGGAGTCTTGCTCTGTCTCCCGGGCTGGAGTGCAGTGGCCGGATCTCAGCTCACTATAAGCTCCGACTCCTGGGTTCACGCCATTCTCCTGCCTCAGCCTCCCGAGTAGCTGGGACTACAGGCGCCCGCCACCTCGCCCGGCTAGTTTTTTGTATTTTTAGTAGAGACGGGTTTCACCGTGTTAGCCAGGATGGTCTCGATCTCGGGACCTCGTGATCCGCCCGTCTCGGCCTCCCAAAGTGCTGGGATTACAGGCTTGAGCCACCGCGCCCGGCCATAAGTGGCTATTCCAGGATACGATTTTCTGAAACATCAAGCTGACCAGAACAGGAGTCACCACCACATACGTGGACACTTATACCTCGGACATGATGAGTCATAGGAGTTAAGCAACTGGTACCAGTCAGCCAGCATATCCTTCTGGAAGGTCCCATGTCCTATTTTGATACAGTCATTATGTTAAAAAAAAAAAAAAAAAACTTAGGGCTAGAAAATATCATCCACACTTACATTCTTTCTGGAAATGTCACGTCTGCTTTCTCATCCAGTATCCCCGCCTTTTCTTTTTGTCGTTGTTGATTTTGGATTGTTTCTTTGTTTGTTTTTGAGACGGAGTCTCTCTGTCGCCCAGGCTGGAGTGCAGTGGAGTCATCTGGGCTCACTGCAAGTTCCGCCTCCCGGGTTCAAGCGATTCTCCTGCCTCAGCCTCCCGAGTAGCTGGGATTGCAGGTGCCAGCCACCACTCCCGGCTAATTTTATTATTATTATTTTTAGTAGAGACTGGTTTCACCACATTGGTCAGGTTGGTCTCGAACTCCTGACCTCACGTGATCCGCCTACCTGGGCCTCCCAAAGTGCTGGAATTACAGGTGTGAGCCACCGCACCCCGCCCTTCTTTCTTTCTTTCCTTTTTTCTTTTTTCTTTCTTTCTTTCTTTCTCTTTCTTCCTTCCTTCCTTCTTTCCTTCCTTCCTTCCTTTCTTTCTTTCCCTCCCTTCCTTCCTCCTTCCTTCCTTCCTTTCCTTCCTTCCTTCATTCCTTCCTTCCTTCCTTCTTTCTTTCTTTTTTCTTTCTATCTTTCTTTCTTTCTTTCTTTCTTTCTTTCTTTCTTTCTTTCTTTCTTTCTTTCTTTCTTTCTTCTTTCTTTCTTTCTTTCTTTCTTTCTTTCTTTCTTTCTTTCTTTCTTTCTTTCTTTCTTTCTTTCTTTCCTTTCTTTCTTTCTTTCCCTTCCTTCCTTCATTCCTTCCATGTTTCTCTTTCTTTTTTCATCTTTCTGTCTTTCTGTTTTTTATGAATACAAAGACCTCCTTTTTTGAAAGAAGTCAAATCTGGGCATTCTGTATTACCATAACGACATACATAATCACATTTTGTTCTGTTTCAGTGTTTGGTGCTAAAAATACCCCAGCTGCCCTATTTAATGAGGAAATGCAGCCATGATCAATATTGATGTATTTCTGGAACAACGTGTTTGGGGCCTCGAGGAGCCCTGGTTAATTTTAGGTACTAACAAATGAATAGAAAATATTCCAGTTAACTTAGTAACAGCTTGGACCTGATAATTAAAGACACGGGAATTATTACAATCAGCATCTTTCTGTCTCTAATGCCAATAAGTGGCTATTCCTTTTTTTTTTTTTTTTTTTTGAGACGGAGTCTTGCTCTGTCTCCCGGGCTGGAGTGCAGTGGCCGGATCTCAGCTCACTATAAGCTCCGACTCCTGGGTTCACGCCATTCTCCTGCCTCAGCCTCCCGAGTAGCTGGGACTACAGGCGCCCGCCACCTCGCCCGGCTAGTTTTTGTATTTTTAGTAGAGACGGGTTTCACCGTGTTAGCCAGGATGGTCTCGATCTCGGGACCTCGTGATCCGCCTGCCTCGGCCTCCCAAAGTGCTGGGATTACAGGCTTGAGCCACCGCCCGGCCATAAGTGGCTATTCCAGGATACGATTTTCTGAAACATCAAGCTGACCAGAACAGGAGTCACCACCACATACGTGGACACTTATACCTCGGACATGATGAGTCATAGGAGTTAAGCAACTGGTACCAGTCAGCCAGCATATCCTTCTGGAAGGTCCCATGTCCTATTTTGATACAGTCATTATGTTAAAAAAAAAAAAAAACTTAGGGCTAGAAAATATCATCCACACTTACATTCTTTCTGGAAATGTCACGTCTGCTTTCTCATCCAGTATCCCCGCCTTTTCTTTTTGTCGTTGTTGATTTTGGATTGTTTCTTTGTTTGTTTTTGAGACGGAGTCTCTCTCTGTCGCCCAGGCTGGAGTGCAGTGGAGTCATCTGGGCTCACTGCAAGTTCCGCCTCCCGGGTTCAAGCGATTCTCCTGCCTCAGCCTCCCGAGTAGCTGGGATTGCAGGTGCCAGCCACCACTCCCGGCTAATTTTATTATTATTATTATTATTATTATTTTTAGTAGAGACTGGTTTCACCACATTGGTCAGGTTGGTCTCGAACTCCTGACCTCACGTGATCCGCCTACCTGGGCCTCCCAAAGTGCTGGGGTGAGGGGCATGAGCCACCATGCCCAGCTGGGTGCAACATTACATCCTCCCCTTTCCTGCAGCTCTTTTCTCTGAGAACAGACACCCCTGAGTTTGATTTCTTGTTAAACCCATTGGGATTAAGTCAACGTCATTTCACTTAATCCACGCTGTGTCTCCCTACCAGGTACCCCAGGCGTAGAGCCCTCAGCCATTGCCTCCAAACGCCTTGGGCATCTCCCAACATATCTTTCTGTGGCCCCTATCCTGTGTCCTGGTCTTCTAACCATCTCCCCGTCATCGATCTCCCAAGCCAGGCTCTGGGCATACAGAAGTACCTTGGTGAGGATGAACAAAGAAACAGCTTCATGACGACTCTTGGCAACTTTAGGGCTGGGGTAGGAAGAGAAGGGGGTGAGCTCAAAATTAAACCCACAGGGTTTGCTTTCTTTTTCTTTATTAGTGTGCATCCCATAGACTCTTCATGTTACAAAAACATATTGCTTGTACCTTGACTCTTGGATAACGGGCTTCTCCAGTCTGTTACACAGATTAAATTATCGCCAGTCGATGGAGCCCCTGGTAGCGAGGGAGACCGTCTAACGTCTAAACAGATCGGCAACCCGTCCCCCCCAACGCCTGCTCTGCCTCGAACTTCACGTTCATTTGTTTCAGGGCAGCGAATCTGTCATTTGTGTCAAGCCACAGCAAGGGGACCCTGTCTGCCGAGTGGCCCCGGATGCATGCTTGAACGGAGTCCGGTTTCCACGGGAAAGTCCTGGGTTGCCCTTTGGCTCACGGAGGCTCCTGGTACTAGTCAGTGGCTTTTGAAGAACCAGGTCCCACAGCAGGAGGTGAGCGCTGGGGCAAGCGAGCAAAGCTTCATCTGTGTTCACAGCCACTCCCCATCTCTCCCATTGCGGCTTGAGCCCCGTTTCCTGTCAGATTAGCAGCAGAGGCGTTTCATTCTCATAGGAGCGCAAACCCTACTGTGAACCGTGCTGGTGAGGGATGTAGATTTCACTGCCTGCGGCTTAGGCATGCCAGACACCCCGTGGCTGGTGGTCTCCCGTAAGCATGTCGTGCCCCTGAATCTCCCTCTGTCTTTATCACCCTCTGGTGTTTGCTGGGCAGACATGGACAGAGTATGCCAGGGGCTCCCGGATTCCCAGGACTGAGTGTGACGGCCTCAGAACTGGCCTTTGAGAGGGACGAAGGGTCTGCTTGAGTGGGGACGGGTCCCTCAATGGGAAGTCTCTCTGGGGAGGGTCCTTCATGACGCTGGAGAGTAAATATGAGACTCCTGGGCTGACCGTGAGAGAGAAGCAGGTGAAGCACCTGCTCACGAATATGCATGCAATGCCGAGATGCACTGATATGCACTCAATGCCACAATGCACCGATAGACATTGAATGTCACGATTCACTGATACGCACTGAATCCCACAATGCACTCATATGCACTCAATGCCACAATGCACTGATACACACTGAGCCCCACAATGCACTGATACAAATCCCACAATGCACTCATATGCACTCAATCCCACAATGCACTGATACACACTCAATCCCACAATGCACTGACACACACTCAATCCCACAATGCACTGATACACACTGAGCCCCACAATGCACTGATACAAATCCCACAATGCACTCATATGCACTCAATCCCACAATGCACTGATACACACTCAATCCCACAATGCACTGACACACACTCAATCCCACAATGCACTGATACACACTCAATCCCACAATGCACTGACACACACTGAGCCCCACAATGCACTGATACAAATCCCACAATGCACTCATATGCACTCAATCCCACAATGCACTGATACACACTCAATCCCACAATGCACTGATACACACTGAGCCCCACAATGCACTGATACAAATCCCACAATGCACTCATATGCACTCAATCCCACAATGCACTGATACACACTGAGCCCCACAATGCACTGATACACACTGAGCCCCACAATGCACTGATACACACTGAGCCCCACAATGCACTGATACAAACCCCACAATGCACTGATACACACTCAATCCCACAATGCACTGATACACACTGAGCCCCACAATGCACTGATACAAATCCCACAATGCACTCATATGCACTCAATCCCACAATGCACTGATACACACTCAATCCCACAATGCACTGATACACACTGAGCCCCACAATGCACTGATACAAACCCCACAATGCACTCATATGCACTCAATCCCACAATGCACTGACACACACTGAGCCCCACAATGCACTGACACACACTGAGCCCCACAATGCACTGATACACACTGAGCCCCACAATGCACTGATACAAACCCCACAATGCACTGATACACTCAATCCCACAATGCACTGACACACACTGAGCCCCACAATGCACTGATACAAATCCCACAATGCACTCATATGCACTCAATCCCACAATGCACTCATATGCACTCAATCCCACAATGCACTGATACACACTCCCGTCATCGATCTCCCAAGCCAGGCTCTGGGCATACAGAAGTACCTTGGTGAGGATGAACAAAGAAACAGCTTCATGACGACTCTTGGCAACTTTAGGGCTGGGGTAGGAAGAGAAGGGGTGAGCTCAAAATTAAACCCACAGGGTTTGCTTTCTTTTCTTTATTAGTGTGCATCCCATAGACTCTTCATGTTACAAAAACATATTGCTTGTACCTTGACTCTTGGATAACGGGCTTCTCCAGTCTGTTACACAGATTAAATTATCGCCAGTCGATGGAGCCCCTGGTAGCGAGGGAGACCGTCTAACGTCTAAACAGATCGGCAACCCGTCCCCCCCAACGCCTGCTCTGCCTCGAACTTCACGTTCATTTGTTTCAGGGCAGCGAATCTGTCATTTGTGTCAAGCCACACAGCAAGGGGACCCCGTCTGCCGAGTGGCCCCGGGATGCATGCTTGGAACGGAGTCCGGTTTCCACGGGGAAAGTCCTGGGTTGCCCTTTGGCTCACGGAGGCTCCTGGTACTAGTCAGTGGCTTTTGAAGAACCAGGTCCCACAGCAGGAGGTGAGCGCTG
This sequence comes from Colobus guereza, assembly GCA_030247045.1. Taxonomy (NCBI): domain Eukaryota; kingdom Metazoa; phylum Chordata; class Mammalia; order Primates; family Cercopithecidae; genus Colobus; species Colobus guereza. The sequence continues at coordinate 155,435,884 of CM058096.1, forward strand.
GGGCAAGCGAGCAAAGCTTCATCTGTGTTCACAGCCACTCCCCATCTCTCCCATTGCGGCTTGAGCCCCGTTTCCTGTCAGATTAGCAGCAGAGGCGTTTCATTCTCATAGGAGCGCAAACCCTACTGTGAACCGTGCTGGTGAGGGATGTAGATTTCACTGCCTGCGGCTTAGGCATGCCAGACACCCCGTGGCTGGTGGTCTCCGTAAGCATGTCGTGCCCTGAATCTCCCTCTGTCTTTATCACCCTCTGGTGTTTGCTGGGCAGACATGGACAGAGTATGCCAGGGGCTCCCAGTTCCCAGGACTGAGTGTGACGGCCTCAGAACTGGCCTTTGAGAGGACGAAGGGTCTGCTTGAGTGGGGACGGGTCCCTCAATGGGAAGTCTCTCTGGGAGGGTCCTTCATGACGCTGGAGAGTAAATATGAGACTCCTGGGCTGACCGTGAGAGAGAAGCAGGTGAAGCACCTGCTCACGAATATGCATGCAATGCCGAGATGCACTGATATGCACTCAATGCCACAATGCACCGATAGACATTGAATGTCACGATTCACTGATACGCACTGAATCCCACAATGCACTCATATGCACTCAATGCCACAATGCACTGATACACACTGAGCCCCACAATGCACTGATACAAATCCCACAATGCACTCATATGCACTCAATCCCACAATGCACTGATACACACTCAATCCCACAATGCACTGACACACACTCAATCCCACAATGCACTGATACACACTGAGCCCCACAATGCACTGATACAAATCCCACAATGCAGTCATATGCACTCAATCCCACAATGCACTGATACACACTCAATCCCACAATGCACTGACACACACTCAATCCCACAATGCACTGATACACACTCAATCCCACAATGCACTGACACACACTGAGCCCCACAATGCACTGATACAAATCCCACAATGCACTCATATGCACTCAATCCCACAATGCACTGATACACACTCAATCCCACAATGCACTGATACACACTGAGCCCCACAATGCACTGATACAAACCCCACAATGCACTCATATGCACTCAATCCCACAATGCACTGACACACACTCAGTGTGTGAGCCCCACACTGAGTGTGTGTCACACTGAGCCCCACAATGCACTGATACAAACCCCACAATGCACTGATACACACTCAATCCCACAATGCACTGACACACACTGAGCCCCACAATGCACTGATACAAATCCCACAATGCACTCATATGCACTCAGTCCCACAATGCACTGATACACACTCAATCCCACAATGCACTGATACACACTCAATCACACAATGCACTGATACACACTCAATCCCACAATGCACTGACACACACTGAGCCCCACAATGCACTGATACAAATCCCACAATGCACTCATATGCACTCAATCCCACAATGCAGTGATACACACTCAATCCCACAATGCACTGATACACACTGAGCCCCACAATGCACTGATACAAACCCCACAATGCACTGATACAAACCCCACAAGGCACTCATATGCACTCAATGCCATGATGCACCTGTGCAGACTGGACACACTCTCCATGGCACAACGCACGGATCTACCGTCGAGGCCACGACACACCGATCCGCGCCGAACACCACGATCCGCTGATGCTCACTGAATGCCACGGACAGGGCCGGGGACACGTCCACAAATCAAGACCTTTGAGACTGACGCTGCGCGATCAAGGCCAATGGAGAGAACCCCGAGGCAGCTGCCATTCGGGAAGGCCAAGGAGGAGTCTCCCAGCCAAGGCGGGAAAGCTGGTGGGTGGCCAGGGAGGTCTGCGGGAACTGGATCCCAGCCGCCGGCTCGGCTCGGCCGCCAGGACCTGGGGTGGGGTGCGTGTGAGGTGCTCAGAGCAGCAGAAACTCCAGGGAGGGCGAGTGTGCAGGCAGGAGGAGAGGAGAAGGTCTCAAACAGTCAGGGATTTTCAGGGCCATTTGAGGCTGGTCTCGGTCTTAGCCCGGGATGTCAGGGGCGGCAGGAATTACCGAGCAGATATCCACCCTAACCAGATACCGAGCAGATATCCACCTAACCCTAACCAGATATCCGCCAAGACGTGAGTGGCTGGAGCACGGGTCTGTGTGGACGTGGGAAGGACTCAGGGGCCAAGGAGGGGATATGGTAGGACATTCACATGGTGTTCAAAGCTGGTGTCCAGACCTGTTGGAAGACCTTCCGTTCTAAGTGTGGAATTGGGGCAGTGTGGGTGCAAGGACACACAGTGTGGATCTGTCAGGAGGAAAAGCGCAAGATCTCTAGCATTATGGGGACGGGTGGCTGTGGTATACACGGTATCCATTTATAATGCCACAAGATGACGTTGTTGACAAGAATATATTTATCGTTGACTTAAAATGGCCTCGAGGACCTTACCCTTTCTCACCACAAATCAGTGGTTAAGTCTGAGAGATACCCGTATTGGCTCATCAGGTTAATGCCACCAATTCTACGATAAACACAGATGTCAAAAGCCTCCTGCAACACATCCAGATGTTAGAACCTCACGGCACACGACCTACATTCGTAGAACGTTCGGTTGTCAGTTAAAACATGAATGAGGCTGGGGTGCCGTGGCTCACACCTGTAATCCCAGCGCCAGCACTTTGAGACGCCAAGACGGGAGGATCCTGTGAGGCCAAGAGTTGGAGACCAGCCTGGGCAACATAGTGAGATCTTGTCTGTAAAAAATTATAATTAGCCAGGCGTGGTTGTGCACACGTGTGGTCCCAGCTACTCAGGAGGCTGAGACAAGAGGATCACTTGAGCCCAGGAGTTCAAGACCAGCCTGGGCAACATAGCAAGACCCTGTCTCAAAAACAACAACAACTACAAAAATTAGCCAGGTGTGGTGGTGCATGCCTGTAATCCCAGCACTTTGGTAAACCGCAGCAGGAGGATTGCTTAAGGCCAGGAGTTTGAAACCAGTCTGGGCAACGAGAGCAAGACCCGGTCTGCACCCCAAAAATGGAAAAATCAGGCAGGCGTGGTGGTGTGTGCCTGTGGTCTCAGCTACTTTGGAGGCTGAGGTGGGAGGATGGCTTGAGCCCAGGAGTTCAAGACCAGCCTGGGCAACATAGTGAGATCTTGTCTGTAAAAAATTATAATTAGCCAGGCGTGGTTGTGCACACGTGTGGTCCCAGCTACTCAGGAGGCTGAGGCAGGAGAATGGCGTGAACCCGGGAGGCGGAGCTTGCAGTGAGCTGAGATCGCGCCACTGCACTCCAGCCCGGGCTGCAGAGCGAGACTCCGTCTTAAAATCATAAATACAATAAATAAACACATAGAAAAGAAATTAAAAGACTCTCTTGAAGATCCCAAAGACCAGAAGCTAACGCCAGCCTCTGAAAACAGTGTCCCACGCCGGTTTATCTCCACGAAATAAGCTCTGTGGGAATACCCCAAAACCCTGTTTCCTGCCACAATTCACTGACACGCTTTTCGACATTCACGATGCGGGCACATGGTGAATGCCACAGGCGCTATACACTCAATCCCACAATGCACTCATATGCACTCAATGCCACAATGCACTGATACAAATCCCACAATGCACTGATACAAACCCCACAATGCACTGACACACTCAGTGTGTGAGCCCCACACTGAGTGTGTGTCACACTGAGCCCCACAATGCACTGACACACTCAGTGTGTGAGCCCCACACTGAGTGTGTGTGTCACACTGAGCCCCACAATGCACTGACACACTCAGTGTGTGAGCCCCACACTGAGTGTGTGTCACACTGAGCCCCACAATGCACTGACACACACTGAGCCCCACAATGCACTGATACAAATCCCACAATGCACTGATACACACTGAGCCCCACAATGCACTGATACAAATCCCACAATGCACTGATACACACTGGGCCCCACAATGCACTGATACACACTGAGCCCCACAATGCACTGACACACACTGAGCCCCACAATGCACTGATACAAACCCCACAATGCACTGATACAAACCCCACAATGCACTGACACACTCAGTGTGTGAGCCCCACACTGAGTGTGTGTGTCACACTGAGCCCCACAATGCACTGACACACTCAGTGTGTGAGCCCCACACTGAGTGTGTGTGTCACACTGAGCCCCACAATGCACTGACACACTCAGTGTGTGAGCCCCACACTGAGTGTGTGTCACACTGAGCCCCACAATGCACTGATACAAATCCCACAATGCACTGATACACTCAATCCCACAATGCACTGACACACTCAGTGTGTGAGCCCCACACTGAGTGTGTGTGTCACACTGAGCCCCACAATGCACTGATACACACTGGGCCCCACAATGCACTGATACAAACCCCACAATGCACTGATACAAATCCCACAATGCACTGATACAAATCCCACAATGCACTGACACACTCAGTGTGTGAGCCCCACACTGAGTGTGTGTCACACTGAGCCCCACAATGCACTGATACACACTGGGCCCCACAATGCACTGACACACTGAGCCCCACAATGCACTGACACACACTGGGCCCCACAATGCACTGACACACTCAATCCCACAATGCACTGATACAAATCCCACAATGCACTGATACAAATCCCACAATGCACTGATACAAATCCCACAATGCACTGATACACACTCAATCCCACAATGCACTCATATGCACTCAATGCCACAATGCACTGATACAAATCCCACAATGCAGTGATACACACTCAATCCCACAATGCACTGATACACACTGAGCCCCACAATGCACTGATACAAACCCCACAATGCACTGATACAAACCCCACAAGGCACTCATATGCACTCAATGCCATGATGCACCTGTGCAGACTGGACACACTCTCCATGGCACAACGCACGGATCTACCGTCGAGGCCACGACACACCGATCCGCGCCGAACACCACGATCCGCTGATGCTCACTGAATGCCACGGACAGGGCCGCGGGGGACACGTCCACAAATCAAGACCTTTGGAGACTGACGCTGCGCGATCAAGGCCAATGGAGAGAACCCCCGAGGCAGCTGCCATTCGGGGAAGGCCAAGGAGGAGTCTCCCAGCCAAGGCGGGAAAGCTGGTGGGTGGCCAGGGGAGGTCTGCGGGAACTGGATCCCAGCCGTCGGCTCGGCCGTCGCCAGGACCTGGGGGTGGGGGTGCGTGTGAGGTGCTCAGAGCAGCAGAAACTCCAGGGAGGGCGAGTGTGCAGGCAGGAGGAGAGGAGAAGGTCTCAAACAGTCAGGGATTTTCAGGGCCATTTGGACGAGGCTGGTCTCGGGTCTTAGCCCGGGATGTCAGGGGCGGTGTTGCAGGAATTACCGAGCAGATATCCACCCTAACCAGATACCGAGCAGATATCCACCCTAACCCTAACCAGATATCCGCCAAGACGTGAGTGGCTGGAGCACGGGGTCTGTGTGGGACGTGGGAAGGGACTCAGGGGCCAAGGAGGGGGATATGGTAGGACATTCACATGGTGTTCAAAGCTGGTGTCCAGACCTGTTGGAAGACCTTCCGTTCTAAGTGTGGAATTGGGGCAGTGTGGGTCGAAGCAAGGACACACAGTGTGGATCTGTCAGGAGGAAAAAGCGCAAGATCTCTAACGTATGGGACGCGGTGGCTGTGGTAGCACGGTATCCATTTATAATGCCACAAGATGACGTTGTTGACAAGAATATATTTATCGTTGACTTAAAAATGGCCTCGAGGACCTTACCCTTTCTCACCACAAATCAGTGGTTAAGTCTGAGAGATACCCCGTATTGGCTCATCAGGTTAATGCCACCAATTCTACGATAAACACAGATGTCAAAAGCCTCGTGCAACACATCCAGATGTTAGAACCTCACGGCACACGACCTACATTCGTAGAACGTTCGGTTGTCAGTTAAAACATGAATGAGGCTGGGGTGCCGTGGCTCACACCTGTAATCCCAGCGCCAGCACTTTGAGACGCCAAGACGGGAGGATCCTGTGAGGCCAAGAGTTGGAGACCAGCCTGGGCAGCACAGTGAGACCCCGTCTCCACAAAAGAATTTCAAAATTAAGCAGGGGTGCTGCTGCCCACCTATAATCCCAAGTACTCGGGAGACTGACCTGGGAGGATCATCTGAGCCCAGGAATTGGAGACCAGACTGGGCCACCAACGGAAAGAAACCTTGTCTCTCCAAAAAAGAAAAAAAAAAAAAAATTAAAATCACCCAGGTGTGGTGGTGCATGGCTGTAGTTCCAGCTACTTGGGAGGCTGAGATGGGAGGATCACTTGAGCCCAGGAGCGTGAGGCTGCGGTGAGCTGAGATTGCACCACTGTGTTCCGTCCAGCCTGGGTGACAGAGCAGGACCCTGTCCCTTAAAATGCAATGCAATGAAGCCTGTCATCCCAGCACTTTGGGAGGCCGAGGCGGGCGGATCACGAGGTCAGGAGATCGAGACCATCCTGGCTAACACGGTGAAACCCCGTCTCTACTAAAAAAATACAAAAAATTAGCCGGGCGAGGTGGCGGGCGCCTGTAGTCCCAGCTACTGGGAGGCTGAGATGGCGTGAACCGGGAGCGGAGCTTGCAGTGAGCTGAGATCGCCACTGCACTCCAGCCCGGGCTGCAGAGCGAGACTCTGTCTCAAAACCAAAAAATACAATAAATAAACACATAGGAAAAGAAATTTAAAAGACTCTCTTGAAGATCCCAAAGACCAGAAGCTAACGCCAGCCTCTGAAAACAGTGTCCCACGCCGCCGGTTTTATCTCCACCGAAATAAGCTCTGTGGGAATACCCCAAAACCCTGTTTCCTGCCACAATTCACTGACACGCACTCGACATTACGATGCACGGGCACATGGTGAATGCCACAGTGCGCTAATGCACACTCCATGCCACCATGCACTCACAGGCACTCAATGCTACAGCACACTGATATACATGAAATGCCACGATTCACTGATATGCACTGAATTCCACCATGCACTCACGTGCACTCAATGCCACAACGCAAGGATATAGATTAAATGTGGGAAGAATCCGCAGGTCTTATTCCCTTCCCCAAGATACACCCCAAAACCCTGTGTCCTGCCTGCCCTGGTGTGGTGAACCCAGCAGGGAACCCCAACTGAAAACGTCCAGAGACGATCCCCATGTACTTCTCGCCTCTGCCCCCGCGGGAACTTTGGTCCATACCTGCTCTCCACTGACCACTTCAAGGATGACATTAAGTCCCCACCCACCTGTCATGAGGATTCGATGAAATCAGACGTCAGAGACGAATCCTCCCCCCCCCCCAAAATGGCATAGATTTCCCCCCTAAACGCTTCCTGCCCCGGGCAGCTCCCCACGTGCCGCCCCTGCCTCCAAGAAACAAGTGTCTTCTGCACCTGCACCTGCAGATTCTCATCTCACCGGTCACCGTATCTCTGGCCAGTGCTGCCCCGATTCAGGCTTCTGACAGCACCTACGACCTGCCTGCTTGCTCTTCATTGCAGTTATTATTATGTTTTTTTTTTTTTTTCACTTCCCATGCAGGCTGCTCCTTGCCTCTCTCTAATAGATCTCATGATCAGAAAATACACTTTGCAATCAGTCCCACACAACGCCGGCCATCTCTTGCAGGATATGCCAGCCAGCTGTTGGGAAAGGTACGGCTCTAATCTCTTCGCCTCCACATGTTCAAGCAGATGAAAGTAATTTTGGGCTCAACTGTCTATAAGTAATTAGGCTGCAATGTAAAAGGGGGTCTTTATGCATCCGTTTGGAGCGAGGCACGCCGTGTGCACACGCCGTAATTATGAGCCGTCCTCTCCTGCGGTAAGGTACATCTTATGCATTTTACATGAGCGTCTGTTATTAACATAACCTGACGATCAAAGCCTTGTGGATCGGCTGTCTTCCTTTTCATGTAACGGGGCTGAAATTCCCCAGAAATATAATAATTTGAAAACGGGGCAATGCTGATTTGTTTCAGCTGTAATTTGTTAAGGTTTTTTTTTTTTTCTCCCCTTTGTTATTTGCCTAGTAAAGACCGGGGGCTGCTGGGGGCTGGAGGTGCGTTTTCATAGGAACGAGGGGTCTCGGGGCTGCAGATGCACACATCGAATGCCTTCATCTTATTAATCAGGTCAGGAGAAGAGTTGTATTTGGCGGAGTGGGTCCCGTGCAGAGAAGGACCGTGGTTCTGAAAACCAGTCTGCAGTCACCTCCACCAGACACAAACGATGTTTGTTGCTTTTCAGACCATTCAGGGGACGGGTGAAGGGGTTTGTGTTGAACCTCAGGACACCGTCTTTATGTCCTCTAACGTCGCAAACAAACAGTGCTAGGAATTTCATGCCCATTGGCTGTGTTCTGTGCCAGCGAGATGCCGGGACAGGTTGCACGCTGCTGGTGACAAGGAAAGACAAGGTTAAGAGATGTTTAACCTAAGCCACGGTCAGGTGCGGTGGCTCCCGTCTGTAATCCCAACAGCTCGGGAGGCCGAAGTGGCTGGATCGCTTCAAGTCAGGGGTTCGAGACCGGTCTGGCCACCAGGGGGAAACCCCGTCTCTACTAAAAAGACAAAAACGAGCCGGGCGTAGTGGCAGGTGCCTGTAGTCTTGGCTACTCAGGAAGCTGAAGCTGGAGAATCGCTTGTCCATTTGGGTGCCTGAGAAGAAACGTGTTGAAAAACATATTTTGAATGCATATCTGAGACGTAGTATTGTTCATAGTTTTTCTTATGATTATTACTATTTATGGACATGGGGTCTCACTATGTTGCCCAGGCTGGAGTGCAGCGGTGCAATCTCAACTCACTGCAACCCCTGCCTCCCGGCTCCAGCAATCCTCCCACCTCAGCCTCCCAAAGTGCTGGAATTACAGGTGTGAACCACCGCCCGGCCTGCTCCAGGTCCTTAATGGCCAAATGGCCACTCCAACTTGTGAAGCATAAACTTCCAGGGACATTGGAATTTTCTGGAGTCCTGCAATTTTTTTTGTAACAAGCGTAACAAGGAAGACTTGGTCCGAGGGATTTTTGGAGATGAAGATGGTGCTATTAGAGAGATATATATATCCTATTAGGTCTGTATATATACATTCTGCAGTTATATATAGCTATATATTAACTATATATAGTTTATATATATATATATATATGTATATATATAAACGTCCTGGTATGAGGTCAGGTGCAGACAGTGGATGCTGGCATTCTATCTTGAGGATGTGGCTCCTGCAGAACTGTATATATAACTATATATAGTTACATATAAATATATAAATATAATATATTTATATAAATAATATATAATACATATGTAAATATATATGAAATATACAAATAAATATATAAATATATATAACTATATATAGTTACATATAAATATATATTTAAATATATAATATGTATTTTTATATTTTAGCATATAATAATAAATGATAATATAGAACAGTATAAATATACTTATATAGTTATAAATTTAGATAACTGTATATTTAAACATATAACTATATATAGTTTTTATAGTTATAGTTTATACAGTTATAGTTTTATATAGTTATATATAGTTTTAAAACTACATATAGCTATATATAAAACTATATATAACTACATATATAGTTATATATATAACTATATATAGCCATATATACAGTTTATATACACATAACTATACATTATATATTATATAATTTATTATAGATAAACTATATATAATCATACATATAGTTTTACATATATAACTGTATATGTAGTTATATAAAGTTTTGCATATAGTTTTATAACTAGTTTATATACACAGTTATATAGTTTTATATAAAATTATGTAAAATTATGTATGTAATTTTACATATATAAAACTATAACTATATGTAGTTTACATGAGCGTCTGTTATTAACATAACCTGACGATCAAAGCCTTGTGGATCGGCTGTCTTCCTTTTCATGTAACGGGGCTGAAATTCCCCAGAAATATAATAATTTGAAAACGGGCAATGCTGATTTGTTTCAGCTGTAATTTGTTAAGGTTTTTTTTCTCCCTTTGTTATTTGCCTAGTAAAGACCGGGGCTGCTGGGGCTGGAGGTGCGTTTTCATAGGAACGAGGGGTCTCGGGGCTGCAGATGCACACATCGAATGCCTTCATCTTATTAATCAGGTCAGGAGAAGAGTTGTATTTGGCGGAGTGGGTCCCGTGCAGAGAAGGACCGTGGTTCTGAAAACCAGTCTGCAGTCACCTCCACCAGACACAAACGATGTTTGTTGCTTTTCAGACCATTCAGGGGACGGGTGAAGGGGTTTGTGTTGAACCTCAGGACACCGTCTTTATGTCCTCTAACGTCGCAAACAAACAGTGCTAGGAATTTCATGCCCATTGGCTGTGTTCTGTGCCAGCGAGATGCCGGGACAGGTTGCACGCTGCTGGTGACAAGGAAAGACAAGGTTAAGAGATGTTTAACCTAAGCCACGGTCAGGTGCGGTGGCTCCGTCTGTAATCCCAACAGCTCGGGAGGCCGAAGTGGCTGGATCGCTTCAAGTCAGGGGTTCGAGACCGGTCTGGCCACCAGGGGAAACCCCATCTCTACTAAAAAGACAAAACGAGCCGGGCGTAGTGGCAGGTGCCTGTAGTCTTGGCTACTCAGGAAGCTGAAGCTGGAGAATCGCTTGTCCATTTGGGTGCCTGAGAAGAAACGTGTTGAAAAACATATTTTGAATGCATATCTGAGACGTAGTATTGTTCATAGTTTTTCTTATGATTATTACTATTTATGGACATGGGGTCTCACTATGTTGCCCAGGCTGGAGTGCAGCGGTGCAATCTCAACTCACTGCAACCCCTGCCTCCCGGGCTCCAGCAATCCTCCCACCTCAGCCTCCCAAAGTGCTGGAATTACAGGCAGGAGCCACTGTGCCTGGAGCGCCCCAGGTTCTTTTTTTTTTTTGAGACGGAGTCTCGCCCTGTCACCCCGGCTGGAGTGCAGTGGCACAATCTCGGCTCACTGTAACTTCTGCCTCCCAGATTCAAATGATTCTCCTGCCTCAGCCTCCTAAGTATGTATCTATTACCATCATCTATCTATCTATCTACCTATCATCTATCTATCTATCTATCTATGTATCTATTTATCTATCTGTCTGGCTGCCTACCTATCTATGTATCTATGTATCTATCTATGTATGTATCTATGTATCTATCTATCTATCTATATCTATATCTATCTATCATCTATGTACATATTATCTATCTATATCTATCTGTCTGTGTATCTATCATCTATCTACCTATTAGTATGTATATCTATCTATCTATCTATCTATCTATGTATGTATCTATGTATCTATCTATCTATCTATATCTATCTATCTATCATCTATCTACATATTATCTATCTATATCTATCTGTCTGTGTATCTATCATCTATCTACCTATTAGTATGTATATCTATCTATCTATCTATCTATCTATCTCCTATCAGTTCTGTCCCTCCAGAGAACCCTGACTAATACATTCAGGTTTCCTGGAAGCTTCCCATGTTCTTCTTCCATAATCTTGTGGGCCCCAAGTCAAAAATCCCAAGTAGCTGGGATTACAGATGTCTGCCACCGCACCCAGCGAAGTTTTGTATTTTTAGTAGAGATGGGGTTTCCCCATGTTGGTTAGGCTGGTCTCGAACTCCTGACCTCGTGATCCACCCACCTCGGTCTCCTCCCAAAGTGCTGGAATTACAGGTGTGAACCACCGCGCCCGGCCTGCTCCAGGTCCTTAATGGCCAAATGGCCACTCCAACTTGTGAAGCATAAACTTCCAGGGACATTGGAATTTTCTGGAGTCCCTGCAATTTTTTTTTGTAACAAGCGTAACAAGGAAGACTTGGTCCGAGGGATTTTTTTGGAGATGAAGATGGTGCTATTAGAGAGATATATATATCCTATTAGGTCTGTATATATACATTCTGCAGTTATATATAGCTATATATTAACTATATATAGTTATATATTATATATATATATGTATATATAAACGTCCTGGTATGAGGTCAGGTGCAGACAGTGGATGCTGGCATTCTATGCAGGGGATGTGGCTCCTGCAGAACTGTATATATAACTATATATAGTTACATATAAATATATAAATATAATATATTTATATAAATAATATATAATACATATGTAAATATATATGAAATATACAAATAAATATATAAATATATATAACTATATATAGTTACATATAAATATATATTTAAATATATAATATGTATTTTATATTTTAGCATATAATAATAAATGATAATATAGAACAGTATAAATATACTTATATAGTTATAAATTTAGATAACTGTATATTTAAACATATAACTATATATAGTTTTTATAGTTATAGTTTATACAGTTATAGTTTTATATAGTTATATATAGTTTTAAAACTACATATAGCTATATATAAACTATATATAACTACATATATAGTTATATATATAACTATATATAGCCATATATACAGTTTATATACACATAACTATACATTATATATTATATAATTTATTATAGATAAACTATATATAATCATACATATAGTTTTACATATATAACTGTATATGTAGTTATATAAAGTTTTGCATATAGTTTTATAACTAGTTTATATACACAGTTATATAGTTTTATATAAAATTATGTAAAATTATGTATGTAATTTTACATATATAAAACTATAACTATATGTAGTTTTACATACATATGTATATATGTATAAATATAACTATATATAGTTATATACAGTTTTACATATGTATATATGTATACATATATTTACACATGTATACATATATTTACATATGTATATATGTATAACTATATATACTTATACATAGTTTTATATATAAATATCTATATATAACACCATATACAGTTATATGTGTAAAAGCATATAGTTATATATATAAAAGTATATATAGTTATATATATAAACTATATATATAGTTCTCTATCTATCTATTTATCTTTCTCTCTATCCAAAGGGGGGTTCATCAAGTGGCATTAACTCACACGATCCCAAAGCAGAAGAACTTGGAGTCTGATGTTTGCGGGCAGGAAGCCTCCAGCATGGGAGAAAGATGTAGGCTGGGAGTCTAGGCCAGTCTGGCCTTTTCACTTCTGCCTGCTTTATATTCTAGCTGTGCTGACAGCTGATTAGATGGTGCCCACCCCGACTGGGGTGGATCTGCCTTTCCCAGCCCATTGACTCCAACGTTCAACTCCTTTGGCAACAGCCTCACAGTGACACTGAGAATCAATACTTTGCATCCTTCGATCCGATCCCATTGGCACACAGTATTCACCATCACAAAAGGTGTCCCCCTCCCATACCAGGAAGAGGCGCATGGCTCTTAATTATTTTAGATGACACGTGTCATGGAGAAGGCATCAAACCCTTATCTTCCATTTCTTTCCCAGAGATATGTAGCTTTCCATAATGTATCACCCCTAGAGGCCCAGAATTTCTTTTTTCCTTTGCCTTGGTAATCCTCCAGGAATTCATCATCCTTATCATCCTTTGTTAAGATGGTATATAAACCCCTGCTTATATACCATCAGGTGTTCAGACCTCAGGTGGGGAGGGTCCCTGCAGGTGGTCAGGTGTTCAGAACTCAGGTGTGGGAGACTCACTGCAGGTGGTCAGGTGTTCAGATCTCAGGTGTGGGAAGGATCCCTGCAGGTGGTCAGGTGTTCAGAGGTCAGGTGGGGGAGACTCACTGCACTGCAGGTGGTCAGGTGTTCAGATCTCAGGTGTGGGAAGGGTCCCTGCAGGTGATCAGGTGTTTAGAACTCGGGTGCAGGACAGGTTACTCCAATGCTACCTGGCTATTTCTTAGCCCCAGCTCCTGGGTCACAGGAACATTCTGACATGTGTCCTCTGACCTGGCAGCACAAAAAGGAAGAAGGAATTTGACGGTTTTGGCCAGTCCTAACAGATCCCAGCCTCAGGCCAGGCCAACCTCCCTCAATCCACCTTTGCAACCACGTTCAAGTGCAGAGGGGCAGCTCTTAGCTGACGTCTCACACTGGCAGAATCAACTCTGGAAGCTGCAGAAATTTTCTGTTCTACAAAGATGAAGGATATCCACCCTCTCTCTTCTCAACCTTCTCCCAGACCCAAAAATCCAGACTCCGAACCACATCCTTCTGTACATGAGGACATTCCTTTGAAATAGAGACATCAAGTAGGAAGCCTGAACCCTTTTTATAGATCACAGGGAATCCTGAACCAGAGGAAGACAAAGGCATTTTTGTCTCTAAACAGCTTGGTGGTTTTTCAAAAGACTAAACATGAAGCTGCCCTAAAGCTGGCCATTCCACCCCTAGGTATGTACCAAAAAGAACCGAAAACGGATGTTCAAACAAAAACCTGGACACAAATGTTCAGAGCAGCAGGACTCACAATGATCCCAAACTGGAAATAACCCAGGAGTCCACTGGCAATTGAAAGGGTAAACGGAATATAGTCCATCCAGACAGTGGAATATTATACAGTCGTGAAAAAGAACAAAGCTCTGGCACTGGCTGAAGTGTGGATGAACCTTGATGACATCATGCTCAGTGACACAAATCAGACACCAAAGGACACACGCTGGAGGATTCCGTGACATACACGTGTCCAGAAGAGGCAAATCCACAGAGACAGAAAGCACGTTGTGCAGAATCATGCTGTGTGGTATCAAAAACAGACAGAAGAAAGCCCTTTGGTGGTTCCCGGGGAATGGGGAGGGGAATGGGATTCATCGCTTAAAGGGTACAGGGTCTCTTTCTGGGTACTGAGAAAGTGGTGGTACTAGATAGAGGTGGGGATTGCACGATGTTCTGAACCTCCTCAACGCTCCTGAATTGAGCACTGTAAAATCTCATCTTATGTGAATGTCATCTTAATTTCTTAAAGGGAAAGAGAGCTATATACTTACCACCCATTGGAGGATAAACGTGCCACACAGAATCACTGAGTATGTTTAGGCAGGTGACAATAAGAAATTATATATATAATATATTTATATGATACTATATAGTATATAATATACAGTATACTAATGTATATATAATATATTTATATTATACTGTATATAGTATATAATATATAGTATATGAATGTAGATATATTTATGTTATACTATATAGTATATAATATATAGTATACTAATGTGTATATATTTATATTATACTATATATTATATAATATAGTGTACTAATGTGTATATAATATATTTATATTATACTATATATAGTATAGTAGATATAATTTATATAATTTATATGCAAATTATATAGTATAATTTATATTATACTATATATAGTATAGTATAGAAATTATATATAATATATTTATATTATGCTACATCGCATATAATATATAGCATATTAATGTATATATAATATATTTACATTATATTACATGGTATATAATATATAGTATGCTAATGTGTATATATAATATTTATATTATGCTACATGATATATGATATATAGTATACTAATGTATATGTAATATATTTATATTATACTACATAGCATATCATATATAGTATTCTAATGTATATATAATATATCATACTATATGGTATATAATATATAGCATACCAATGTATATATATTTATATTATACTGTATGTGGTATACTAATGTATATACAATGTATTATAAAGTATATATAATATATTAGTATATTATGTAATATATAAAACTATATTTTTAATTATATATGATATATATTATATATGATATACTATGTCTTAAAATATTATTACACTATATCATATACAATTATGTTGTATAGCTTTATATATTATGTATTAATATATTATAATATATGATATATAAGATTATGTATTATTTTAAGATATATAATATATGATATATAATATTATAACATATATTATATATTGTACTATATATTATATACCTAAATTATTGTATTATTATAATACAACACATTTTTGTATAATTATATATTATATAGCTTACTATATTATGTATTATATTAGTATATTATACACATTAATATGACATAATAGTTTATGTTTTATAATGTATTATATAATTATATAGTATACATGAATATATTATATAATACATTTATATACTATATATACATTTATATACTGTATAGTGATATATTTACAATATGTATTATATACATTGATACACTATGGAGTAATTAATATATATATATTCAAGAAGTATATGTATAAGAAACTACATACATATACGTATATATAGTCCAGTGGTATTTGGTGACTTTTTTCCTGTTGAGAAAACTCTGTGTATATCTTTCCCTAAAAACAAGTTGCTCGAATTTCTAACAAGAGACACAAACAGATGAACCTCGACCCTGGACCCACTTCCCCGACACAGACACACACACACACACACACAGACACAAAGGTGACCCCGGGTTCAACCTTTCCCCACACTGCTGTTCACAGTGTCATACGCTGTGTCAAAAGCCCTGTGGTTGGTCATCAGGTGTCGGGGAGGGAGTCACCCCCAGGCTTAGGATCCCTGCAGCCACCTTCTCAAAGACACGTGTGGGGAGCAGATCAGGTGCGAACCTGGTAAATCTCATGGCTCTGCCAGACACTCACCATGCAGAACTCCAGCACACGCCAGCCCGAACAGCGATGGACATAGAAAATAGGGTTGTACCCAAATGTCCATCTGTGACAGACTGGATTAAGAAAACGTGGCACATAGACACCAGGGAATACTATGCAGCCATAAAAAAGGATGAGTTTGCGTCCTTTGTAGGGACATGGATGCAGCTGGAAACCATCATTCTTAGCAAACTATCACAAGAAGAGAAAACCAAACACCGCATGTTCTCACTCATAGGTGGGAACTGAACAATGAGATCACTTGGACTCGGGAAGGGGAACATCACACATCGGGGCCTATCATGGGAGGGGGAAGGGGAGGGATTGCACTGGGAGTTATACCTGATGTAAATGACGAGTTGATGGGTGCAGCACACCAACGTGGCACAAGTATACATATGTAACAAACCTGCACGTTATGTACATGTACCCTAGAACTTAAAGTATAATAATAATAAAAAAAGAAAATAAAAATAAAAAAAGAAAATAGGGTTGTACCCAAATGTCCATCTGTGACAGACTGGATTAAGAAAACGTGGCACATAGACACCAGGGAATACTATGCAGCCATAAAAAGGATGAGTTTTGCGTCCTTTGTAGGGACATGGATGCAGCTGAAACCATCATTCTTAGCAAACTATCACAAGAAGAGAAAACCAAACACCGCATGTTCTCACTCATAGGTGGAACTGAACAATGAGATCACTTGGACTCGGAAGGGGAACATCACACATCGGGGCCTATCATGGGAGGGGGAAGGGGAGGGATTGCACTGGGAGTTATACCTGATGTAAATGACGAGTTGATGGGTGCAGCACACCAACGTGGCACAAGTATACATATGTAACAAACCTGCACGTTATGTACATGTACCCTAGAACTTAAAGTATAATAATAATAAAAAAAGAAAATAGGGTTGTACCCAAATGTCCATCTGTGACAGACTGGATTAAGAAAACGTGGCACATAGACACCAGGGAATACTATGCAGCCATAAAAAGGATGAGTTTCGTCCTTTGTAGGGACATGGATGCAGCTGGAAACCATCATTCTTAGCAAACTATCACAAGAAGAGAAAACCAAACACCGCATGTTCTCACTCATAGGTGGAACTGAACAATGAGATCACTTGGACTCGGAAGGGGAACATCACACATCGGGGCCTATCATGGGAGGGGGAAGGGGAGGGATTGCACTGGGAGTTATACCTGATGTAAATGACGAGTTGATGGGTGCAGCACACCAACGTGGCACAAGTATACATATGTAACAAACCTGCACGTTATGTACATGTACCCTAGAACTTAAAGTATAATAATAATAAAAAAAGAAAATAGGGTTGTACCCAAATGTCCATCTGTGACAGACTGGATTAAGAAAACGTGGCACATAGACACCAGGGAATACTATGCAGCCATAAAAAGGATGAGTTTCGTCCTTTGTAGGGACATGGATGCAGCTGGAAACCATCATTCTTAGCAAACTATCACAAGAAGAGAAAACCAAACACCGCATGTTCTCACTCATAGGTGGGAACTGAACAATGAGATCACTTGGACTCGGGAAGGGGAACATCACACATCGGGGCCTATCATGGGGAGGGGGGAAGGGGGAGGGATTGCACTGGGAGTTATACCTGATGTAAATGACGAGTTGATGGGTGCTGACGAGTTGATGGGTGCAGCACACCAACGTGGCACAAGTATACATATGTAACAAACCTGCACGTTATGTACATGTACCCTAGAACTTAAAGTATAATAATAATAAAAAAAAAGAAAATAAAAAATAAAAAAAGAAAATAGGGTTGTAGGGTCATATTAACGGTTCTGTTGGGGCTCTGGCCGGCTTCCCCAAATCGAGCCTTTCTCTATGCAAACTCCACTCTTTCCCCAGGTAGGTGACATTTAGCACAGATTGGGCCAAAAGGTGTTCCCAAATCCTTCTTATGGCCCTTTGCAATGTCTGTCAGCAGAGACCGTCAGCAAGGGGGAAAGAAATAAAAACTCATTTTCCATACACACACACACACACACACACGATAATGAGATCCTAGCTTTTCAAGGCAATAATTATACCCTTTCCAAACACCCCCACCTCGACGGCCTGGCGATGATCAAAATTCCTTTCCCACCATTTAGAAAGAAAATGTGTCTCTTGCGGAGATGGCCACGGACATTTCGTGTTCCCCGACCCAGAGTTCCGCTTTGTGGCAAGGGTGATTAGGATTGCTGGCTGGCTGATGGATGGCTGTGAGGCTGTTTCACTTCTTTTGACCTTGTAA
The DNA here is from genome assembly GCA_030247045.1 of Colobus guereza. NCBI lineage: Eukaryota > Metazoa > Chordata > Mammalia > Primates > Cercopithecidae > Colobus > Colobus guereza. The sequence continues at coordinate 155,454,793 of CM058096.1, forward strand.
GAAATAATCAGGTCATGTTACAGCAATTTATTTGCTGGGAGGAATGGTTATTACATGTACGTTCAAATTATGGTCCTGTCGAGTGGCCACTTGGCCCCTAATTGCAGGCTTGGTAAACATCCAGGTTTTTCCCTCCTATTGTTCTGGTAAAGTGGTTAAGAAGTCTAAACCCTTAATAGCTGCAAAGACAGAAAAAAAGGGGGAGGAAGGCGATTAGGTTAGACATTTAAATCCTCTCAGCCATCTGACTGATTGGTCACAATTGTATTTTGTTACCTCATCTGGTTCCATTTTTTTTTTTTTTTGTTCTTCCTCCCTTAGGATGGAGACGGGATTTCTCCACGACTTTGGAATTCGGTTTATGGGAGGACTTTACACAGATGAGGTAAGATGGTTCTTCAACGAGACATCGGCATGAAGTTGGCAGATGGGCAAGTTCTGTGTCTCTCCCCAGCAGAAAACAGGCAGACTTGAAAGCGATATGAAGAAGACAACGTCAGTGACGTACGCCAACCTCTTTGCGGAGAAGAACTGCTCCTGAAACGTAAGAAGCTGCAGAAAAAAAAATAAACCAGACTACCAAAAGGGCACGTTTTAGCCGTTCTCTTCTCTCACTAGGGGGAGAAAGAAAAGCTATCACTGGACTCATTTCCAAATAAAACAAAATTTCAGTCAAAATACTTAGCAGTAGGGTGCACTTGGTCAAAAGAAGTCGACTCTTGGCCCGGCACGGTAATCTAGGCTCACACCTGTCATCCCAGCACTTTGGGAGAACCGAGGCAGGTGGATCACCTGAACTCCGGAGTTTGATCGCAGCCTGGCCAACGTGATGAAACCCCATCTCTACTAAAAATACAAAATGTAGCCGGGCATGGTGGCGTGAACCTGTAATCCCAGCTACTCCAGAGGCTGAGACAACAGAATTGCTTAAACCCAGGAGGCGGAGGTTGCAGTGAGTTGAGATGGTGCCATTGCATTCCATCCTGGGCCACAGAGCGAGGCCCCATCTCAAAAATAAAAAACAAAAACAAAGAAAGAAAGAAGTCGACTCTTTTAAAAACATGGGTGGAATGAACAGAAAAACATGAAATAGCAATGACTCCATAAAAGATGCCCCAATTTCATCAGCCTTCTTCAAGCTAAAGCGTGGCCAGTAAACCTCGTAAGTGGAATCCCGGTTAGATTTTAATCAAACGTGTCAAGTGAATCAAATCACAACTTACTTCTTTATTTAATCACATGAGGTTCCATCTGTGATATTATACTAAGATGGTGTGGCATAGTCAAACATTAGTTATCTGGTGGGAGTGTAAATTAGTTCAACCATTGTGGAAGACAGTATGGTGATTCCTCAAGGATCTATAATTCGAATTATTCTACTATAAAGACACATGCACACATATGTTTATCGTGGCACTGTTCACAAGAGCAAAGACTTGGAACCCACCCAAATGCCCATCAGTGACAGACTGGATAAAGAAAATGTGGCACACAGACACCGTGGAATACTATGCAGCCATGAAAAAGGATGAGTTCCTGTCCTTTGCAGGGACATGGATGAAACTGGAAACCGTCATTCTCAGCAAACTCACACAAGAACCGAAAACCAAACACCGCCTGTTCTCACTCGTAAGTGGGAGCTGAACAATGAGATCACATGGACACAGGGAGGGGAACACCACACACCGGGGCCTGTCAGGAGGTGGGGAGGGAGAGCATTAGGAGAAATGCCTAATGTAGATGACAGGTTAATGGGTGCAGCAAACCACCATGGCATGTGTACACCTGTGTAACAAACCTGCCTGTTCCGCACAAGTACCCCAGAACTTAAAGTATAATAATAATAATAAAAAAAATTGGAGGTGGGGGAATAAAGTATAATAATAACAATAAAAACAAGTGCACGGAGTCCTGATATTGAGTGCACAGCAGACCTCTAGACTCCCAGAATACCCAGGTGTCTTGTCTTACGCTCTCCTGCCTTATCCTCCAACTTTGGAGAAAGCATAGCGTGCAGGAGGTAGCATTCTTGTTTGGGAACCCAGGAAAGCATTGGGACTTGGCAGGACTCACTTGTTGGTGCCCCAATTCCAGTTTCTTAGCCAGGTGTTCATTGCATCCTCGCTGCTTGGTTCAGAACCCACACTCACCACTGCCCCTCGATACCCTGGCTCCCCAGCCTGAAACTCAAGACCCCAAGCAGACGTTTGCCACCACCGTACGAAGACCGTCTCGATGTCTCTGGAAGAGAAGGGTGTGCCAATCGGTTGTCATCTTCTAATATTTTAATTTTTTTTAGTCGTTTTACGTTCACCCCAAAATCCAACAGAGGGCAGAGATATTTTTCCAACTACCCACCACCTCACACACATGCACAACCTCCTCCATTATCAATATCCCCACCAGAGGGGTGCATTTGTTACACTCAATGCACCTCCATGGACACGTCATCATCGGGACAATCCATATTTCACATTACAGCTCCCTCCTGTGGTGTACGTTCTGTCCGTCTGGACAAATGTATAATGGCATAGACCAGTCATTGTGATTTTACCCAGCATCATTTGACTGCCCTAAAGATCCTCTGAGTGCCACCTCTTCATCCCTGCTTTCCTGCAACCCCTGATTCTTCCTGTGTCTGTTGTTTTGCTTTTTCCACAGTGTCCTGTCGTTGGACTCATTGACTGTATCACCTTTTCAGAGTGGCTTGTTTCACTTGATCATATGGAACTAAATTTCCTCTGGGAATGTAACAATTTTAAGCCATTATGAGGGGGGTCTTTTGTTACACAGCACAGATAACTATTGTAATGCCTGAAACCAGCATACCTCATATGACCCATTAATTATTTGGGTAACAATTGTAAGCCATTATGATGGGGGTCATTTTTTATGCAGCATAGATAACTATTGCAATGGCTGAAACCAGTGTACCTCATATGACCCATTAATTATTTGGGTAACAATTGTAAGCCATTATGATGGGGGTCATTTGTTATGCAGCACAGATAACTATTGCAATGTCTAAAACCAGTGTACCTCATATAACCCATTAACTATTTGTGTAACAATTTTAAGCCATTATGATGGGGTCATTTGTTACACAGCACAGATAACTATTGCAATGCCTGAAACCTGCTACCTCATATGACCCATTAACTATTTGTGTAACAATTTTAAGCCATTATGATGCGGTCATTTGTTACACAGCACAGATAACTATTGCAATGGCTGAAACCAGTGTACCTCATATGACCCATTAACTATTTGTGTAACAATTTTAAGCCATTATGATGGGGGTCATTTGTTATGCAGCACACAGATAACTATTGCAATGCCTGAAACCAGCATAGCTCATATAACCCATTGACTATTTGTGTAACAATTTTAAGCCATTATGATGGGGTCATTTGTTACACAGCACAGATAACTATTGCAATGCCTGAAACCTACTACCTCATATGACCCATTAACTATTTGTGTAACAATTTTAAGCCATTATGATGGGGTTATTTGTTGTTACACAGCAGATAACTATTGCAATGGCTGAAACCAGCATACCTCATATGACCCATTAATTATTTGGGTAACAATTATAAGCTATTATGATTGGGGTCATTTGTTACGCAGCACAGATAACTATTGCAATGGCTGAAACCAGCATAGCTCATATAACCCATTGACTATTTGTGTAACAATTTTAAGCCATTATGATGGGGTCATTTGTTATGCAGCACAGATAACTATTGCAATGCCTGAAACCTGCTACCTCATATGACCCATTAACTATCCTGTGTCTGTTGTTTTGCTTTTCCACAGTGTCCTGTCGTTGGACTCATTGACTGTATCACCTTTTCAGAGTGGCTTGTTTCACTTGATCATATGGAACTAAATTTCCTCTGGGAATGTAACAATTTTAAGCCATTATGAGGGGGTCTTTGTTACACAGCACAGATAACTATTGTAATGCCTGAAACCAGCATACCTCATATGACCCATTAATTATTTGGGTAACAATTGTAAGCCATTATGATGGGGTCATTTTTTATGCAGCATAGATAACTATTGCAATGGCTGAAACCAGTGTACCTCATATGACCCATTAATTATTTGGGTAACAATTTTAAGCCATTATGATGGGGTCATTTGTTACACAGCACAGATAACTATTGCAATGTCTAAAACCAGTGTACCTCATATAACCCATTAACTATTTGTGTAACAATTTTAAGCCATTATGATGGGGTCATTTGTTACACAGCACAGATAACTATTGCAATGCCTGAAACCAGTGTACCTCATATGACCCATTAACTATTTGTGTAACAATTTTAAGCCATTATGATGGGGGTCATTTGTTACACAGCATAGATAACTATTGCAATGGCTGAAACCAGTGTACCTCATATGACCCATTAATTATTTGTGTAACAATTTTAAGCCATTATGATGGGGTCATTTGTTACACAGCACAGATAACTATTGCAATGGCTGAAACCAGCATAGCTCATATAACCCATTGACTATTCGTGTAACAGTTTTAAGCCATTATGATGGGGTCGTTTGTTACACAGCACAGATAACTATTGCAATGCCTGAAACCAGCATACCTCATATGACCCATTAACTATTTGTGTAACAATTTTAAGCCATTATGATGGGGGGTTATTTGTTACACAGCACAGATAACTATTGCAATGCCTGAAACCTACTACCTCATATGACCCATTAATTATTTGGGTAACAATTATAAGCCATTATGATTGGGGTCATTTGTTATGCAGCACAGATAACTATTGCAATGGCTGAAACCAGTGTACCTCATATGACCCATTAACTATTTGTGTAACAATTTTAAGCCATTATGATGGGGTCATTTGTTACACAGCACAGATAACTATTGCAATGGCTGAAACCAGTGTACCTCATATGACCCATTAACTATTTGTGTAACAATTTTAAGCCATTATGATGGGGTCATTTGTTACACAGCACAGATAACTATTGCAATGCCTGAAACCTACTACCTCATATGACCCATTAACTATTTGTGTAACAATTTTAAGCCATTATGATGGGGTCATTTGTTATGCAGCACACAGATAACTATTGCAATGGCTGAAACCAGTGTACCTCATATGACCCATTAACTATTTGTGTAACAATTTTAAGCCATTATGATGGGGTCATTTGTTACACAGCACAGATAACTATTGCAATGCCTGAAACCAGCATACCTCATATGACCCATTAATTATTTGGGTAACAATTGTAAGCCATTATGATGGGGTCATTTGTTATGCAGCACACAGATAACTATTGCAATGCCTGAAACCAGCATAGCTCATATAACCCATTGACTATTTGTGTAACAATTTTAAGCCATTATGATGGGGTCATTTGTTACACAGCACAGATAACTATTGCAATGCCTGAAACCTACTACCTCATATGACCCATTAACTATTTGTGTAACAATTTTAAGCCATTATGATGGGGGTTATTTGTTACACAGCACAGATAACTATTGCAATGGCTGAAACCAGCATACCTCATATGACCCATTAATTATTTGGGTAACAATTATAAGCTATTATGATTGGGGTCATTTGTTACGCAGCACAGATAACTATTGCAATGGCGGAAACCAGCATACGTCATATGACCCATTAACTATTTCTAAAGGCAGTTACTGGAAAAAAAAAAAAGGGGCAGGTGTGGGGGAATCCCATGTATTTTGAGGCATTATTTTGTTGGATTTTCAACACGCATCCGTTGTCATGTTGAAAAGAAATTGGAAGGAAGCAGGGAGCTCTCACGTTCTTGAAATTGGAGCACCCACTGGGCTCTGTGGGGGACATTCCATATGTACTGTCTGATTTTATGTAACAACTCCAGATACCACGTACCACCACTCATCACCCCATTTTACAAAGGAGGACACTGAGCTTCCAGGGAGGTCATAACTTGAAGTCTCCAACAAGTACACAGCATAGGAAAGCCAAATCCTGGTCTTGCTCAAACTCCTTGACTCCTTCCTGAAGTTTTTGTTGGTTGGTTGGTTGGTTGGTTGGTTTTTGAGACGGAGTTTTGCTGTGTCGCCCAGGCTGGAGTGCAGTGGCGCAATCTCAGCTCACTGCAACCTCTGCCTCCTGGGTTCAGGCAATTCTCCTGCCTCAGCCTTCCAAGTAGCTGGGACTACAGGCGTGTGCCACCATGCCCAGCTAATTTATACACACACACACACATACACACACACACACATACACACACACACACACATATATATATATATATATATTTTTTTGAGACGGAGTCTCACTCTGTCGCCCAAGCTGGAGTGCAGTGGTACGATCTCAGCTCACTGCAAGCTCCGCCTCCCGGGTTCATGCCATTCTCCTGCCTCAGCCTCCCGAGTAGCTGGGACTACAGGTGCCCACCACCATGCCCAGCTATTTTTTTTTTTTTTGGTATGTTTAGTAGAGATGGGGTTTCACCACGTTGGCCAGGTTGGTCTCCGACTCCTGACCTGAGGTGATCCAACCACCCCGGCCTCCCAAGGTGCTGGGATGACCGGCGTGAGCCACCGGGCCTGGCCCCCGGAGCACGTTTTTAAATACAATGGCAGAAACTGCTTTGGGAGGCCGAGGAGGAGGGTGCATTGCCTTAGGTCAGGAGCTCGAGGAAAGGAGCTCGCCTGAGGTCAGGAGCTGGAAACCAGCCTGTCCAACATGGTGAAACCCCGTCTCTACTAAAAATACAACGAAAATGAGTTGGACATACTAGGGAGGCTGAGGCTGGGGAATTGCTTGAACCCAGGAGGCGGAGGTGGCAGTGAGCTGAGATCGTGCCACTGCACTCCAGCCTGGGCGACAGAGTGAGAGAGTCCAAAAAAAAAAACAAAAACCCACAAACAGCAAACAAACAAACCGGTGATTTCCAAAACAATCATTCCTGTTATAAAAACACAAAGGATGGAATGAGCTGCAGGGAAGGTGCATTGGATTTTGTTTGCTGATGTGTGCAGGACCTGAGCCAAACTGAAGGGTCCCACGCAGATTCAGATTCCATTAGAAATCCATTCATCCCTACAAAGGACGCAAACTCATCCTTTTTTATGGCTGCATAGTATTCCATGGTGTGGATGCAGCTGGAAACCATCATTCTTAGCAAACTATCACAGGAAGAGAAAACCAAACACTGCATGTTCTCACTCATAGGTGGGAACTGAACAATGAGATCACTTGGACTCGGGAAGGGAACATCACACACTGGGACCTATCATGGGGAGGGGGAGGGGAGGGATTGCATTGGGGAGTTATACCTGATATAAATGACGAATGGATGGGTGCTGACGTGTTGATGGGTGCAGCACACCAACATGGCACAAGTATACATATGTAACAAACCTGCACGTTATGCACATGTACCCTAGAACTTAAAGTATAATTAAAAAAAAAAAAAAAAAAGAAATCCATTCATCCCTGTCTGCTCGGAGACGCTGCAATCATCAGAGTTTACGCGTCGTGCCTGCCGCGTTTACGGCTCCCAAATAGTAGTCCCCGAGGACTCCGTAATGTGTAAACAGCATGACAAACGATCCTTTCTTCCTGCAGGCTCCATTTGCTCCTTAATTTAATAAACGTGGCTCTGACAACAGCGAAGGCTCCCTGCGATTCCTGCAAACACTCGTCCAACGATCCCTCTGCCCTCTTTTAAGTCCAGAACAATTCTGGTTTTTTTCAAACTCATTTTTTTTTTTTTGCCAACTACTGGAAACGAGACCTTTCTCACCCCCTCCTTCATCCCAGAGAAGCAAAGTAAATACATATTCAGGGCACCCTTTTCTACTAACTCAACCATGTAGAAGGGAGATACCCATTAGGGTGGGACTGCAGCCCAAAGGTGAGCTGGTTTCCCCTCAAACAAAACCTTCATCCTGATGGTGGGATCTCTTCTCAGGACTCCGCTTGGCCAGTTTTTGGGGGGTGGCCCAGGCTTGTATCCCCTCAAAAGAGGAGAGACAGGCTGGGCACAGTCCCTCATTCTTATCTTTAGATTTTCGTGTTGGGATGGCTAAGAAGAGATTCCAAAAGCCACTCTCAGGCTTTGAGTGAATGCATTTTCCTGGATGTCCCTCTCCGGGGGGAGTTCTCATTTGTCAAAGAATGGAACAATCATCTACAGAGAGTGAATCTATCGGTAAATTTCTATCTACCGCTCCCCTCTCCCCGTGTTTTCTCTTTGTTGTTTTTGCTTTTTTTTAGACAGAGTCTTGCTCTTGTCACCCAGGCTGGAGTGCAGTGATGCGATCTCGGCTCACGGCAACCTCTACTTCCCGGGTTCAAGCGATTCTCCTGGCTCCGCCTCCCGAGTTGCTGGGATGACAGGTGCCCCCGCCACCAGGCCCCTTTCATTTTTGTATTTTTAGTAGAGACGGGGCTTCACCGTGTTGACCAGGCTGGTCTGGATGGAAGGCAACAAGCACAGAGTAGATTCCAGAACGGAGACATGTACCAAGGCTCCAAAGCTTGCATCTTCTGATGGAGAAGTTTCTGTAGTTAGCAACTATATTAGTTGGGCACAAAAATTAGCTGGGCATGGTGGCACACACCTGTGGTCCCAGCTATTCTTTTTTTCATAGAAATAGAACAAACACTCCTAAAACTCATATGGGACCACACGCACACACACACTAGCCAAAGGAATGTTCAGCCAAAAGAACAAAACTGGAGGTATCACACTTCCTGACTTAACTAGAGTACAAATCTTTGGTAATCAAAATAGCGTGGCACTGGCATAAAATCGGATACATGGACCAATGCATGTATCTCCTTTTATTGTTTATTTTGCCATTTCTATAAGAGTTGTTTTTTATTTATAGGTGGCCATGAGTTGGTCAGCAAACATCCCCCTGGCTCAGAAGGGGCAAATTAACTGTGTTTAAAGCAATGTCAACCGGACGTGGTGGCTCACGCCTGTCATCCGAGCACCTTGGGAGGCCCAGGCGGGTGGATCCCCTGAGGCTGGGAGTTTGAGACCAGCCTGGCCCACATGGAGAAACCCTGTCTCTACTAAAAATACAAAAATTAGACAGGCATGGTATCGTGTGCCTGTCGTCCCAGCTACTCAGGAGGTTGACGCAGGAGAATCGCTTGAACCCAGGAGGCAGAGGTTGCAGTGAGCTGAGATCACCTGCACTGCACTCCAGCCTGGGCAGTAAGAGCAAAATTCCATCTCAAAAAAAAAAAAGCAATGTCATATTCTCAAACGTGTCCAGTGGACCCTTGCACCCCAACAAGGGTTTGAACTGCTGTGCGTCCACTCGTTACCAGAAAAAGGGGTCTCGATCCAGACCCCAGAGAAAGTTCTTGGGTCTTATGTAGGAAGAAATTCAAGGTGGCGGATGCATTGGGAGAAGCAAGTTTATTGAGAGCTACTCAGTTACAGCATATAGGGTGTCCTCAGAAAGCAAACAGAGCAACACCCCGGCTTAAGTTTTTCTTATACAGGACTCTTGTTTACGCAAACTTGTAAACTAAGCTGTGCCTACATGTGGCTAGTCTGACAGCATGAAAAATTGTATTATTCTATTGATGTAAAGAAGTCAATTTATTAATGTATTAATTTATTATTCTACTGATGTGAAGAAAATCAATTTATTAATGTATTAATTTATTATTCTATTGATGTGAAGAAAATCAATTTATTAAGGTACTAATTTATTATTCTATTGATTTAAAGAAAATCAATTTATTAAGGTATTTATTACTCTATTGATGTAAAGAAAATCAATTTATTAAGGTATTAATTTATTATTCTATTGATGTAAGGGAAATCAATTTATTAAGGTATTAATTTATGATTCTATTGATGTAAAGAAAATCAATTATTAAAGTATTAATTTATTACCCTATTGATGTAAAGAAAATCAGTTTATTAAGGTATTAATTTATTATTCTATTGATGTAAAGAAAATCAATTTATTAAGGTATTAATTTATTATTCTACTGATTTAAAGAAAATCAATTTATTAAGGTATTAATTTATTATTCTATTGATTTAAAGAAAATCAATTTATTAATGTATTAATTTATTATTCTATTGATTTAAAGAAAACTTGCCTTGACATGTGAGTGTGTGAGTTTGTCAAAGGACCATTATTATTACCATCTTGAAAGTACTTTTATCAGTCTTGGGACATCTGGACTTGCTGCTGTTGTAGGAATGTGTCTGTATTTGTCAGGGTTCTGTAGAGGCCGGGGCGGTCAGATTGCCTGAGCTCAAGAGTTCGAGATTACTCTGGGAAACACGATGAAACCCTGTCTCTACGAAAATACAAAAAATTAGCTGGGTTTGGTGGCGTGTACCACATCTCAAAAAAAAAAAAAAAAATAGTCAATCAACACACATTTTGCATATTCTATGTATTATACACTGCGTTCTTACAGCACAGCAAGATGGAGGAAAGAAACTGTTTTTAGGAAAATCCTAAGGAAGAGAAAACATCTTTATTCTCCATAAAGTGGACGTGGATCATTGTCAAGATCTCTGTTTTCATTGTCTTCACACATTGACAAGGTTTCACCCTGCTGGCCAGGGGGGTCTAGATCTCTTGACAACATGATCTGCCCGCCTCGGCCTCCCAAAGCACTGGGATTACAGGCATGAGCCACCGTGCCTGGCCTGTTGATTGACTATTTATGTGACCAGTAAGGCTTCCAGTCAACAGTAGACTGTCAGTAGGTAATCTGGGGGTGGGGGAAGGCGTCAAAACCTCTACATGAATTTTTGAGTTCACAAGAGGTTGGCGGCTCCAATCTCAAAATCGTTAAATAGTCAACTTATATTCATATTATATATATATATGTGTGTGTATATCTGTACCTATACATGTATGTACACGTGCATATACACAGATATCCTTTATTTTATTATTTATTTATTTATTATTTATTTATTTGAGACAGAGTCTTGCTCTGCCACCCAGGCTGGAGTGCAATGGCACAATCTCAGCTCACTGCAAACTCTGCCTCCCGGGTTCCAGCGATTCTCCTGCCTCAGCCTCCCAAGTAGCTGGGATTACAGGCATCCACCACCAAGCCCAGCTAATATTGCATTTTTAGTAGAGACGGGGTTTCACCATGTTGGCCAGGCTGGTCTTGAACTTCTGACCTCAGGTGACCTGCCTGCCTTGGCCTCCGAAATTCTTGGGATGACAGGTGTGAGCCACCGCACCTGGCACATATATCCTTTAAAATGTATATATGTAATGTTTTCTTCAAAGCAGCACATTGCAAAACTATTCAAGTAACTCAGAAGGAACCGTGATTAAAAAACTACCATCCCCATGCACCTGTCCTCCATACCATTCCCCAGAGAAAATCACGTTTAAATCCCAGAATTGTATTTCTTTTCTATGATGTTCAGCATCTCACCTCTTCATAAGAACTGGGTTTTTAATTTTAATTTTTTTTTTTTTTTCAGACAGAGTCTCACTCTATAGCCCAGGCTGGAGTATGCTGGGGTAATTTTGGCTCACTGCAACTTCTGCCTCTGGGTTCAGGCAATTCTCCTGCCTCAGCCTCCCAAGTAGTTGGGATTATAGGCATGCGCCACCATGCCTGGCTAATTTTGTATATTTAGTAAAGATGAGGTTTCACCATGTTGGCCAGGCTGGTCTCGAACTCCTGACCTCAGGTGATCCACCCACCTCGGCCTCCCAAAGTGCTGGGATGAAAGAAACAAAGAAAGAAAGAAAGAAAGAGAGAGAGAGAGAGAGAGAGAGAGAAAGAGAGAGAGAGAGAGAGAAAGGAAGGAAGGAAGGAAGGAAGGAAGGAGAAAAGAAAAAGAAAAGAAAGAAAGGAGGAAGAGAGAGAAAGAAAGGGAGAGAGAGGAAGGAAGGAAGGAAGAGAAAGAAGAAAAGGAAGCAAGGAAGGAAGGAAAGGGAGGAAACGGAGGAAGGGAAAGAGGGAAGGAAGGAAGGAGAAAGGAGGAAGGAAGGAAAATGGAGGAATAAAGGCAGGAAAAAGGGAAGGCAGGGAGGAAGTGAGGGAGGAAAATGGAATAAAGGAGGGAAGGGAGTAAGAAAGGAAGGGAGAAAAGGAAGGAAGGATGAAAGAAAGGAAGGGAGGGAAGAGAAAGGAAGGGAAGGAAGGAGAGGGAAGAGATAAGAGAAGAAGAAAGAAAATAGAAGGGAAAAGAAGGGAAAAAAAATACTTGTAGGTTGCTGGGTCAGAGGTCTGTTGAGGAACCTATTTACCACATTCTCCAAGGACAAAATGGCTTTTGTAAATGCCTTATGGAAATTAGTCCTTAGCACGCAAGACATAAATCTTAATATTCAGATGATTTACCTCACCTTTCCTGCCATCCATGCCCCGTAAATTAGGCTCATAAATGCCATTTGCTTTGCCATTAGCTGAAGACAATTGAACAGACTCTTCTGCACACACAGAATCCCATTCCCTTGTTCCCTCTTTTCTTTTCCTTCTCATTTCTCCCTCGTCCATGCCACCAGTCACAGCACCCGGGGGCACCCGCACACTGACCGTGCTGACCCAACATGTGGGCCTGGTCAGCAACTGACGAGAGAAGCCTAATTTAGACAATGTTGACTTGTGGTCTAAGGAAAAAAAAAAATTCATTATTTATGAGTGCCAACAAAACTCTTTCATTGTTGTGCAATTGGAAACACATGTCCCTGGAAGTCTCCAGCCATTTGTGGAATATCTTTAGTCGATGCTGAGAATTCGGCTGCAAATGAATGCTGGTTTCCAGCACCTCAGATCTGGCTGCGTTTACATCTTAAGAAAGAAAGGAACGAGGGTTTTCTTTTTTACAATGTTCCCACGTGTTATCTCTGAGACACCTTGTGCTCATGATTCCTTCCTTTGTACCACTGTGAAAAAAAGAAACACGGAAATCAGAACTGGGGTCTTGGAGCTGTACCAAGAACTTTTCCTTGATGTTTGATGCCCCAACGTGGACTGGGTGCTGTCTGTCACCAACAACCAGAAGGACAAGCCTTGGTCTCAGATCACTCCGTCCTGCTCACTCATCAGGAAGTGTGTCTTGTTCTTGGACTTCTCCGCCTCCAGAGCTACGGGCAAATACGTTTCTCTTCCTTATAAATTACCCAGTCCCTGGTAGTTGGTTGTAGCAGCATAGAACAGACTGAGACAGACACTTCCTCCTTAGAAAAGATTCTCCCATGGGGAGGAACATGGTCACCTGACTCATGCCCCTCTGTCTCTTTCTCCAGGGATAGATTGAGCCATCTCATCACTCAATTATTTTTGAGACAGAGCCTCTCTCTCTCTCTCTCTCTCTCTCTCTCTCTCTCTCTCCTCTCTTTCCTCTTTCTCTATGGGCTGACACAGCAAGAAGTCCTCACCAGATGATGGTGCCTTTTGGTCTTGGACCTTCCCAGCCTCCACATCTGTGAGAAAATATATGTCTGTTCTTTATAAATTACCCAGTCCCTGGTAGTTGGTTGTAGCAGCATAGAACAGACTGAGACAGACACTTCCTCCTTAGAAAAGATTCTCCCATGGGGAGGAACATGGTCACCTGACTCATGCCCCTCTGTCTCTTTCTCCGGGATAGATTGAGCCATCTCATCACTCAATTTTTTTGAGACAGAGCCTCTCTCTCTCTCTCTCTCTCTCCTTCCTCTTTCTCTATGGGCTGACACAGCAAGAAGGTCCTCACCAGATGATGGTGCCTTTTGGTCTTGGACCTTCCCAGCCTCCACATCTGTGAGAAAATATATGTCTGTTCTTTATAAATTACCCAGTCCCTGGTAGTTGGTTGTAGCAGCATAGAACAGACTGAGACAGACACTTCCTCCTTAGAAAAGATTCTCCCATGGGGAGGAACATGGTCACCTGACTCATGCCCCTCTGTCTCTTTCTCCGGGGATAGATTGAGCCATCTCATCACTCAATTATTTTTTGAGACAGAGCCTCTCTCTCTCTCTCTCTCTCTCTCGTCTCCTTCCTCTTTCTCTATGGGCTGACACAGCAAGAAGGTCCTCACCAGATGATGGTGCCTTTTGGTCTTGGACCTTCCCAGCCTCCACATCTGTGAGAAAATATATGTCTGTTCTTTATAAATTACCCAGTTCCTGGTAGTTAGTTACAGCAGAACAAAACAGAAAGGTTTGATAGGATTATCAAAACTGGTTTCCAGCCTGGCATGGTGGCTCCCACTTATAACCACAGCCAGCCTTTTGGGAAGCCAAGGTGGGAGGATCATTTGATCTCAGGAGTTGGAGACCAGCCTGGGCAACACAACAAGACCCAAACTCTACAAAAAGCTTTTTAAAATTAGGCAGGCATGGTGGTGTCACCTGTAGTCCCAGCTACTTGAGAGACTGAGATGGGAAGATCACTTGCATCCAGGAGTTCGAGGCTATAGTGAGCCATGATTACACCACTGCACTCCAGTCAGGGTGACAAGCAAGAACCTGTCTCTAAAAAATAAAAAACACCACACACACACACACAACAGCAGCAACAAAAAACCTCTCCGTGGTTTTTTTTATCATCAGCATCCCTTCAGCAAGCAGGATTTATTGAATGAACTTAGTGACTTGAAGATCAATGAGATGTGTATCGTGTCCCCTGAGTGGCAAATAATTAAAAAAAAAAAAAGAATTATACAAAATAGAAAATAAAATTAACAATGACTTCCTGATGAAATGAGCTGATTCTCTAAGGCAAAGGAGATTTAAAGGAGGATTTGGATATTCGTCCCTGTCCCTAAAACCCACACAAGGTTCTGCTGACACTAATTTTGTCCCTGACTCTGTGAAATTCAGGAACAACCAGCCCCGCCTGACTGCAGGAATCCAGAAAGATTTATCTTCCCACGGGCCTGAGCGTTGTGATGTCTGTGATCACCCTGATGGACACGGGACCCCCAAAGGGTGCCACGCCATGTGGGTGCCGTGGTTTGGGAGGGAGGGTCTGTGGATGAGCGTGTTTTGTTTTCAAATGAAGAGAAATGTACGTAACCTAAAATTAACCATTTGCCATTCGTTACGTTGTACAACCACCACCTCCATCTAGTTCTGGGTCATTTTAATCGTGGCCCAGAGAACCCGGTACCCATTAGCAGTCACCGCTTGTTCCATTCCTGGGCGTGCACCCAAAGGAATTGGAAATGGGCTGGGTGTGGTGGCTCGTGCCTGTAACCCCAGCACTTTGGGAGGCCAAGGCGGGCAGATCGCTTGAGTCCAGGAGTCCGAGACCAGCCTGGACAATGTAGGAATATGTTGTCTTTGCAAAAATGAAAAAAACAAAATTAACTGATGTGGTGGTGACGTGCACCTGTAGTCCCAGCTACTGGGGATGCTGAGATAGGAGGATCACTCGAGCCCAGGAGGTGGAGGCTGCAGTGACCTGTGATTGCACCACTGCACTCCAACCTGGGCAACAGAGCGAGACTCTGTCTCCAAAAACAAATAAAACAAAAAGACTTGGAAATGGGCGTTGGGCCAGACGTACTTGTGCACACAAATCTGCAGTAGAAATGGACTGGAAGCAGCTCAGTGGCCATCAGTGGACTCGGAGGTACACGAGGCTCGGTCCAACCACAGAGTGGGACATTCTCCTCCCGTAGCAGGAACGTAGCTCTGATGGGGTCTACACCATGGGTGAACTGGGTAGCTACAGCTCATGGACTCTCTACGCCCTCCGTGTCCACAGGTTCTCCCGCTTTCCATCTGAGCAGCTCCCTCCATCCACTCCTCGTAGGGGGACGCGGCTTCCTTGGCTGGGTCTGGGCAGGATCTCAAGGACACGGAGGGGTGGGGTTATAACAGTACCTGCTGGGGGCAGGGGTCACTGTCCCTGAGGTCAGGAGCTCAGTTAGATACTTCAGAGCTGCTGCAGGTGGGAAAACCCATACTGCACCCCGTCCCCTCTCTACATCGAATCGAAGCTCAGGAGTTGAACGAGAGAGTCAGTCTTGCCTCCCCCTGGACGACAGCCACAGACAGGACATTTTGGAGAACAATACGATTCAAAGGCAGCCTTCTTTCCTTCTGCTTGGAAGGGGTGAACCCAAAATATTTGAGACAGGTCTCAGTCCATTTAGCAAACTTACTTTGCTAAGGTTGAGGACACACCAATGACACGGCCTCGGGAGGTCCTGACAACAGGTGCCAAAGATGGTCGGGGCACAGCTTGGTTTTATACATCTTAGGAAGACGTGAGACATCAATCAATATTTGTGAGATGTGCATGGGTTCGGTCTGGAAAGTCAGAACAACTCGAAGCCAGGAAGAATCTTCCAGGTTACAGGCAGATAAGAGACCAATGGTTGCATCCTTTTGAGTTTCTGATTAGCGTTTGTCTAAATGCATACTTTACAGGAATCCTCACTTGTCCTTCCTCCACAAGGAATTTCCTTGTGGGCTGATGGCGAGGGAGGTATGGAGCTTTTTGATCTTGGTAGCATCTTGTTTAGGAAGACAATGAAGGCAGGTTTGCCCGACAAAGTTCCCAGCTTGACTTTTCTCTTTGGCTTAGGAGGTTGGGGGTCCCGAGATTTCTGTTCCTTCACAAAGGCGTCTGAGTTATCTAGAGGAACAGAACCAACAGAATGTGGAGAGAGAGAGAGACAGAAAGAGAGAGAGAGAGGAGAGAGGGAGAAAGAGAGAGAGAGAGAGAGAGAGAGAGAGAGAGAGAGAGAGAGAGATTTTAATGAATTGGCTTACAGGATTGTAGAGATGCAACTTCAAACTCTACAGGTTGGACCAAATGCCCACAGATCAGGAGACAGCTAATGTTGCATCTGGAGGCAGAATTCCTTGTTCCTCGGGGGGACCACCATTATTTTTTCCTCTTAAGACCTTCAACTGATTAGACGATGCCCACCCACGCTAGGAAGATTACTAGTATTATTATTTTACCAGCATCTACTGATTAAATGCTTACTTGGCATATAAAACTAGCTTCAGGATGGGCACAGAAGCTCACGCCTGTCATCTCAGCACTCTGAGAGACCAAGGCGGGTGGATCACCTGAGGTCACGAGTTCGAGACCAGCCTGGCCAACATGGTGAAACCCCGTCTCTACTAAAAATACAAAAAATTAGGCTGGGCGCGGTGGCTCAAGCCTGTCATACCAGCACTTTGGGAGGCTGAGACGGGCTGATCACGAGGTCAGGAGTTCGAGACCATCCTGGCTAACACGGTGAAACCCCGTCTCTACTAAAAAATATGAAAAACTAGCCGGGCGAGGTGGCGGGCACCTGTAGTCCCAGCTACTCCAGAGGCTGAGGCAGGAGAATGGCATCAACCCGGGAGGCGGAGCTTGCAGTGAGTGGAGATCCGGCCACTGCACTCCAGCCTGGGTGACAGAGTGAGACTCCGTCTCAAAAAAAAAAAAAAAAAATTAGCCAGACATGGTGGTGGGTGCCTGTAATTCCAACTACTCGGGAGGCTGAGGCAGGAGAATCGCTTGAATCCAGGAGGCGGAGTTTGCAGTGAGCAGAGATTATACCATTGCAGTCCGGCCTGGGCAATGAGAAAGAAACTCCATCTCAAAAAAAAAAAAAAATTAATTTAAAGATGGGCACAGGAGCTCAGGCCCTGTCATCCCAGCACTTTGGGAGGCTGAGGCAGGGGATCTCTTGAGGTCAGGAGTTGGAGACCAGCCTGGGCAGCAAAGCAAGACCTCATGTCTACAAAAATGTTTAAAATACTGGCTGGGTGTGGTGGCACATGCCTGTAGTCCCAGCTCCTCAGGAGGCTGAGGTGGGAGGATCACTTAAGCCTGGGAGGTCGAGGCTTTAATGAGTTATGATTGTACCACTGCAGTCCAGCCTGGGCAACAGAGCAAGATCCCATCTGTACATTTTTTTTTTAATTCAAAGAAAAAAAAATGGGGGGGCCAGGCCCAGTGGCTCACGCCTGTAATCCCCGCATTTTCAGAGGCCAAGGTGGGTGGATCATGAGGTCAAGAGATCAAGACCAGCCTGGCCAACAGGGCGAAACTCCGTCTCTACTAAAAATACAAAAATTAGCCGGACGTGGTGGCGTGAACCTGTAGTACCAGCTACTTGGGAGGCTGAGGCAGGAGAATCACCTGAACCTGGGAGGCGGAGGTTGCAGTGAGCCGAGATCTAGCCACTGCACTCCAGCTTGGCAACAGAGTAAGATTCTGTCTAAAAAAAAAAAAAGAAGCATTTCTCTACTTCACATACTGAAAGCCCTTGGGTCAAAAGACCTGTGCTTTCATCCCCATAGATTGCAAGAGTGGGGCTTGTCAGTTAGAGAAACGCTGGGTTACCATAACGAAGAGACTCCAAATCTAGCTGGGGGCAGTGGTTCACGCCTGTAATCCCAGCGCTTTGGGAGGCCGAAGCAGGAGGATTGCCTGAGCCCAGGAGTTCAAGGCCAGCCTGGGTCACAGAGCAAGGCCCCATTTGCACAAAAGAAAAAAAGAGTGAAACTATCACAAGAACAGAAAACCAAACACCGCATGCTCTCACTCATAGGTGGGAACTGAACAATGAGATCACTTGGACTCGGGAAGGGGAACATCACACACTGGGCTTATCATGGGGAGGGGGGAGGGGAGGGATGGCTTTGGGAGTTATACCTGATATAAATGACGAGTTGATGGGTGCTGACGAGTTGATGGGTGCAGCACAGCAACATGGCACATGTACACATATGTAACAAACCTGCATGCTATGCACATGTACCCTAGAACTTAAAGTATAATAAAAAAAAAAAAGAAAAAGAGAGTTAAAAAATTACCTGGATATGGTGGCATGCACCTGCGGTCCCAGCTACGGGGGAGGCCGAGGCAGGAGGATCATTTCAGCTCAGGAGTTGCAGGTGGCACTGAGCCGTGGTAGCACCACCGCACTCCAGCCTGGGTGACAGGGCGAGAGCCTGTCTCTAAATAGATAAAAACGAAGAAAATGTAAAAAGACCCCGGTATGACCCGCAGTTTATTTCCTTCTGTTTCTCACAACAGCCCCAAGGGAGCTGTCCACAGTACCAGATGCTGTTGGGCACAGTCATTCTGGGACCCCGGGCAGCTCCAGGGACCCCTGTGGCCTTTTCGTTTTCTTCCTGTTCGGAGCTGGATCTTCCAGGGATCCTGCTGTGGCCAGCACGAGATACACACAGCGTGGAGATTCCGTCCAGAGGCTCCAACCCAGAAGCGACACCTGTCACTCCCGCTGCTGAAACTCAACCTCTTCATCCGTCGCCACCAAGAGTCGGAAAAGCCTTAACGTGTTTGCGTTCACGGGGGGAAGAGGAGGGATGGATTTTGGGGGTGGACAACCATTAGCTACGGCCCCAGGGCTGGCTCATCAGATCACCGAGAGACCGCTTGCTAAAAAGCGTTTGATTTCCGTGGCGTGGGCTGTGGCTGTGGGATGGCGAGATCAATCCTCAAATTCCCCTTTATCTTTCTCAAAAGGACAATGAAGACAAACCACCTGTCTGCGCGTGTCTCAGGGCGCCACGGGCGGCCGTACCGCCGACAGAATTGATCTCTGCCTTCATCAAATCCTGTCCTTTTCAAGGTAACCTGGCACGGAGCGCTGAGGACCTCAGAAGATGAATGAGGTCTTGAAGGGAGATGAGGCCCCGCGCACAGTTCGAGGCTGCGAGCGTTCTTTCCATGGTATTAGCAGTCGTGTTCAATCAAGGCAAGCAAGATCTTTGCAGCGCGAGTGTCTAACTAAGACGCCTCAGGTGCCGGGAGGCCAGAAAGCTACTTGGGAATATTTGTCAAACCTTGATTGAAGAGCTCTCTCCGTCTGTCTGCACCTGCGTGTTACGCCAGGGCAAACGTTGTGTGTGCAAAGAGGCCACGGTCGTAAGCCATTGAATTTGGCCCCAGAGAACACCAGGAAAAAAACAAAACAAACAAACAAAAAATTCCTGGAAAGAAAGAAAACCAAGCAGCAGATGCACATGGAAATTATCCGAGAGTCACGAAAATCCGTCGCGCAGGAGTTGTTCAGATAAGGAGAATGATCATGAGGGACACGGTGGGGCTGTTTTTAGTAGAGATGTGTTTTTATTTTTATTTTATTTTATTGAGACAAAGTCTCACTCTGTCAGCCAGGCTGGAGTGCGCTGGCACGATCTCTGCTCACCACGAGCTCCGCCTCCCGGGTTCACACCATTCTCCTGCCTCAGCCTCCCGAGTACAGGTGCCGCCACCATACCCGGCTAATTTTTTTTATATTTTTAATAGAGACGGGCTTTCACCGTGTTTGCCAGGATGATCTCGAGATTGGCAGTTTTCTAATCACCACCCCGGCCCGCAGTTCCTCCAGCAACAGAAAAAGACAGTGAAACCTTGGACCCAGGAGATACATTACAAATATTTCCAGAATCCTTACAACCCCTGCCCCACTGCAACCTCAGATTTCACTCCTCCAGGATCACAAACTTCCTCGGTCACAGGAACAAGGCTTCCAGTGGAAACCTGAGCCCTTTATTTCCAATGCATATACCCTACAGTACGCCTCTAGCAATAGTTTTTATTTTGAAACCAAGTCTCATTCCTGTCACCCAGGCTGGAGGGCAGTGGTGCAATCAGGGCTCACTGTAACCCCGACCTCTCCGGCTCAAGCGATCCTGCCCACCTCAGTTCCCCCAAGTAACTGGGACCACAGGTGCACAGCACCATGCCCGGCTAATTTTTTTTTTTTTGTATTTTTTTTTTTTGTAGAGATGGGGTTTCACCATGTTGCCCAGGCTGATCTCAACCTCCTAGGCTCAAGCGATCCATCCACCTCGACCTCCCAAAGTGCTTGGATTACGGATGCAAACCCCACACCTGGCAATGTTCAACTGTCAGAAACAGAATGCAACAGTGAAACCATCCTTTTACTTATTGTTCACCGCTATAGATTTGTGATGCTTTGTGTATAATTTGCTAGTTGCTAAAAGAAGTATAAACACTTGTTCATTTTTTTTTTTTTGAGACGGAGTCTCGCCCTGCCACCCAGGCTGCAGTGCAGTGGCACGATCTTGGCTCACTGCAACCTCTGTCTCCCGGGTTCATGCAATTCTTCTGTCTCAGCCTCCTGAGTAGCTGGGACTACAGGCAGGCGCCACCATCCCTGGCTAATTTTTGTAATTTTAGTAGAGACAGGGTTTCACCATGTTGGCCAGGATGGTCTCGAACTCCTGACCTAGTGATCTGCCCTCCTCGGCCTCCCAAAGTGCTCGGATGAACAGGCGTGAGCCACCGCGCCCGGCCAACAGTGGTTCATTCTAAAATAGAAAATGCAGGACAAAGCAGGCAGCCATTAATTTGCATTTCATAATTGGTCATATTCTCCTATCAAAGCAAAGCTCCAACTTTGAAGTTCTGTGTGATTTTAGCTTTGAAAAAAAAAAAAAAAAAAACTGACACACCAAAATACTCCAAGCACCAAAACATCTACATTCGTCCAGGCAATATTGGTACCATATAAAAATAAATAGGATGCTGATTAAATAAAATGCTGATTAAATAAAAGCATGTTCACGGAATACTCAGGGGCTATGCAATAATAAGAATCACAATGAAAAGTTGAAAGGGAATTGCTGTAATTCCACGGACTTCCGGCCGCATGCAAATTTCATCGGATTCAGGCTGCAGTTCAACAAGAAAAGCAATATCACAGGTAGCCAGTCCATCTTGTCATGAGCCTGAATCCATTTCCCAGAAGCGGAGGCAGGTAAATTACACCTCACGAACTATTAGGAAATTAAACTTCATAAGCAATATGTGGCTGTTTTGTGCAATGCATTTGCTAACAGAACTGTTTCATTTATCTTGTGTTCCCGCAGCCTGAGGAGGCTGAGACTTTGAATAAAACTCATTTCATTAGAGCACCTGGTTATGCTGGAAGAGGAGATCCATTCGTGACTCAACCCATCACTCCAAAGCCGTAACAACCTCATCCAGACATGGGAACGTCCGGGATCCGGGGGGGGGGAATGGTCAGGTGAAACTTCGCCATGACCGCCTCTGAGAGCGTCCGCACCTCCGCAGCGAAGAAAGCAGTAACGAATCTTAACTCTGCTGGAGTGCGTAGATTAGTCTGTTCTCATACTGCTAATAAAGTATTATATTTAATAAAATATTATATCATATATAATATATAATATATATATATTATATATATATATTATATATATATATAATATATAATTATATATAAATATAATTATATAATATACAATTTATAATATATTATATATTTATAATATATTTATAATATATAATATATAATATATAAATGTATGTTATGCATTATATATAAATATGTAATTTATAATATATATTATATATCATATATAAAGATATAAATATAATTTATAATATATATTATATATCATATATAAAGATATAAATATATAATTTATAATATATATTATATATCATATATAAAGATATAAATATATAATTTATAATATATATTATATATCATATATATATATAATATATAATTTACAATATATAAACATATAAATATATAATTTATAATATATTATATACATATATAAATACATAATTTAAAATATATATTATATATAGATATATTAATATATAATATATATCACATAGTAACTGGGACCACAGGTGCACGCCACCATGCCCGGCTAATTTTCTTTTTTTAATTTTTTTGTAGAGATGGGGTTTCACCATGTTGCCCAGGCTGATCTCAAACTCCTAGGCTCAAGTGATCCATCCACCTCGACTTCCCAAAGTGCTTGAATCAGTTGGTTAAACCAACTGATAGGGTTGGCCTGTGTCCCCACACAAATCTCATCTTGAATTGTAGCTCCCATAATTAACAGTATATTAATAGTATAATATAATATATAATACTAGCATGGTGGCTCACGCCTATCATCCCAGCACTTTGGGAAGCTGAGGCAGGCAGATCACCTGAGGCCAGGAGTTCAAGACTAGCCCGACCAACATGGTGAAACTCCATCTCTACTAAAAATACAAAATTAGCCAGGTGTGGTGGTGCATGCCTGTCATCCCAGGTACTCGTGAGGCTGAGGCAGGAGAATGTCTTGAACCCTGGAGGCGGAGGTTGCTGTGAGCCGAGATTGTGCCATTGCACTTTAGCCTGGGCGTCAGAGCAAGGCCTGTCTCAAAATAAATAAATGAAAGAAGAAAGAAAGAAGGAAAGAAAGAAAGAAAGAAAGAAAGAGGGAAGGAAGGAAGGAAGGAAGGAGGGGAAGGATAGAAGGAAAGAAAGAACAGAAGAAAGAAAGAAAGAAAGAAAGAAAGAAAGAAAGAAAGAAAGAAAGAAAGAGAAAGAAAAGAAAGAAAGAAAGAAAGAGGGAAGGAAAGAAGGAAGGAAGGGAAAGAAGGATAGAAGGAAAGAAAGAACAAAAGAAAGAAAGAAGAAAGGAAGGAAGGAAAAGAAGGATAGAAGGAAAGAAAGAAAGAGAAAAAGAAAGGAAGGAAGGAAGGAAAGAAAGAAAGAGACATATCTGAAACAGGGTTATCTATAAAGGAAAGAGTTTAAATGGACTCACAGTGCTGCACAGCTGGGAAGGCCTCACAACCACGGTGGAAGGCAAAGAAGAAGCAAAGCCACGTCTTCCACGGCAGCAGGCAAGAAGCTTGTGGAGGGAAAACCCCCGCTTTATAAACTCGTGAGATCTCGTGAGACCTATTCTCTATCGCGAGAACAGCACGGGAAAGCCCCGCCCCCACAATTCAATCCCCTCCCACCGGGTCCCTCCGACGAAACGTGGGAATTATGGGAGCTACAGTTCAGATGAGATTTGGCGGGGGACAGAGCCCAACCCTCTCAGTGGGTTTAGCCAAACCTGCAAAGCACAGCTTGCCCTTGCTGATCTGCGCGTGAACTTAGAGACCACGATATCTGCCTAGGATCATCACGATCCTATTGAAAGGAACACACTTACGGTGACAAAAATGGGTTGTGTCCCAAACATGGGGGCTTTGGCTAGAATCCAGGAACAGGAACTCTGGTGCCAAGGGCTTCCTTTGAGAAGGATTTACAATTGTTGAATGAAAGACCGTGTACACACTTTGTAAATCAACTGCCTACTGCCCGCAGCACAGAGCCTTTCCGAACACCTTGGTAATTAATCAAATCCAGCGTGGAACAGAGCCAGGGTAAAAAAAAAAAAAAAAAAATTACAACCTTTGTCAAAAAAAAAAAGAAAGCGAGAAAGTAAGCAAGAAAACAAGAAAGCAAGAAAGCGAGAAAGAAAGAAAGAAAGAGAGAGAGAGAGAAAGAAAGAAAGAAACACGAAAGAAAGAAAGAAAAAGAAAGAAGAAAGAAAGAAAGAAAGAAAGAAAGAAAGAAAGAAAGAAAGAAAGAAAGGAAAGAAAGAGAAAAGAAAGAAAGAAAGAGAAGGAAAGGAAAGGAAAGAAAAACCTCAGAGTGATTTCTATCCTGGGTCATTCTTAAAAAAAAAAAAAAAATGAAGATGTCGCATTTTTA
This sequence comes from Colobus guereza, assembly GCA_030247045.1. NCBI lineage: Eukaryota > Metazoa > Chordata > Mammalia > Primates > Cercopithecidae > Colobus > Colobus guereza. The sequence goes on from CM058096.1 coordinate 155,479,270, forward strand.
TTTTTTTTTTTTGTCTTGAGTTGAGACACTGAGAGATTGATTTTGGGATGTAAAAAGTAAAGTACAGGCTCCTCTTCAAAGACTCCCCTCCCCGTCTAATTAGGAATAAATAGTAATTTCTTTTAAAAGCCAAATTTATTCACAGACCTGTACTAACATTCTGAAATCTCTGCTAGCCGTAATAAAGAAATCTTTCTGTGTCTGTCTCTCTCTCCCCCTTTCTCTCTCTCTCTCTCTCTCTCTCTCCGCCTGCTGTACCTACGTCAGTCCTCTGGAAATTACCTAGAAAGCATGCATTAGAGACATTTCACGAAGACGCATAGGTCTCTCCCCCTACCCAGGGCTGGCTTTGTGGACGTGCCAGCCATACGTTTGGACAGAAATCGCACCAGGACGGGCCCTGTGCTTGGTGGAACGCTCAGAGGTTGCCACCTTAAAACCCTGAATCACTTTTAGAACAAAAAGGCCCTTACGTTGCTCCGCACCCCCACAAACTGTGTAGCCGGCTCGGCCACCCACAGGCACAGGAAGAAAGGTGCCCAGGATGGACTGAATGTCTGCACATGGCCCCTAAATTCCCACATGGCATCCTCACCCCGGAGGGATATGGTGTTAGGAGGTGGGACCCTCACGAAGGGGGTCAGTGACCTTGTAAAAGGGACCCCAGAGAGTTTCCTCGCCCGTCTGCCACCACGTGAAGGCCCGTTGGAAAAGGCGCGTCTGTGAACCAGGAGGTCTGGTTCTCAGCAGACGTTGACCCTGGCAGGCCTGTGAAACTACATTTCTGCTGTCTCTAAGTCTCCCACTGTACGCCGGGCCTGGTGTACCTACATCAATTTACCTAGAAGTTACCTAGAAAGCATGAATTAGAGACATTTCACGAAGACTCTAATCGTGGGATTTGGTCATGGGATCAAGCCTGTCATCCCAGCACTTTGGGAGGCCGAGGCGGGTGGATCACGAGGTCAGGAGTTCGAGACCATCCTGGCTAACACAGTGAAACCCCGTCTCTACTAAAAAATACAAAAACTAGCCGGGCGAGGTGGCGGCGCCTGTCGTCCCAGCTACTCGGGAGGCTGAGGCAGGAGCATGGCGTGAACCCGGGAGGCGGAGCTTGCAGTGAGCTGAGATTCGGCCACACACACAGACGCACATGTGCACAAAACATGCACACACATGCCCACAAGCACGTGCTTTAAAAGCAGGAAATATTAACTGGAAACAATCACGTACCTCAGGCACCTCTGCACTTTGCAAGACAGGAATGTTGAACCAGGATGGGCCTGGGCTCCTCTGGGACCCGGGGTAGGTGCCACCGGGGACTCGGAGTAGAGCTTCTCCTCTGCACCCCGGAATTCTCGGAGGAGCCCCCTCGGCCACACCGCACCGGCGTGGCGAAGGCAGAGCCGGGGCACCTGCGGAGACATCGCGGCTTCTCTCCCGGTTTTCTCCGGTGAGATGTTTGTGGGCCACCCGGAGCCTCCAGGGTGAAAAGCTTGGTTGTGAAAAGCCTACTGGGAAACTCAGATGCTTGGAGTTCAGGCTGTGGAGTGGACCCACTGATTCCAAGGAGATGGCCCACCACTTTGGGGTCCTCTGTCCCCAGCCCGCCCAGCCCCCACAGAGACAGGGGTGCCCCACACAGACACAGAGACACACACACGTGTGCACACAAGTGCACACACAGACACACACGTGCATACACACGTGCACACACAGAGACACACACGTGCACACCCACACAGATGCCCACAGGCACGCGCTTTGAAAGCAACCAGGACATATGAACTGGAAACCATCGCGTGCCTGCCAGGCACTCATCAGTGATCTTGAGAACTGCGCAGCAAAACCTTCCCGCCGCTAATGCAGACTGACAGTTGTGTGTGTTTTACGCCCCGTTGTCCACAACGCCGTCTACCCAAGGAGAGGGGGGCCGGCTGTTTAAAAGCGGTTGAACGGCATCTTTATCATCTTTGACAGCTCTTGCTGCAGCCGGACGCTCAGTGGATGGTTTGGAAGGGTGGGTTCCAGCTAAGGCCCTGGCCTTTCACCCTTAGAACGGGGGGTTTCTGTACCTCCCACCTGTTGGCCGGGCCCCGGGCCAGGGGGCGTGAATCTAAGAGTGTCTCAGAGCAGCCTTGTGGATGTCTGCACAGGGCCCCAGCACCTTCCACCAACGCCCCTCTGATTTCCCTTGGAAGAGTCCCAGAAATGGTACAAAGCGAAGGTCTGGCCTTCCAGACCAGGAGACAGGCAGCTCCCAGACGCTCGCCACCTCAGAACTGAGCGCTGGGAGAAGTTCTACTGGTGGAGAGTTGAAAGGAAGGGTTTGGGGTTCCAGACAAGGAGGTATTCGTCCTGCAGGCACCCTCCACGTCAGAAGCAAAAGCTGGTTGTTCTACCTTTGTGGGGTACAAAGGAGAGGTTTGGGGTGTGAGACGGGAGGTTTACATCTCATACACACCCTCCACATAGCAACCAAATCCTGGCAGTTCTACTTTCGGGGTAGAAAGGAAAGGTTTGGGGTTTGAAATTAGGAGGTTTATGTCTCATACACACCCTCCACATAGCAACCAAATCCTGGGAGTTCTACCTCTGAAGATTAGAAAGGAGAGGTTTGGGGTTCCAGACAAGGAGGTAGTCGTCTTGCAGGCACCCTCCACATCAGAACCAAAGGCTGGCTGTTCTACCTTTGTGGGGTAGAAAGGAGAGGTTTGGGGTTTGAGACGAGGAGGTTTACATCTCATACACACCCTCCACATAGCAACCAAATCCTGGAAGTTCTACCTTTGGGGGGTAGAAAGGAAAGGTTTGGGGTGTGAGATGAGGTGTACCTCTCATACACACCCTCCACATAGCAACCAAATCCTGGGAGTTCTACGTTTGGGGGGTAGAAAGGAAAGGTTTGGGGTTTGAGACGAGGAGGTATTCGTCTTGCAGGCACCCTCCACGTCAGAACCAAAAGCTGGTTAATATACCTTTGTGGGGTAGAAAGGAGAGGTTTGGGGTTTGAGACGAGGAGGTGTACATCTCATACACACCCTCCAGATTGGAACCAAATCCTGGAAGTTCTACCTTTGGGGGGTAGAAAGGAGAGGTTTGGGGTTTGAGACGAGGAGGTGTACATCTCATACACACCCTCCAGATTGGAACCAAATCCTGGAAGTTCTACCTTTGGGGGGTAGAAAGGAGAGGTTTGGGGTTTGAGACGAGGAGGTGTACATCTCATACACACCCTCCAGATTGGAACCAAATGCTGAGAGTTCTACCTTTGGGGGTAGAAAGGAGAGGTTTGGGGTTTGAGACGAGGAGGTTTACATCTCATACACACCCTCCACATAGCAACCAAATCCTGGAAGTTCTACCTTTGGGGGTAGAAAGGAAAGGTTTGGGGTGTGAGATGAGGTGTACCTCTCATACACACCCTCCACATAGCAACCAAATCCTGGGAGTTCTACGTTTGGGGGTAGAAAGGAAAGGTTTGGGGTTTGAGACGAGGAGGTATTCGTCTTGCAGGCACCCTCCACGTCAGAACCAAAAGCTGGTTAATATACCTTTGTGGGGTAGAAAGGAGAGGTTTGGGGTTTGAGACGAGGAGGTGTACATCTCATACACACCTCCAGATTGGAACCAAATCCTGGAAGTTCTACCTTTGGGGGTAGAAAGGAGAGGTTTGGGGTTTGAGACGAGGAGGTGTACATCTCATACACACCCTCCAGATTGGAACCAAATCCTGGAAGTTCTACCTTTGGGGGGTAGAAAGGAGAGGTTTGGGGTTTGAGACGAGGAGGTGTACATCTCATACACACCCTCCAGATTGGAACCAAATGCTGAGAGTTCTACCTTTGGGGGGTAGAAAGGAGAGGCTTGGGGTTTGAGACGAGGAGGTTTACATCTCATACACACCCTCCAGATTGGAACCAAATCCTGGAAGTTCTACCTTTGGGGGGTAGAAAGGAGAGGTTTGGGGTTTGAGACGAGGAGGTTTACATCTCATACACACCCTCCAGATTGGAACCAAATGCTGAGAGTTCTACCTTTGGGGGGTAGAAAAGAAAGGTTTGGGGTTCCAGACAAGGACTTATTCGTCTTGCAGACACCCTCCACATCTAAAGCAAAAGCTAGTTGTTCTACCTTTGTGGGGTAAAAAGGAAATGTTTGGGGTTTGAGACGAGGAGGTTTACATCTCATACACACCCTCCACATGGGACCCAAATGCTGGGAGCTCTACCTTTGGAAGGTAAAGGAGAGGTTTTGGGTTCCAGACAAGGAGGTATTCGTCTTGCAGGCACCCTCCACGTCAGAACCAAAGGCTGGTTGTTCTACTGTTGGAGGTTAGAAAGGAGAGGTCTGGGCTTGACACAAGGAGGTGTACGTCTCATACACACCCTCCACATGGGAACCAAAGGCTGGTTGTTCTACCTTTGGGGGGTAGAAAGGAAAGGTTTGGGGTTTGAAATTAGGAGGTTTACGTCTCATACACACCCTCCACTTGGGACCCAAATGCTGGAAGTTCTACCTCTGTGGGGTGAAAAGGAAAGATTTGGGGTTCCAGACAAGGAGGTATCCATCTTGCAGGCACCCTCCACGTCAGAACCAAAAGCTGGGAGTTCTACTGTTGAGGGGTAGAGAGGTTTGGGGTTGGAGATGAGGAGGGATTCATCTCACACACACCTTCCACGTTGAAACCAAGAGCTGGGAGTTCTACTGTCGGGAGCTACGAAGGGAAGATCAGAAACAAACAGAAAGAAAGAAATAAAAACACCATTCCCTGCCTCAATGGCCGTTTCCTCCTGGGTATCCCATTCCACCGCACAGGGAACGCAGAGGGGCGCAGACTTGCGGGCAGCCATCTGTCCTCCTGGTGCGGACAAGACCAGACCTCCCTGTGGAGAAGTGGCCGGAGGGTCTGTCTGAACCCATGTGGCCGTCGCAGCAGTGGGAGGCTCTGCCCTGGGACTCCAAGTCCACCACCAGAGGATGGATGGTTCTGGCTCTTCCCGCCAAGCCCTGAGGCTGGCTGCTGGCCGCAAGGGTCCCAAGCTCTCCAAACTCCAAAAGCCGGTTGCCCTTGGCACTTGGCCTTCCTGGGACCTGCTGCTGAATCTGCATAAACCTTCCCCTGCACCCCTTCTCCACGCTTTCAGTCAATTACAAGACATTTCTTTCCTTTTTTTTTTTTTGACGGAGTCTCGCTCCAACGATCTTCCTGCCTCGGCCTCCCAAAGTGCTGGGATGACAGGCGTGAGCCAGTGTGCTTGGCCTTTACTTTCTTTTTGCTTCTACCTTTTAAACTTTCATTCATTCATTCATTCATCATCTTCCCCAAATCCTGAGAAGACTTACAATAAAACACATAAAGTGGCCGGGCCCGGTGGCTCACGCCTGTCATCCCAGCCCTTTGGGAGGTGAGGCAGGGAGATCACCTGAGGTCGGGGGTTTGAGAGCAGCCTGGCCAACATGGCAAAATCCCATCTCTACTAAAAATAAAAAATAAAAAATAAAATAAGCCGGGCATCGTGACAGGCGCCTGTCATCCCGGGTCCTTGGGAGGCTGAGGCAGGAGAATGGCTTGAACCAGGAACGTAGAGGTTGCAGTGAGCTGAGATCGCCCCACTGCACTCCAGCTGGGTGACAGAGCGAGACTCTCTCTCAAAAAAAGAAAAAAGAAAAACAGAAACAATTTTGCAGCAACTTCGGGGAAAGCATTCTATTCCTTCCAACGGGTTCCTAAGAAAGGTGGGGAAAGAAAAACAGAAACAGCACTTTGGGAGGCCGAGGCAGGTGGATCACCTGAGGTCAGAAGTTCGAGACCAGCCTGGCCAACATGGCGAAACCCCGTCTCTACTAAAAATACAAAAATCAGCCAGGAGTGGTGGCAGGTGCCTGTCATCCCAGCTACTCAGGAGGCTGAGGCAGGAGAATGGCTTGAACCCGGGCTGTACAGGTTGCGGTGAGCTGAGATCGCACCACTAGACTCCAGCCTGGGGGACGGAGCGAGACGCTCTCTCAAAAACAGAAAAGAAAAAACAGAAACAATTTCGCAGCAACTTCAGGGCAAGCATTTTATTCCTCCCAACGGGCTGCTAAGAAAGGTAGAAAACAGCCCCACCCCGCCCCCACTCCCCCAGGCCCAGGCACACACACACACACACACAGATTGCTTTGTGTTTGCAGCAGGGAGAAAAACTTCAAAGCAAGTCACTTGATTGTATTCCTTTTCTAACCCCCCTGGCTTCATCCCTTCTAACCATTATTTAATGAATTTTTATTAGAAAAGCATGGCTGTGCTTATGAACTTTTTTCTTCCCTGAAACCAGAAGGGGGCGTGTTTTTGCTGGCATTAGCCTCTGTGTGCTTTACTAACAGGTTGCGCCGAAGTTCACTCTGCAGTCAGCAGCTCACCAAAGGGAACTCTTCGGGAAGGGAAACCGTAAGCCTCATTCTGGAGCAAGGGACCCCCCTTTGAAGTTAAAGACCGCAAATGGCCCCCCTTCCCACCCCACGTCCGTCTTTCTTCTTCCGACTTTCCACCCTCTCCCGGGACCCGAGGAAGGACGAGAAAGGGTGAAGGCGATTACCCCCTTTCTTTTTCCCACAGTGAAATCACTGCGATGCGGCTGGACGTTTTATTTTTTTTTTTTGTTCTCCCTGCAGGAAAGGTTAAAAGACAGACACGGACGGGGAGATGTGTTTCTAAAGTAAGATTTCTTTGTGTGTTTATTGATTGATCGATCTACTTATGTATGGTGAGACGGAGTCTCGCTCTGTCTCCCAGGCTGGAGTGCAGTGGGCGCGATCTCAGCTCACTGCAGCCTCTGCCTCCCGGGTTCCCGCCATTCTCCTGCCTCAGCCTCCCGAGTAGCTGGGATGACAGGCGCCCGCCACCACGTCCGGCTAATTTTTATATTTTTTAGTAGAGACGGGGTTTCACCATGTTGGCCAGGCTGGTCTTGAACTGCTGACCTCAGGAAATCCACCCGCCTCAGCCTCCCAAAGTGCTGGGATGACAGGCGTGAGCCACCGCTCCTGGCCGGGGTCTGCTTTTAAAGTAAAATGTATTTATTTATTTACTTACTTTGAGACAGAGTTTCGCTCTTGTCGCCCAGGCTGAAGTGCAGTGGGTGCGATCTCAGCTCACTGCAGCCTCTGCCTCCCGGGTTCCTGCCATTCTCCTGCCTCAGCCTCCCGAGTAGCTGGGATGACAGGCGCCCGCCACCACGTCCGGCTAATTTTTATATTTTTTAGTAGAGACGGGGTTTCACCATGTTGGCCAGGCTGGTCTTGAACTGCTGACCTCAGGAAATCCACCCGCCTCAGCCTCCCAAAGTGCTGGGATGACAGGCGTGAGCCACTGCGCCTGGCCGGGGTCTGCTTTTAAAGTAAAATGTATTTATTTATTTACTTACTTACTTTGAGACAGAGTTTCGCTCTTGTCGCCCAGGCTGAAGTGCAGTGGGTGCGATCTCGGCTCACCGCAGCTTCTGCCTCCCGGGTTCCTGCCATTCTCCTGCCTCAGCCTCCCGAGTACCTGGGATAACAGGTGCCCACCACCATGTCCGGCTAATTTTTATATTTTTTAGTAGAGATAGGGTTTCACCCTGTTGGCCAGGCTGGTCTCGAACTCCTGACCTCATGTGATCCGCCTGCCTCGGCCTCCCAAAGTGCTGGGATGACAGGCGTGAGCCACCGCTCCTGGCCGGGGTCTGTTTTTAAAGTAAAATGTATTTATTTATTTACTTACTTACTTTGAGACTGAGTTTCACTCTTGTCTCCCAGGGTGGAGTGCAGTGACATGATCTGCGCTCACTGCAAGCTCCACCTCCCAGGTTCAAGCCATTCTCCTGCCTCAGCCTCCCGTGTAGCTGGGACTACAAGTGCCGCCACCTTGCCCGGCTAATTTTGTATTTTTTTTTAGTAGAGATGGGGCTTCACCTCGTTGGTCAGGCTGGTCTCGAACTCCTGACCTGAGATGATCCACCTGCCTCGGCCTCCCAAAGCGCTGGGATGACAGGCGTGAGCCGCCGTGCCCGGCCAGATTGTATTGCATCACCCCTCTCCCCCGATTCCACCGCCACGCCAAATGCATACATGAAAGTCCTAAAGTCCGGTCCCTCGCACTGGGGCTTTATTTGGGAAAAAAGTCTTCTTTGCCGAGGAAGTAAGTGAAGATGACTTGGCCCCCGTCCCATACGACTGGTGTCTTTGTAAGAAGCAGACGTGATACTCAGAGTCCTTGTAAGAGACAAAGAGGAGACACAGACACAGAGGAGGAGGCCACGTGGAGACGGAGGCAGAGACTGGAGTGATGCGGCCACAAGCCCAGGGACGCCTGCAGCCCCCAGGAGCTGGGAGAGGCAGGAAGGATCCTCCCCTGGAGCCTCTGGAGGGAACCTGGCCCTGAGAGACCTTGATCTCAGCCTCTGGTCTGCAAGATCTCACCTGCCTTGGCCTCCCAAAGTGCTGGGATTATAGGCGTGAGCCGCCGCGCCCGGTTCCTGACCCTTTCACCCCTTCCCAGCTCACACACACGGTGTTCGCCAATTTGCGACACAATGCACTTGCCATGACGGTTTGAATTGTTGAGACTGGCTCACTTTTCCAGGGACATGAAAATAAATCATTTTTTAAAAAAAAACCCTGGAGAACTGAGGATCTCACGGTCTAAACCCTTCCAGATGGGAGCCATGCAGACCGGAGAAGCAGGTGTATGCAGAATTCTCCTCAAGATGCACACACAGCCCCCACCTCCCAGGCGCAGGGACCTTAGTCCGTGTGTGATGTCCTTTGGGAATTCGGCTGAGCTCAAGCCTGTCATCCCAGCACTTTGGGAGGCCGAGGCGGGTGGATCACGAGGTCAGGAGATCGAGACCATCCTGGCTAACAGGGTGAAACCCCGTCTCTACTAAAAAATACAAAAAACTAGCCGGGCGAGGTGGCGGGCGCCTGTAGTCCCAGCTACTCTGGAGGCTGAGGCGGGAGAATGGCATGAACCCGGGAGGCGGAGCTTGCAGTGAGCTGAGATCCAGCCACCGCACTCCAGCCCAGGCGACAGAGCGAGACTCCGTCTCATTTAAAAAAAAAAAAAGACTACAGACTGAGGCCGGGCACAGTGGCACGTGCCTATAATCCCAGTGCTTTGGAAGAGGCTGAGACAGGGAGGATCACTTGAGGCCAGGAGTTGGAGACCAGCCTGGGCAACATAGTGAGTTCCCATCTCTACACAAAATAAAAAAACTTAGCTGGGCAAGGTGTTGCACGCCTGTGGTGCCAGATTCTCAAGAGTTCGGGGCAGGAGGATCCCTTGAGCCCAGGAGTTGGAGGCGACAGTGAGCTGTGATTGCACTGCTGCACTCCAGCCTGGGCGACAGAGTGAGAAGATCAGCCTAAAGAGCATGGCAGAGCTTTTAATCTCTTAGTGAGACAGCTCAGGCAAGATGGTAAATGGGACCAAGAACCTGTCCCACCCCATTTCCATTTTTATCCACAAAAATGGCCAGCGTCTGCTGGGCCAGCAGAGAGATGAGGCCAATCTCAATGCCCAGAGAGCCCCCAAACAAAAGTCACCATGGCTGAGGGCGGTGGCTCGTGCCTGTAAACCCAGCACTCTGGGAGACTGAGGTGGGCCAATCGCCTCAGTCAGGTCAGGACTTCGAGACCAGCCTGGCCAACATGGCAAAACCCCATCTCTACTAAAATTACAAACATTAGCTGGGCCTGGTGGCAGGTGCCTGTAATCCCAGCTATGCGGGAGGCTGAGGCAGGAGAATCACCTGAACCCAGGAGGCGGAGGTGGTGGGGAACTGAGATCGTGCCACTGCACTCCCGCCTGGGTGACAAAGCAACACTTCATCTCGAGAAAACCCAGCACCTGCATTGCTGACCGGCACTCAATAGTAGGTGATCAATAAACGTCTGTTGAATAAAGGTTCATTGAATGCACAAGCGAATGAATGAATGAAATAACCCTGCACCTGAGCTGCTGACCAGCACTTAGTAGGTGATTAATAAAGGTTCATTGAATGCATGAGACAATGAATGGAGGAAGTGCAGTAACTTAACACCACACTTGTGTTGCTGACCAGCACGTAGTAGGTGATCAATAAAAGTTCATTGAATGCACAAGGGGATGAATGAATGAAATAACCCTGCACCTGCTTTGCTGACCAGCACTTAGTAGGTGGTCAATAAAGGTTCGTTGAATGCATGAGACAATGAATGGAGGAAGTGCAGTAACTTAACACCACACCTGTGTTGCTGACCAGCACATAGTAGGTGATCAATAAAGGATAGGAGGGGAGGGCAAGGGAGGAAGGAGGAGAGGAGGGAAGAGGGAGGGAAGGGGAGGAGGGAGGGAAGGGAGGGAAGGGAGGGAAGAAGGGAGGGAGGAGGAAGGGAGGGAGCAAGGGGCGAGTGGAAAGGAGGAGAGCGGAGGAAGGGAGGGAAGGGATGAGGGAGGGAAGGCAGGAGAGGGAGGGAGGAAGGAGAGGAAGGGAGGAGGGGGTGGAAGGAGGAGACCGGAGGAAGGGAGGAAGGGATGAGGAGGAGAGGAACGGGGAGGGAGGGGAGAAATTCCGCCTTCGAACTGTCAGTGTAGTAGCCACAGGGACCGGAATCCATTTGGTGGCATCACTGTGGGGAAAGAAGCAACAGGCTGTGCGGCCCCCACGTCCGCTTTGCTCGCAAACAAATCCGACATAGTCTCCCTCCTGCACACCCCACTGCACATCCCACTGCACATCCCACGTTGTGGTTTCCGATTCCGTTCATTCCTGGTAAAACAAAACTTCCTGTTTTTCAGGAAAACATGCAAAGCCGAGGACCTTCTGGGACCAACGGTTAAAAACCGACGGAGAAATCTGGGCTCTGACTTCAGGGCCAAGTTCATGACCCCCCTAAAGACACACACGGTCTTGTTGGCCTGAAGAGTGTCCATGTATCCAAAAGATGAAGATTCTGCTTCCCTTGTAATTCGTAGGATGGCGAGACTCAAGAACAAAAAAGCACTTGGAAAACAGAGAGAGAGAGAGAGAAAAAAAAAAAAGCTTGGAATATTCCACTCCAGCCAAAAACATGTGAAAACAGGAAGAAGCATGAGACGTCTCCAAACGGTGGCCGGCCCGTCATTCCACCGGCTACCGAAACAGACTTTTCCACGGTTCTGCATTCAAAGACGGTCTTACTGACGGGATCAAAATGCTTTTTCACAGCAGGACCCTTCCCTGGAGACGGCCACAGTGCGCATGGTGTTGTTGGTCGTCGGGTCGGTGTTTTATGGGTCGTCGGGTCGGAGTTGGCGGCAGCTCTGGGAGGCAACCGAAACTCTCTGCACCACGACTCCCCGTGAGAGTGTGTCAGCCACAGAGAAGATGGAAAAAGGCCACAAATCCGCAGCCAGAGAAGCCGCCATCCTGATGGGCTCCATCCCAGACGAGGTCAGTCTCTTAGATTCCTGAGTCAGCCATAACGAAGGACGAGGAACTGCGGTGTGGGTGCCGCAGGAATTCGGAATTCATCCCCGTCCAGTCCTGCGGACCAGGAGTCCCAGATCCAGGTGTCTCAGGGCCGTGCTCCCTCTGGAGATTCTATGGGAGGATCCTTCCTGTCTGTCCCAGCCTGGGCGACCAAAACAGATGCCATCTCAAAAAATAATAAAAAAGAAAAATAGGCCGGGCGCAGTGGCTCAAGCCTGTCATCCCAGCACTTTGGGAGGCCGAGACGGGCGGACCAGGAGGTCAGGAGATCGAGACCATCCTGGCTAACACAGTGAAACCCCGTCTCTACTAAAAATACAAAAAAAAAACTAGCCGGGCGAGGTGGCGGGCGCCTGTGGTCCCAGCTACTCGGGAGGCTGAGGCAGGAGAATGGCGCAAATCCAGGAGGCGGAGGTTGCAGTGAGCCGAGATCCGGCCACTGCACTCCAGCCCCGGCGACGAGACTCCGCCTCAAAAAAAATAAATAAATAAATAAATAAAAAATAAAAAAAATAAAAAAATAAAAATAAAAAGTTCCATGAGCCTGACGCCGGCACAGTGGCTCCCGCTTGTAATCCCAGCACTTTGGGAGGCTGAGGCAGGAGAACTGCTTGAGGCTGGGAGATCTGGGTCAGCCTCAGCAATATAACAAGACCCCATCTCTATGCACATTTAAACATGACACGCCTGTCATCCCAGCACTTTGGGAGGCCGAGACGGATGAATCAAGAGGTCAGGAGTTCGAGACCAGCCTGGCCAACATGACGAAACCTCGTCTCTACTAAAAATATAAAATTAGCCGCGCATGATGGCAGGTGCCTGTCATCGCAGCTACTCAGGAGGCTGAGGCAGGAGAATCACTTGAACCCGGGAGGCGGAGGTTGCAGTGAGCTGAGATGGTGCCACTGCCCTGCAACCTGAGCGACAAGGCACGACTCCATTTCAAAAAAACAAAACAACAAAAATTAGCTGGGCAAGGTGACAGACACCTGTGGGAGATGCTACTTTGGGATACCAAGGCCGGAGGCTCGCTCAAGCCCAGGATATCAAGGCTGCAGTGAACCATATTATCTCGCCTCCACATTGCAGCCTGGGTACCTGAGCAAGGCTGCATCTCAAAAAATAATGATAGGCCGGGCGCCGTAGCTCATGCCTGTCATCCCAGCACTACGGGAGGCCGAGGCGGGAAGATCACGAGGTCAAGAGATCGAGGCCATCCTGGCTAACACGGTGAAATCCGTCTCTACTAAAAATATAAAATTAGCCGCGCATGATGGCAGGTGCCTGTCATCGCAGCTACTCAGGAGGCTGAGGCAGGAGAATCACTTGAACCCGGGAGGCGGAGGTTGCAGTGAGCTGAGATGGTGCCACTGCCCTGCAACCTGAGCGACAAGGCACGACTCCATTTCAAAAAAACAAAACAACAAAAATTAGCTGGGCAAGGTGACAGACACCTGTGGGAGATGCTACTTTGGGATACCAAGGCCGGAGGCTCGCTCAAGCCCAGGATATCAAGGCTGCAGTGAACCATATTATCTCGCCTCCACATTGCAGCCTGGGTACCTGAGCAAGGCTGCATCTCAAAAAATAATGATAGGCCGGGCGCCGTAGCTCATGCCTGTCATCCCAGCACTACGGGAGGCCGAGGCGGGAAGATCACGAGGTCAAGAGATCGAGGCCATCCTGGCTAACACGGTGAAATCCCGTCTCTACTAAAAATACAAAAATTTGTCGGGTGTGGTGGCGGGCGCCTGTAGTCCCAGCTACTCGGGAGGCTGAGGCAGGAGAATGGCGGGAACCTGGGAGGTGGAGCTTGCAGTGAGCTGAGATCACACCACTGCACTCCAGCCTGGGTGCCAGAGCAAGAGTCTATGACAAAGAAAAGAAAAGAAAAGAAAGAAAGAAAGAAAGAAAGAAAGAAAGAAAGAAAGAAAGAAAAGAAAGAAAGAAAGAAAGAAAGAAAGAAAGAAAGAAAAGAAAGAAAGAAAGAAAGAAAGAAAGAAAGAAAAGAAAGAAAAGAAAAGAAAAGAAAGAAAGAAAGAAGAAAGAAAGAGAAAGAAAGAAAGAGAAAGAGAAAGAAAGAAAGAAAGAAAGAAAGAAAGAAAGAAAGAAAGAAAGAAAGAAAGAAAGAAATGAAGTAAGGAAGAAAAAGGGAAAGGAAAGAGAAAGAAGAAAGGAGGAAAAGAAAGAGAAAAGAAGGAAGAAAGGAGAAAGAAACAAAGAAAGAAAGAAGAAAGAAAGAGGAAGGAAGCAAGAGGAAGAAAGAAAGAAAAAAGAAAGAAAGAAAAAGGAAGGAAGGAGAAACAAGAAAGAAAGAAGGAAGAAAGAAAGAAAAAGGAGGGAAGGAAGGAGAAAGAACAAAGAAAGGAAGAAAGAAAGAGAAAGGAAGGAAGGAGAAAGAAAGAAGGAGAAAGAAAGAAAGAAAGAAAGAAAGAAAGAAAGAAAGATATATATATATATATCTACACACACACACATATACACACACATATATACACACATATTCCAAGCAGGGAGATGTGTAGAGAAATGGGGAGCAGACTAATGGCTGCCCAGGCTAAGCGGGGAAACTTGAGACTCATGGCTCCATGGGCACTGGGATTTCTTTCCAGCCTGACAAAAACACTCTGGAGTCTAACAGCTGTGGCTGCCCCGTGGTGCCAACACCCTGGAAGCCACTGATCCTGGTTTCCTGCATGATACGAATCCTATTTGCCACCCCAACAACCCGAAGCACGAAATTCAAAAACAGGCTGTTCAGAGCAGCCAGGGCGCTCTGCCTCAGAGGATAATGAATGGGGTCATTAGCACGCATGAGTCTGGGCTTGTCCGTGACGACTCAGATAACCCAGAACACGCCTCTCGTATTTCTCCATATCCGTGCGGAGAAACAGGATATGCTGCGAAGCTGTGAAGGCTCGAGACAGATGCAGACGGCTCTCGCCCACCCAAGTCCATGGGACGCTGCAGTCAACACAGAGTGTTGGGAAGATTCGAAAGGCAGGAGCCTCCAGTCAGGGGGTGCCAAAAGTGACCTTCAGCCTCACGTCCCTCAACGTCTGAACGCCTGGCGTTTAAAACACATATCGGTGCTTGTGCCACGTCCAGGACAGCAGCTTCTGGGAGCCCCAGAAAGTACACATGGAGCCCCAGACGCTCAAAGTGTCATGAAAAAGGTATGAGAGAAATCCAATATCCCATTGCATTTCTAAGACAATTTTATTTTATTTTATTTTTTTGAGACAGAGTCTCGCTCTGTCGCCCAGGCTGGAGTGCAGTGGTGCGATCTCGGCTCACTGCAACCTCCGCCTCCCGGGTTCATGCCATTCTCCTGCCTCAGCCTCCCAAGTAGCTGGGACTACAGGCACCTGCCACCACGCCCGGCTAGTTTTTGTATTTTTAGTAGAGACAGGGTTTCACCGTGTTGGCCAGGCCAGTCTCGAACTCCCAACCTCATCATTCGCCCGCCTCAGCCTCCCAAAGTGCTGGGATGACAGGTGCGAGCCACCGTGCCCGGCCTTAAGTTTGCTGTTTGAAAATGGTTCTCCAGGGAAATATAGATTTGGGGGCCTGGCTCTCTTTTCTTTCCTTTTGGCTTTTTGTTTTGTTTCCTTGTGTGTGTGGTTTTCTTGTTGGTTTGTTTGTTTGGTTTTTCGTTTTTGTTTTTTTGAGGCAAGGATTTGTTACGTCACTCAGGCTGCAGTACAGTGGCTGGATCACGGTTCACCGCAGCCGCTACCTCCCGGCCTCCAGCAATCCTCCCACCTCAGCCTCCTGAGTCCCTAGGACTACAGAAACAAGCCACCGTGCCCGGCTAATTTGTGTGTGTTTCTTTTAGAAGTGGGGTCTTGCTATGTTGCCCAGGCTGGGCTCAAATTCCTGAGCTCAATTGATCTTCCCACGTCAGCCTCCCAAAGGGCTGGGATTACAAGTATGAGCCACCATGCCCAGTCCACGGCTCTTTTCTTTTCTTTTCTCTTTTCTTTCTTTCTTTTCCTTCCTTTCTTTTCCTTCTTTTCTTTTCCTTCCTTCCTTCCTTCCTTCCTTCCTTCCTTCCTTTCTTTCCTTCCTTCTTTCTTTCCTTCCTTCCTTCCTTCCTTCCTTCCTTCCTTTCTTTTCCTTCTTTCCTTCCTTCTTCCTTCCTTCTTTCCTTCCTTCTCTGTTTCCTTCCTTCCTTCCTTCCTTCCTTCTTTCCTTCCTTCCTTCTCTGTTTCCTTCCTTCCTTCCTTCCTTCCTTCTCTCTCTGGCTAAGTTTGTTTTAGTTTAATTTAATTTTATTTTATTTTACATATTTTTTGGAGAGACAGGGTCTCACTTTGTTGACAAGGCTGGTCTCAAACTCCTAGGCAATTCTGATTCAGGCTCCCAGAGTATTGGGATCACAGGCGTGAGCCACCACACCTGGCTAATTTTGTTTTAATTTTATTTTCTATATATTTTTGGAGAGACAGAGTCTCATTTTGTTGTTGAGGCTGGTCTTGAATTCCTGGGCTTAAGCAATTCTGCCTCAGCCTCCCACAGTACCGGGATTACAGGTATGAGCCACCACCGCTGGCTAAATGTCTTATTTTTTGGAGAAACTAGATCTCACTTTGTTGCTGAGGCTGGTCTCGAACTCCTGGGCTCAAGCAATTCTCCCTCAGCTTCCCATAGTACCAGGATTACAGGCATGAGCCACTATACCTGGCTAAATTTTTGACTTTTGGAGAGACAGAGTCTCACTTTGTTGACAAGGCTGGTCTCAAACTCCTGGGCAATCCTGCTTCAAGCTTCCAGAGTACCAGGATTACAAGTGTGAGCCACCACGCCTGGCTACTTTTGTTTTAATTTTATTTTATATATATTTTTGGAGAGACAGAGTCTCACCTTGTTGCTGAGGCTGGTGTCGAACTCCTGGGCTCAAGCAATTCTGCCTCCGCGTCCCACAGTACCAGGATTACAAGCATGAGCCACTATACCTGGCTAAATTTTTGACTTTTTGGAGAGACAGGTTCTCACTTTGTTGATAAGGCTGGTCTCAAACTCCTGGGCAATCCTGCTTCAAGCTTCCAGAGTATCGGGATCACAAGTGTGAGCCACCACACCTGGCTAAGTTTGTTTTATTTTATTTTACATATTTTTTTTGGAGAGACAGGGTCTCACTTTGTCAATAAGGCTGGTCTCAAACTCCTGGACAATCCTGCTTCAGGCTCCCAGAGTACCGGGATCACAGGCGTGAGCCACCACGCCTGGCTAAGTTTGTTTTATTTTATTTTAT
>CM058096.1:155501000-155541000 GCA_030247045.1 Colobus guereza
ACTGAGGCCACACGAGGAGCCTGCAAAGACCGAACTTGCCCGCGGCTGCCCCTAATAAACACCTTAGTCAGGGCCGGAGATGGACGTGTTGCGGTCAGCCACGAAAGCACGTCTGGTACACACGCAAAGCACCGTTTTCCTTCTGTCCGACATGACCCAGGCAGGCCGGGTCAAGAGAGAACGCTGAACTCTGAGCTTCAGAGGCATTTTGCACCAGGCCGGCCAGAAAAGGAAAAGAAAAAGCTCAGATTGCACTTTGCAGAATGGCCTGGACACACGGCCAACGAAACCCCTTTCTCCGGCCAGGAGGAGCTGTCAGTGACTAGCAGGAGTCAGCGGGACGGACGGCACAGAAAACGGATCCTGGAGACTCAGGGCACCTGAGGGGTGTCGGAGAGGCTCGCCTGTTCGCGGGCTCCGAGCCCCCACAAAGAAAAGCGTCCCCAGCCCTGCACACCCTGCAGCCGTGGTGGGGACCCTGAGGCTGTGTGCGTGGCTCTGTCCCTCCCCCACTTCCCGCCCCAGCTCACATATGTTTTTTATCACGGCTGGGAAGCAGTCAGGCCGGCCAAATCCCATCATCAACGTTCTTTTACAGAAAGAGAGAAAAAGCTATGCCCAAAAAAAAAAAAAAAAAAAAAGATTTAAAAAGTTGTGATTATTAAAAGTCAATTTCTTTTTCCATCGATGAGTATTCTTATTTTGTCTGAAAAATGATTCCATCCTCATGGCGACGCCGTGCCGGAAAATCCGTGCCACCGTCCAGAAACTGAAACAAAATAGAAGCTAGAAAGTGTGTATCACCGGCCAGGCGTGGGAGGCCGAGGCGGGCGGATCACCTGAGGTCAGGAGTTCGAGACCAGCCTGGCCAACGTGGTGAAACCCCCGTCTCTACTAAAAATCCAGAAATTCCTTGGGCGTGGTGGTGCGGGCGCCTGTCATCCCAGAGTCTCACGGGGGCTGAAGCAGGAGGATGGCGTGAAACCGGGAGGCGGAGGTTGTAGTGAGCCGAGATCTCACCACAGCCCTCCAGCCTGGGCCACAGAACAAGACTCTCTCTCTCAAAAAAAAAAAACAAAAAAAATCATTAATTAATGAAATAAAGTCCAGAACAACCACCTCTGCTGTGTTCCCAGCACTCTTTTGATTCAAATCAGGGCTTTTTTGTCTTGCGTTTTCCCGCTTTGTGGCGGAACGTGGCTGAGAAGCCGGAAGAGGTACGTTTCGGTAAAGGGGGCCTCCCCCAATCTGGGGGTGCGGGGGTTGGGGGGGGTAGGTCCCACCAGGTACCCCCCCGGAAATGCACAGAGAACCCCGGGCCGCTGGTACCAGAACAACGCTCTGTGTTTAGCCACGGCCGACTCAGGATTTTTTTTTTTTTTTCCCAATCAATCAGTCTGTCCTCAGGGGAGAAGCGAGAATTTTTCTTTTTTTTTTTTTAACACTGGAATACAAATATTTATAAGTTTATTTATATCTCCGTTTTACAAGATGTACATTCGTACTACGGGGCCTGACAAAATACAGTCTGTGGCTACAGTGGAACCTCAGGAGCGTGACGGTGTCACCGAAAAAACCCAGGGTATGTTTTTTTTATTTTTTTTTCATCCCCATCCCCGCCCACCGACAGGATCAGAGGTTGACAAAGGTGAAGACTGTTGGTTTGGGAAACGGCGTGCGATTTTTCTTTTCACGTGAAGCCATCCCTGGAAATAATCTGGAGATGTCTACATAACCCGCACGCGGCCGCCGTGTCGTCAATCGTAAGGGGCTCCTCGTAAATTGGGGGGTCGGGTGTGGGGGGGGGTGCGGGGAAGAGGAACAGGTTTCAGAAATATAAAAATAAATGCAAGGCGATGTCAAATTTACACTCCACAGAATTAAAATAGTACATATTTACGCATTTCCAACCCAGGGGGGGAAAAAATAAATAAATAAGAAATCCACATCCATCTCAAAGCAAGAAGCAGGGGGAGCGGTTGCCCCCTTCCCACGGGACCTGCAGGTACCACGGGCTGAATTCGTGGAACGATCCCCTTTCAATAAATAGCACGTTTCATAGCTTTGAAACCTGATCGTCTCTACATTCCTTAACCGGTTTCTCATTAAATATCCAATTTCAATAAAACACTTCTACGTGGCGTCCCGTCATCCACGTGTGTATACAGTCACTAAGCTGATTCTCTTTAATAAATTAGGCACCAGTTTTTTTTTTTTTCTGTTTTTTTTGTTGTTGTTTTGCTTTGTTTAATGTCTAACACATCCCCCGAAAGCCTCTCTCCACCCCAGACCTCCCAAAGCTGCAAAAGCAGCAAAAGCGACTTTCAGCAAAGCGTCTCCGAAACGTTGTGCCGTTGGAGTGGCCGCCGTTGCCCCCTCCTCGGTCTCTCCCCGGGAAAATTGTGCAGTTAAAGGGAGCTTGTTCTTAGAGGAAAAAAAAAAAAAAAACGTTAGAAAGGTCAGCATGAAAGCCGGAGGTGAGGACCGAGGAGTCCCGGCGTTTTCCTTCCATCCTCCCCGGAGCTTGGCACCAACCTGAACCCCGTCTCGCCTTCGTTGGGGGGTGAAACGCCCAGCGGTGCCCAGGCTGGACACAATCCACGGATGCTCACAAGTCCTGACGTGGCCAAGAACAGCAGCAAGACCAGAAAACAGAAACTCGGGCTTCCGAGGCCCGTTTGGGAGGCCGGCTGGACTTCGGCGGGGTGGAGAGATCATTCCTACCACGGAGGGTCCCTTACGGGAGAGACGCCAAAGCCCGTGGGACCACCGCGTGTGTGTCACTGGAAAAACGGGTGTCGGATGTGGGTCCGTTTCCCCGTCAGTCGCACAGGCACAGCCTCTGTCCTGCCTCTTTGTTCACGGTGCTGGAGAAGAAAGCCACAGCCACGGGCCCCGTCACCCCTGATTGTTAAATCACACCTCTACCCCCAACCGGACAAGGTGCGTTTTTCTAAATCCTGGCAATTCCCAGGAACAGACCTTTGAAAGTAGGCACCCAAATGACGAATTGATGGGTGCTGACGAGTTGATGGGTGCAGCACACCAACATGGCACAAGTATACATGTAACAAACCTGCACGTTATGCACATGTACCCTAGAACTTAAAGTATAATAATAATAATAAAAGAATATTTCTACCCTATGACAAAAAAAAAAAAAAAAAACAAGAAAGCGGGCACCCATCAGACAGGCAACCAGAGAAAGAAAATCTAATCCCCACATCCCATAAATGCAATTCCTTCTCCTCCGGGTGCTTCGCCGTCAGAGAGAGAGAGAGAAAAAAAAGAGAGAGAAAAGTGCATGTGTCAGAAATAGATGTCACCAGAACAGTCACACGAAGAAAGAAGCGGGGGGAGGAAAATACGTATTAGGGCTCAACCCCACATGGTTCAGTTCGGCCAGCAACGTGTTCCTCTCCACGGGCCAGGGCTCCCGTGGATCTCACAGACCAAACCCTCTCTCTCTCTCTCTCTGAAATCATGTTACGAGGAAATTCAGCCCCCTTCGCTATCCGGGTGGTATTCCCGGCTTTGCCAGCGAGCTCAGCCGAAAGCCACTGGGAAGCCAACGTGACTTTGAATAGAACCTTGTTTCCAGCACAAAGTGCACCGAGAACCGCCAACGTAGGCCCACCCCATAAATTCCACGTCTCACATCCTGTGCGGAGACACGTTGCCATTTCCACACTGAACGTTCAGGCAAACGTGTCCCTGGAGGGCCTTCCAGGACAGTCCCTCCTAAACGTCCCAGAAAAAGAGAAAAGAGGCCGGGCGCCGTGGCTCAGTCCTGTCATCCCAGCACTTGGGGAGGCCGAGGAGGGTGGATCGTCTGAGGTCAGGAGTTCGAGACCAGCCTGGCCAACATGGCGAAACCCCGTCTCTACTAAAAAATACAAAAAGTAGCCAGGAGCGGAGGCAGGTGCCTGTCGTGTCAGCTATTCGGGAGGCTGAAGCAGGGGAATCGCTTGAACCTGGAAGGCAGAGGTTGCAGTGAGAGTCGAGATTGTGCCACTGCACTCCAGCCTGGGCGACAGAGTGAGACTTCGTCAAAGAAAGAAGGAAAGATAAAGAAGGAAGAAAAGGAAAGAAAGAAAGAAAGAAAGAAAGAAAGAAAGAAAGAAAGAAAGAAAGAAAGAAAGAAAGAAAGAAAGAAAGAGGAAAGAAGGAAGGAAGGAAGGAAGGAAGGAGAGAGAGAAAGAAAGAAAAGAAAGGGAGGGAGGAAGGAAAGAAGGAAAAGAAAGAAAAGAAAGAGAGAAAGGAAGGAAGGCGGGAAAGAAAGAAGAAAGAAAGAAAGAAAGGGAAAAAGAAAGGAACAGGGGAAAGAAGGAAGGAAAGAGAAAAAGAAAGAAGAGAAAGAAAGAAAGAGAGGAAGGAAGGAAAGAAAAGAAAGAAAGAAAAAGAAGAAAGAGACAGGGAGGGAGGAAGGAAGAAGGGAGGAGAAAGGAAGGAAAGAAGAAAGAAAGACGAAAGAAAGAAAGAAAGAAAGAAAGAAAGAAAAGAAAAGAAAGAAAGAAAGAAGGAGGGAGGGAGGAAGGAAGAAGGAAGGAAGGAAGAAAGAAAGAGGGAGGGAGGAAGGAAGGAAGAAAGAAAAGAAAGAAAGAAAGAAAGAAAGAAAGAAAGAAAGAAAGAAAGAAAGAAAGAAAGAAAGAAAGAAAGAGGAAAGAAGGAAGGAAGGAAGGAAGGAAGGAGAGAGAGAAAGAAAAGAAAGGGAGGGAGGAAGGAAGAAGGAAAAGAAAGAAAAGAAAGAGAGAAAGGAAGGAAGGCGGGAAAGAAAGAAGAAAGAAAGAAAGAAAGGGAAAAAGAAAGGAACAGGGGAAAGAAGGAAGGAAAGAGAAAAAGAAAGAAGAGAAAGAAAGAAAGAGAGGAAGGAAGGAAAGAAAAGAAAGAAAGAAAAAGAAGAAAGAGACAGGGAGGGAGGGAAGGAAGAAGGGAGGGAGAAAGGAAGGAAAGAAGAAAGAAAGACGAAAGAAAGAAAGAAAGAAAGAAAGAAAGAAAGAAAGAAAGAAAGAAAGAAGGAGGGAGGGAGGAAGGAAAGAAGGAAGGAAGGAAGAAAGAAAGAGGGAGGGAGGAAGGAAGGAAAGAAGAAAAAGAAAGGAAGAAAGAAAGAGACAGAAAGAAGAAAGAGAAAGACAGAAGAAAGAAAGAAAAGAAAGAAAAACAAGGAAAGAAAGGAAGGAAAGAGAGAGAGAAAGAAAGAAAGAGAAAAGAAAGAAAAAGGAAGGAAGGAAGGAAAGAAGACAGAAGAAGGAAGGAAGAAGGAAAGAAAAAGGAAGAAAGAAAGAAAGAAAGAAAGAAAAAGAAAGAAAAAGAGAGAAAGAAAGAAAGAAAGAAAGAAAGAAAGAAAGAAAGAAAGAAAGAAAGAAAGAAAGAAAGAAAGAAAGAAAGAAAGAAAGAAAGAAGGAAAGAAAGAAAGGGAGGGAGAGAGGGAGGGAGGGAGGGAGGGAGAGGAGAGGGCGTTGGTGGTGAGGACCCCTCACAGAGTCCAAGCTGAGTTTCTTATTTCCTTCCATCCTGGAGTTTCAGGGAGAAAGAAGAAACTAGCACACGCGTACCCCGCACTCATTCGGGACCACTTATCCAGCCTGCGGAAAGTCACCCAACTTCTCTCGCAGGACACAAGCCAAAGACAGCCCGTCTGGGCAGACACTGGTGTCCTCCCCACACAGTTCTCTGGGTTTGTTCTGCTCTGGGGGCCCATTCGTGAGGGTAAAGCTCGGCTCTCTCTTTCCGTATTAAATCCAACTGAAACAAGGAGGCCTCCTCCTGGCAGGCCTGGAGGCCCAAGCGTCCCAGCGCGGTTGGGAATAAGTAGCTGCCTTTTAAAAGTTCAGATACAGGCCAGGTGCGGTGGCTCACGCCTGTCATCCCAGCACTTTGGGAGGCCGAGGCGGGTGGATCACCTGAGGTCAGGAGTTTGAGACCAGCCGGGCCGACACGGCGGAACCCTACAAAAAATACAAAAAACATTAGCCGGGCCTGGTGGCAGGTGCCTGTCATCCCAGCGACTGACTCGGGAGGCCGAGGCAGGAGAATCGCTTGAACCCGGGAGGCGGAGGTTGCAGTGAGCCGGGACCATGCCAACGCACTCCAGCCTGGGCAGCAAAAGAGCGAAACTCCATCTCTTAAAAAGAAAAGTTCAGATTTGACAGGGACCAGACGGGGAGTGAGCTTTTGGTTGGGAGGAAATGATGACAGAGGGTTATGTTTCGATTTTTCAAAATCACTCAGCCTTTTTCAGGGAAAAAAACAAAAACAAAAAAAAAATCTAGGGCAGGGTTTTACACACTGTGATGAAGGAAAATCTGCTTCCCAAATATTCAAAATGCAATTCTTCTTTTAGATAAAATTTTCATCTGAACGATAAAACCCTCTCTCTCACTTTCTTTTAAATTTCCAGCTTTAAAAAAAAAAAAAGTGTGAAGGAGACAAACTTTCTAATGCCATTCACGTCTGGGAAAAAACAATTGTCACTGATTGAAAAATATTTAATTTGCTTTCTTTTCTCTCTCTCTCTCTCTTTCTCTCTCTCTCTGTCTTTTTACAGCAGTTCTAATATTTTGAAATAAAAAGCGTTGAAGGGGCCTTTCGGTTTGTGTACAGAGTATCCGAAGTTAGAAATGAAATGGGCCCAAATGTGCCTGCGTTTCGTGACGAGCTAGAAAGTGTTATGTGGAAGAAAAAAAAAGAAGTTTTATGTTTGGTTTTGGTTTTTTTTTTATCCCCACCTCAGGGAGAAGTATCTCAATCAGAAGTTAAGAAAGAAAACGGCTAAGCTCGAATCCGGAAAGAGGCAAAGGCGTTTTGGAAATAAGACCGTTGGCCACTGAACGTTAGGAAATGTTAGTAAATCAGAGAAGAGAGAGTTTCTGTCTGGGCAGGCCCGGGTGACGGAGGCAAATCATGCAGATGAAACGTCTTGGAGGTCAGCAACCCCCTTGCTGTGTTCCCAGAAAACCAATCAGAACATGCAACGTGGATCTCCCAAAACCTGGGGCAGAAAATTCTGAATGTTGTTGGTTGAGTCATTTCACGCAACGGTCCAGTCCATGCTGGCTGTGACGACAAGTTGCTATCTGCTGTTTCTATAACTAGGCGCACGGCGGGAGGCCGAGGCGGGCGGATGCCCTGAGGTCGGGAGTTCGAGACCAGCCTGGCCAACACGGCGAAACCCCGTCTCTACTAAAAACACAAAAAAATTAGCCGGGCGTGGGTGGCCTATGGCCGTCATCCCGGCTACCACTTGGGAGACTGAGGCAGGAGAATCGCCTGAACTCTGGAGGCGGAGGTTGCAGGGAGCTGAGATTGAGCCAGTGCGCTCCAGCCTGGGCTATGAAGAAAGTCTCTGTCTCAAAAAAAAAAAAAAAAAAAAAAAAGAAGAAGAAACTGGCAGATTGCAGAAGAAGGAGTAGTAGCTTTTAGGCTTCCCAACCAGACACCACAGCTCTGGTACCAAACTGATATTCAGGCTCTATCCTGCTGTCTTTCATCCCCTTTAAACACAAAACCACACGCTTCCACCGTGCCCAGGGCGATGTCCACACTCATGATCTGTGCCACGGGCCCTCAGTGGCCAGGGCTGCGAGAAGAGGCAACGGTGATTCTTATTATTATTTTTAATCTATAATCTTTATAGTATTGCACTTCATTCCATGTCACTCAAGTTACTGCTGCTTTAGGATTACACCTGCCAACCACGCGTCCGTCTCTTAGGCAAGTCACTCGCGTCTGCATTCTGTGAAACAGCAGAAAACCAAATCCCAAACAAAAACAAACAAACAAACAAACAAACAAAAACCAGTCCAGTGGGGGAAGCAAATACTGGAAAAAGGTATCAAGTCGCCTGTTCTAGGGCGCACCAGGCATCCCCAACTCGTTCCGGTGCGCTGGGGCCAGAGACGTGTTCACGAGCATCGTGGTCCTCCTCACGCAGGTCCCCGGAACGTGGGAGTCACAACGTGGCAGGTTCGAATCTCCCTCCCGTCCCCTTCCAAGTCCCCCCATTTCACGTCCTCAGCCACAGCAGCCAGAAAACGGTTTAGCGGTGGGAGGACAGCCCGGCCCCCTGCGTCCTGGGATTCCAAAGTCCACATTCAAAAATCCACACCCGTTCCGCAGCTCTGGGGACAAAGGAAGGAGGATGGCGCTCAAGAAAACCGTTGGCAACGAAGACATGGCATTTTCAGCGAGACCAGCCCCGGGATCTTTGCAGTTTCATAGACTCGAGGAACTTCCACACGTGTGTCGTTAACCGCATGCATAGGGTAGAGCAGAGGAAGACGCAGCGAGGCAGAGGGTTTACCCGTCTCCAGGGTCCCAGGACGCACGGGCAGCCTTGGAGAGGCCCGAGCAGGGCGCACGGCAGCTCTCCAGGGTCCCAGGCCGCACGGGCAGCCTTGGAGAGGCCCGAGCAGGGCGCACGGCCGCTCTCCAGAGTCCCAGGACGCACGGGCAGCCTTGGAGAGGCCCGGGCAGGGCGCACGGCCGCGCACCCGCTCCGCCTGCTGCACCGTCTCCGGGAGGGTCTAGCTGGGTCGTGCCTGGACTGTCCCGGGAGCCTCCTCCCCAGGCCTCTTGCAGGAGCTCCCGGGGTGCTCGGAGCACGGTGTCCGCGGAAGGAGCTCCAGGCAGGGTTGAGTGCAGGATGCGCGGTGCAGGCGGGGTGCGCGGAGCCCGGGAGTCCCGGTGCGCTGTGGGGGCTGCGCGGCGGGGTCAGAGCCCCAGGGCCTCCGCGTGCTTCCGCGCCTTGAGCCGCAGGTCGGCGATGCTGGAGTTTTTGCTGTTGCTCTTGGCGGCGGCGGCGACCACGGCGGCGGCCGAGGCGGACTCGGCCAGCGACGCGATGGGCAGCCCGAAGGGCGGCGGGGGGAACATCAGGTAGGGCGCGTGCGCCGCCAGGTGCGGGTGCAGGTGCGGGTGCGCGTGGGCCACGCCTTCCAGTTGCAGCTGAGCCTGGACCTGCAGGAGCGGACCCGGTGGCGTGAGCGCTCAGGCTGGGGACTGGGGGGCCTTCCCCGTCCCACCCACCCCCCGAAACCCCCAACGTGCTGCTTCTCCCCTAGGGAGCGTCGCCCCTTCTCCAGCCCCGGAAGGCACCCCACGCCCGACGGTGCTCCTTCCCCCTGGCCCAAGGCTCTCCTGCGTCACCAGGTCCCCAAGGCTCTCCAGGAACAGCAGGTCCCCAAGTCTCTCCCGGGTCACCAGGTCCCCAAGCCTCTCCCGGGTCACCAGGTCCCCAAGGCTCTCCAGGGACAGCAGGTCCCCAAGCCTCTCCCGGGTCACCAGCTCCCCAAGCCTCTCACGGGACAGCAGGTCTCCAAGCCTCTCCAAGGCCACTGGGTCCCCAAGCCTCTCCCGGGACGCCAGGTCCCCAAGGCTCTCCCGGCGACACCAGGTCCCCAAGGCTTTCCCGGGACACCAGGTCTCCAAGCCTTTCCAAGGTCACCAGGTCCCCAAGCCTCTCCCGGGACGCCAGGTCCCCAAGACTCTCCCGGGTCACCAGGTCCCCAAGGCTTTCCCGGGACACCAGGTCTCCAAGCCTTTCCAAGGTCACCAGGTCCCCAAGCCTCTCCTGGGACAGCAGGTCCCCAAGCCTCTCCCACGTCACCAGGTCGCCAAGGCTCTCCCGGGTCACCAGTTCGCCAAGGCTCTCCCGGGACACCAGGTCCCCAAGCCTCTCCCGGGACGCCAGGTCCCCAAGCCTCTCCCAGGACGCCAGGTCCCCAAGCCTCTCCCAGGTCACCAGGTCCCCAAGCCTCTCCCGGGACACCAGGTCCCCAAGCCTCTCCCAGGATGCCAGGTCCTCAAGGCTCTCCCGCGTCACCAGGTTGCCAAGGCTCTCCCGGGATGCCAGGTCCCCAAGCCTCTCCCAGGACGCCAGGTCCCCAAGGCTCTCCCGGGACAGCAGGTCCCCAAGGCTCTCCCGCGTCACCAGGTCCCCAAGGCTCTCCCGCATCACCAGGTCGCCAAGGCTCTCCCAGGACAGCAGGTCCCCAAGGCTCTCCTGAGTCACCAGGTCGCCAAGGCTCTCCCGGGACAGCAGGTCCCCAAGCCTCTCCTGGGACAGCAGGTCTCCAAGCCTTTCCAAGGTCAGCAGGTCCCCAAGGCTCTCCCGGGATGCCAGGTCCCCAAGGCTCTCCCGGGACAGCAGGTCCCCAAGGCTCTCCTGAGTCACCAGGTCACCAAGGCTCTCCCGGGTCACCAGGTCCCCAAGGCTCTCCCGGGACAGCAGGTCTCCAAGGCTCTCCCAGGTCACCAGGTCCCCAAGGCTCTCCCGGGACAGCAGATCTCCAAGCCTCTCCAAGGCCACTGGGTCCCCAAGCCTCTCCCAGGATGCCAGGTCCCCAAGGCTCTCGCGGTACAGCAGGTCTCCAAGCCTCTCCAAGGCCACCGGGTCCCCAAGCC
Source organism: Colobus guereza (assembly GCA_030247045.1). Taxonomy (NCBI): domain Eukaryota; kingdom Metazoa; phylum Chordata; class Mammalia; order Primates; family Cercopithecidae; genus Colobus; species Colobus guereza. The sequence goes on from CM058096.1 coordinate 155,511,405, forward strand.
TCTCCCGGGACACCAGGTCTCCAAGCCTTTCCAAGGTCACCAGGTCCCCAAGCCTCTCCCAGGACATCAGGTCTCCAAGCCTCTCCCAGGACACCAGGTCCTCAAGGCTCTCCTGGGACACCTGGTCACCAAGGCTCTCCCGGGACACCAGGTCCCCAAGACTCTCCCGGGTCACAAGGTCCTCAAGGCTCTCCCGGATCACCAGGTCTCTAAGCCTCTCCCCAGGACACCAGGTCCCCAAGGCTCTCCCGGGACACCAGGTCCCCAAGGCTCTCCCGGATCACCAGGTGTCCAAGCTTCTCCCCAGGACACCAGGTCTCCAAGCCTCTCCAAGGCCACCGGGTCCCCAAGCCTCTCCCGGGACGCCAGGTCTCCAAGCCTCTCCCGGGACACCAGGTCCCCAAGGCTCTCCCGGGACACCAGGTCTCAAGCTCTCCCGGATCACCAGGTCTCCAAGCCTCTCCCGGATCACCAGGTGTCCAAGCTCTCCCGGATCACCAGGTCTCCAAGCTCTCCCGGACACCAGGTCTCAAGCCTCTCCCGGATCACCAGGTCTCAAGCCTCTGGGACACCAGGTCTCCAAGCCTCTCCCAGGACACCAGGTCTCCAAGCCTCTCCAGGATCACCAGGTCCCCAAGGCTCTCCTGGACACCAGGTCTCCAAGCCTCCCGGGACACCAGGTCTCCAAGCCTCTCCCGGATCACCAGGTCTCCAAGCTCTCCCGGGACACCAGGTCTCAAGCCTCTCCCGGGACACCAGGTCCCCAAGGCTCTCCGGGACACCAGGTCTCAAGCTCTCCCGGATCACCAGGTCTCCAAGCCTCTCCTGGACACCAGGTCTCAAGCCTCTCCCGGATCACCAGGTCCCCAAGCCTCTCCGGACACCAGGTCTCCAAGCCTCTCCCGGATCACCAGGTCTCCAAGCCTCTCCCGGGACACCAGGTCTCCAAGCCTCTCCCGGATCACCAGGTCTCCAAGCCTCTCCGGACACCAGGTCTCAAGCCTCCCGGATCACCAGGTCTCAAGCCTCTCCGGATCACCAGGTCTCCAAGCCTCTCCCGGGACACCAGGTCTCAAGCCTCTCCGGGACACCAGGTCCTCAAGGCTCTCCTGGGACACCAGGTCTCAAGCCTCTCCCGGATCACCAGGTCTCCAAGCCTCTCCCGGGACACCAGGTCTCCAAGCCTCTCCCGGATCACCAGGTCTCCAAGCCTCTCCCGGGACACCAGGTCCCCAAGCCTCTCCCGGGTCACCAGGTCTCCAAGCTCTCCTGGGACACCAGGTCCCCAAGGCTCTCCGGGACAGCAGGTCCCCAAGGCTCTCCCGGATCACCAGGTGTCCAAGCTTCTCCCGGATCACCAGGTCTCCAAGCCTCTCCCAGGACACCAGGTCCCCAAGCCTCTCCAGGACACCAGGTCCTCAAGGCTCTCCTGGGACACCAGGTCTCCAAGCCTCTCCCGGACACCAGGTCTCCAAGCCTCTCCAGGACACCAGGTCCCCAAGCCTCTCCCGGACGCCAGGTCTCCAAGCCTCTCCCGGGACACCAGGTCTCCAAGCCTCTCCCGGGACACCAGGTCTCAAGCTCTCCGGGACACCAGGTCCCCAAGGCTCTCCCGGGACACCAGGTCCCCAAGGCTCTCCCGGGACACCAGGTCCCCAAGGCTCTCCCTGATCACCAGGTCTCCAAGCCTCTCCAAGGCCACCGGGTCCCCAAGCCTCTCCCGGGACGCCAGGTCCCCAAAGCTCTCCCGGATCACCAGGTCTCCAAGCCTCTCCTCAGGACACCAGGTCCCCAAGCCTCTCCCGGCGACACCAGGTCCCCAAAGCTCTGGTGCACAAAGCCAGGCAGGCCTGCGGCCTCTAACGGCCTAATTTCACTGGGTCCTGCCGTCAGCAAGAGACGATAGAAGAAGTGGGCTCCTTCTCCCACCTCAAGGCCAGGTACCCAGAAGAAGAGAACCGCGGAGGGATGTGGACCTGTCTCCTTCCAGCCTGGGCCATGGAGAGCTGGAGAGCTCCTGGCGACCAGCGCTCAGGGGTCCATTTCTAAGTTGCTCATTTATAATTTAGACTTTTATACCTGCCACTCCCCACCGCCACCCCACCCCCAAGCCTTTGCACCCTCAGCCAGCAGAGGCTGCGGCCAGACGGGTGGTACCTGCAGCCCTTCGCCAAACACGCGCCCCAATACAAACCCCAGCTGTCCCCTTGGAATAAAAAGGTCAAGAACAGAGGCCACGCGTCCGCCCTGCCAGAGCCCCCCAACCCCGTTCCGCCCGCGCATGATCCCGACCCTCAGATTAGGGACCGAAGGGGCGCGCAGGGGCGCTGGGCTGCGTTCAGGCAGGGCGCACCTGGGCGCTGCGCTCTCTCCTCCTGGGACCGTGCACCCTCCTTCCACACAATTTCCCGCTTCCCCCCATCCCATCTCCACACTAAGCCAGGGCCCCCTTGGGACGCTTGGGCTCCGCGACCGACCCCCGCTCCCTGGAAGCCGCAAATCCACGCTGGGAACCCAAATGCTGCTCACTCCAAAGTCAGCTGGGAGCTGAGTAGGGGGTCTCCAGCTCGGAGGTACAGAGCCCGGGCCAGGGTCCAGGGTCCAGGCAGACGCCCCAGGCCCTCGGACACTCGGGGGTGGTGATGAAAAGGGAGTGGCTGTCTATCCCATCTCTGGTATCCAGGCGCAGGCATCCCAGCCTTCTTAACCAGGCAGCAGGCCTGGTGGGGGGTGCCTGACTGGGTGGGACTTCTTACCCCTCTGGTTTTTGTAAGATTTCCGTTTGGGCTTTGTGTGTGTTCACCTTCCCAAAAGGTCTTTGAGTTTTCACAGCCTGATTTTTTTTTTTTTTTTTTTTTTTTAGCTAGAGTCCTGGAGTCTCACTCTGTCACCCAGGCTGGAGTGCAGAGGTGCCATCTCGGCTCACTGCAACCTCCGCCTCCCGGGTTCAAGTGATTCTCGTGCCTCAGCCTCCGAAGTACCTGAGATCGCAGGTGCCCACCACCACGCCCGGCTAAGTTTTGTGTTTTTAGTAGAGACGGGGGTTTCACCATGTTGGCCAAGGCTGGTCTCGAACCCCTGACCTCCGGTGATCCGCCCGCCTCGGCCTCCCAAAGTGCTGGGATGACAGGCGTGAGCCACCCTGCCTGGCCCAGCCTGATTTAATACGTGTCAAGGTGCCTGTAAATGCCTCCTTGGAAAAGCCACTGATTTTTTTTCTGAGGGCCGGCTGAGAAGTCTGCAGCGGGAGGGAGGGGCTGGGAGTATCAGGATGGGGGAGCAAGTAGGGGAAAGGGGAGGGGGTGGCGCGTCCCTGGGGATCTTCAGAGGAAGAAAAACCGAGCTACCTGTTGGAAAGGCATCCTTAAGGCTCCCATGTTCACGTAAGGCGCCACCCGGCAGGCGTCTAGGTGGTTGGCGGTGCCTAAGATGACGCCTGTGGCGAAAGGGAGGAGGTGTCAGTGTGGTGGTCCTGGGTGCAGCCAGCACCTCATTACCCCCCATCCATCCTCAAGCAGGAGCCCCCACAGCTTCAGGTCCCCCCTGCAGTCCCAACACCCACCTTTATGCATCTGATTCTCCTGTTTGCGGCACTTGGCTCTCCGGTTCTGGAACCAAACCTTGTGGGGGAAGCAGAAAGAGATGTGGGACCCCTGCGAACCCAGCCCAGCCTCGCCAGGGAGGACCTTCCTGTGAGCATGAACCAAGCACTTTGCACCTCTGGGAGTCCAGAAGTGACCGATGGGGGTCCCCAGTCCCTCACCGACCCTCTGTCTCCAACCCCTGCATAACGGGCTACCTAGAACTGGAAACGGGGTTTTGTTTTTTTTTGTGTTTTGATTTTTGATTTTTGTTTTTGAGACAGACTCTTGCTGTCTCATCCAGGCTGGAGTGCAGTGGTGCAATCTCGCCTCACTGCAACCTCCTCCTCCCAGGTTCAAGCAATTCTCCAGTCTCAGCCTCTCAAATAGCTGGGACTACAGGCATCCACCACCAGGCCAGGCTAGTTTTTGTATTTTTAGTAGAGACAGGGTTTCACCATGTTGGCCAGGCTGGTCTTGAACTCCTGACCTCAAACGATCCGCCCACCTCGGCCTCCCAAAGTGCTGGGATGACAGGCGTGAGCCTGAATCTTGGCCTAGAACTAGAAATTGGGTTTTGTTTTGTTTTGTTTTTGAGAGAGACTCTTGCTCTCTCTTCCAGGCTGGAGTGCAGTGGTGCAATCTCGCCTCACTGCAACCTTCTCCTCCCAGGTTAAAGCAATTCTCCAGTCTCAGCCTCCCAAATAGCTGGGACTACAGGCATCCACCACCAGGCCAGGCTAGTTTTTGTATTTTTAGTAGAGACGGGGTTTCACCATGTTGGCCAGGCTGGTCTTGAACTCCTGACCTCACGTGATCCACCCGCCTCGGCCTCCCAAAGTGCTGGGATTACAGGTGTGAGCCTGAATCCCAGCCTAGAACTGGGAATTGGGTTTTGTTTTTGAGACGGACTCTCGCTCTCTCCTCCAGGCTGGAGTGCGGTGGTGCAATCTCAGCTCACTGCAACCTCCACCTCCCGGGTTCAAGCCATTCTCCTGCCTCAGCCTCCCGAGTAGCTGGGATTCCAGGCGCCCGCCACCACGCCTGGCTAATTTCTGTATTTTAGTACAGACAAGGTTTCACCATGTTGGTCACGCTGGTCTCGAACTCCTGACCTCAGGTGATCCACCCGCCTGGGCCTCCCAAAGTGCTGGGATGACAGGCGTGAGCCACCGCACCCGGCCTAGAACTGGAAAAGGTTAAGCTCTCCCTGCCCTGCCTCAGTGAGACCTGTCCATCATCATTGATGAATTTAAGTCGAACAAGTGAGTTCTGAGACGGTGGAAGTGGACTCTCGAACTTTCCAGCATTCGGTGTGCGCACCCATCCCCCAACTCCCGTACATCCTGTCGGAGAACGCGACTTGCCACCTTCAGACTTGAGCCACCAAGGTCGAGGGCCGCCAGACGGCCAAAGGGCTCCAAATCCAGCGTCTTCTCCAATCTAACTCTGAACACACCAAGCCCAGAAAACGTCTCGCCTTCCTCGGCCTCCTCGGAAGCCCTGGGCAGCTGATGGGGTCCCACGCATATGACCAAGGGTTAGGAACATCCCGGAGAGGGACCCCAAGAATAGCAGGCTTTGCCATAGGGGCCAGAGGGGCATTTTGCTACTTTGAGGACTTCGGAGTCTTGGGGGAAGCTATGAAGAAGTTGAGTGCAACAGAGCAGCGGACCGTCAGGAGGCTGGAGAAATTCACACAGGTCTCATGTTAATATGTGGGGACGAATTCCGCCTCCTCTCACCTCCTACAAGCCTCCTCCGCTCTCCCAGGATGGACAGTCCCCTCCTCCACAGCCAGACCAGCTGGGGGAACGCAGGGAGCTTAGGCTAGGCCTGGCAATCTGCACACCTCCCTGTCCCCTCCCCCAGCGCCACCTCCCTGACAGTCTGAGTCTCTCAACTCCTCCTAACAGGTTTTCTGTGGCAGGTCCACCTGCACCCTGACGGACACGGCCATCACTGCCCAGGAGAAATAATTCAGAGAAACAATTCGCAGAAAGACAGATGTCCTCAGCCAAGGCGGTGAGCAACCCAGTAGCTCCAGCTCTTGTGGGCAAAACACGTACTGGGTCCACAGGCACCAGACCCCGCTGTTCAGGGCCTGGGGGGCCGGTGCACCTATAGGAAGGCAACAGTCTATACAACACCAGGTGCATTTGGGCCTGGAACCCAAGACCGAGCGTCCGGGCCACCTTCCAACGTGGGTCCTGCCGGGCGGCGGCGCTCCTAGAAAACTTGATCCTGTTTCCCAGCAAAGTCATCCTCCCTCACCGCCTCCCCCAAAAAAGGCCCCTGCCTGGGGCTGAGACTGAAATTCACACACAATCGCTCTCCCCCTTTTGCAAAGCCGCCTTCAGACCTGCACCTGCAAGCGACTGCCAGTGTGCCGGTCAATGCTCCCAGTATTCTCCGCCTGTCTCCTACACGGTCCGGAGAGCCAGCCAGCCACCCCAAAGCCTCTGGAAGGGCATTTAAATAAAAACAAACAAACAAACAAACAAACAAAACACAGAATCCTATTGAAACCTGCAAAGGCTCGTTCCACACGGGAGGAAAAAAAAAAAAAAGATGATGAAGAATAAAAGTGATGAATTAGCTGCCGCGTTAAGTGCTAATAAATCAGTCTTGGAGTGATTCACGATCAATTCCAATTAGGCCTGAATATGGTAAGTGAAGTGGGTGACACTGGTTTAGACAGTTATTTCTTCATTAAGGACCGCTCGCTGCTTTCCTTCACAGACGCCGCCCTGCGCCGCTGTCCTTTTGATTTCCATTACAGACAGTGAATAATGACATTTAATTTAGCTCTGCGCCATAAAGCCGAAGATATTTGTTGTAATTAAATTACCGCCTGCCCCTCACCGCGGTCTCATAAGTTTCGATTAGAAACCCTGACAGCTGGGTGATAGGACTTCGCAGGGCGACGCTAAAAATAAAAGGTTAATCGGGAACAGCTTCCATCGGATGCTCAATTTATTTACAGCAAATTTCCACCCTAAATTGAAACGCGATCCGCTCGCAGCACGGGACGGGCCGTACTGAAAGAGATTATCCAACCATTCACAGAGAGACGCGGGATGAAAATCTAGTTCATTTTGTCTCCCCGTCCCCGTCCCCTCCACCATCACGCCTTCCACGGGACGTCCGTGTTCGAACTAATTGATTTTTATGAGGGCTCCAAGCCCGCCTGCCTTGACGAGAGGAGGATGCTTCCCCCCGCGGCGAGAGAGAGAAAATAATGTGTTTTATCCCATCCCCATGTTTGTTTTTATGATTATTGACCGTCGTTAAATTTTCAGGCCACCCCCCCGAATCGATAACCCCTGGCTTCTCCCCCTCCCCATCTGTCTTTATTTTAGGGCGTGCTCAGGGGGGTCTGTACACACCCCACCCAGCAATTTCCTGCGACTGGACTGAGGTGCGAGTCGGTAATAGACTACGGAAAGAAATAGTGTGGAATTAAATTACAAGTAATTTATTTTTATCGAAACAGTACATCAAGGGGCCGGGATACACGACGGATCCCACAGGCACCGCAGACACCAGGAGATGACATAAACTTGATGTCCCCGTTAGCGAAACTTTAATCTTTTCATTAATTTATCCCGGGCCGTCCCATCCATCTTCTGCGAGACGGGTGGATGGCGAGGAAACCCCTGTCAGATCCAACTTCCTTCCCTCACGGAGGCCACAGACGCCCTGACAAGGGACATGGTCCATCCGAATCACCAAAGCGTCTCCCCGTCCTGGGCTGTATCATTTTTTTTGGGAGGGAGGGGGACTACGGTTCTCAGTAAAGAGGCCTGGGGAGTGTTTGTTTAATGGTAAGGATCCTAGGGAGGCCTTTTAAAGGCAGCCACAGGGGAAGACGGAGGAGAATCGGGAGCCAAACTGTATTTTGTAAATGAAAGAGCTTATACAACACCGTGCATCAAACACGAGTGCATCTTCCTCTGCTCAAGTTTTGTGTCTGAATGTGTGGACCGGATAACCGATCCCACGGGAAGCGAAGGGAACCAGGGACCAAAACAGATATATATATATATATATATATATGTGTATACACGTACATATTTAAATTCAAGATCTTGTAAAACACTCTGCATCAAACGCATGTGTACGTTCGTCTCCTAAGCAAAATCCAGGCAAAGCGGTGTTTGAAACGTGTGGACCTCATCACCAATCCTACGGGACTGGGCTTTGAATGCCTGGTCTCCTTTGCTTTTGAACGCCTTGTGCTTTGTAATCGGTCTCTCCCTGGTCGGCAATCTTAATTTCATTTATTTTTGAACGGGTCCCCAGGGTCCGGAGATCCTGACTCTCTCTCTCTCTCTCTCTCTCTCCTGTCTGTCTGTCTCTCTCTGTCTCCGTCTCTCTCTTGGCCCTTCTGTCCTGCCCTGAAGCAGGAGAAAGGACTAGAGGACTTGACCTTCCAGGGGAAGCTGTCCTGTCAGGCAGAGGCTGGAAAAAAGCCATTTGGAGACTCTCCCACCAGCACCCAGAAAATAAATTCATACCTTTAAGTTAATGTTTACAATGCCCAGGAAGGCTCTGCCCGCGCGTCCCTCTGCGCACACCCAAGGCCTTCCCCCACCCCGGCCCCTGGTGCCTGGTCTGAGGGGACCCCGTGAATTAGCGCGCTCCTTGGGGAGCCCCCCGTGCCCCGCTAATGGTCTGTGCTCATCCAGATGCGCAACGTGCTCCTGCGCTCCCCAGAGCCGGAGGGAGGAGGGGGTGGTATGTAGCAGAGGACGAGGCTGGAGAGGGGAGGAGGGAGACAGAAACAACGGGGCTAAAAGAGGAGGAAAGAGAGGACCCTATTTCTGACCACCTAGGAACAGAGGGCACCCCTCTCCTTTCATCCTAAGGAAGCCTTTTCGATGCAGCCACAGGGGAAGACGCAAAGGAATCAGGGGGCCAAGAGATACATTTCTTTAAATGAAAGATCTTGTAAAACGCTCTGCATGAAACGTATCTGTAGCTTCGTCTCCCAAGTAAAATCCAGGGAAATTTTGTTTGCACGTGTGGACTCTTATTACCAACCCCACGGGAACCGAAGGGAATCAGGGGGGCGATATGCGGGTTCCCTGGGTTTGTTTGCACCAAGGACAAATACATATAATAGATACAATATATATATATTTCTATCACATACATATTTATGTGCTATTTGTCTCACATATGTATGTATATTTGTTTGCCTTTGGTGCAAACGAATGCAGTGAACCCACATCCTGCAGGCCTCAGGCGTCTCCAAAAGCCCAGGAACCCCAGCCCGCCCCACACCCCAACCTCCCCGCGCTCCGGGAAGAGGCCGGCGGCCCGCGGCGCAGGTGGCTGTACGCGTGGTGCCGTGCGCTCCCGAGGACCAGGCGATGGCTCGGCACCCCCCCCTCCCCCGGGGTTCCTACCTGCACGCGCGCCTCGGAAAGCCCCAGGCGCTGGCTGAGCTCCTCGCGCATGAAGGCGTCGGGGTAATGGGTCTCGTCGAAGAGTCGCTCCAGCTCGTTGAGCTGCTCCAGCGTGAAGTTGGTACGGCTGCGCCTCTGTTTCAGCTTCGTCTGCCCGTCCTCGTCCTCCGACTTCACGTCCTCGCGCTTCTCTTTGCATTCGTAAATCCCTGCGTGGCGAGCGGAGGGCACAGGGCTGAGGCCGGGAGAGCCTCGCCAAAGGCTCCCGGGGTCCCCTCCGCCCGCGTCCGCGTCCCCCAGCACGGCCCGCGGGGTCCTCCGCGCAGGCAGAACGTGGCGCGCAGTGCGGGGAGGTTTTGCGCCACGTGGCGAACCCCTTCGTGCCTCCCGCGATGGAAAGTCGGGGGGGTGGGCCTCGAAAACCAATGCGCCTTGACGCAAAATCTGCGTGGGGTCCCTAAGGCAAAAGCCGAGGAGAGAAGACTCGCTTCTTTCCCAACAATCTGGGCTTTGCAGGAACGTCGTTTTCTTGGCCTCGCCTCCGAAATCGTTTCCTCAATTATCCACTTCGCCGCTGTTGACATAACCTAACCTTTTTTTTTTTTTTTCTTTTGGAGAGTGGGGTGTCACATCCTATTTTTAAGGGGAAGAATTTGAGGAAGAACTGCCAACGGTGGAGTCCCCGGCGGGGCGCCCGGGAAGGACACGGGGAGGGCCCCGGGGCGGGTGGCAGAGTCTAGACCCACGGAGAGAGACGCTATTGCCACCGCTGTAGCGCAGCGAGGCTGGGGGGTTCCCTCCGGGATTTGGCGGAGCAAGGAGCCCCTACCCGGAGCCTATTTCTGACCAGCACAGCAGAACCGTATCCGAGTACCCGAAAGCAACACCGCGTCTGGGGGTGAGCCCTGTGCGCAGAAGTCTCTTCTTCCCACTCGCTCCCACGCGGTTGCGCACCCACCCCACGAGGGTGCCAAAAACGGCACTTTCTCATCTCCGATAATGGTGACCTGTCTGTCTGTGCAGGGAGGGAGTCAGAAGGGCTGAAAAGTCAGCCCTCAAGCGTTTCCAGATGAAAAGACTTTCTTTCCCAATGTTTTACACATCCAGCCAGCCCCTGACCAAGCTCTGGGGTTTAAATAAAACGTGTCTCCCTCGCTCCCCTTCAACCCAGGGCTGGTGGAAGTGGCATCTCCAACGGCCCCTCTGTTCCTATCCCGGGCCTGCTGGGCGCAGATTGAAAGCACCCCCCACGCCCTAATGACATGTTCCCTGGTGTCAGGGATAAGGAGCTGACATTTGGAAGTTCAGCCTGGAAACAGTCTCCAAGAAGCACTGCAACCAAGAAACTTGCAAAGCTGTGACAAATCCAACGTGTCTACAAGGGAACAGGGGAAACGCTAGTACCCTGTTCTGTCTTTTCCTTCCTTGCACCCACACCAGGGCCCTCCCCCGCACCCCCCCCCCCTTAGCTGGATTCAGTCCTAGACACTGATTCCAACGTGGAATTCCCATTTTCTTTCACCTCCTGAAAGGCACGTGCCCTGCAAGAACAGTCCATTCCGCACCCTCAGGCGAAACCCACGGGCTCCCAGGCTCAGCGGGGACGCGCTGTTCCCAAAAACTCTGGGCTCCCACGGGAAGCATCAGGGTCTCCCCTGCCCTCCAACCTCCACTTAACGTGGATCTGATGAAGAAATACCAGCACGGGTGGGTTGCAGTCGTGCCCAGGGGACTTTTTACACCCAGCCAAGGGCAAAGGGTAGCGGGGGGACTCTCTGCGTCCTCTCCTGCGGCCCTGGATCGTTGGCCTGGTCTTTATTTTCCTCCCACTTTCGAAAGACCTGGAGGACACTTTGCTCTCCCCGGTCCATGGCCAGGGGCAGAAGAGAGAGGAGGCAGGAGGAGGAACTCAGTGTCTGGGGAGGACGGTTAAAAAGCCACGCCACAGAACCGGCCTGCTGGGCACTGCACACCCCTCTTAAATTAAACGCAGGCCCTCAAGTCGCTCCCAGCCTTGGGTCCAGGAAGGCCAACTCTCTCTAGATGAATTCCAGCGCTGAGTGGCCCCTCGCAGCAGTGTGTAGGGACGACCCCTTAAGGTAAGGCAGGCTGGGCTCCTGCGTCTTAGAGGGTCAGAAACCCGGGACTGCTTTGTACACCGGAGCCACAGCTTTGTGCTTTGACAAAGTCAGGACGTCGGGAAGCAGGATCTGGTCAATCCTAAGAGAACAAGGCTATTTTCCCTAGAACGGTGCCACTGTATACCCAAGATGCAGGGTCCGGGAGAGCAGGTAGCCCCCTCCGCCCCCCCCCAGAGTCTCAGGAAGAATTACCTTTGGCGAATTCACCCCCTCGCACCTCAACTCTGGGTATCAGCCAAAAGCCCAGACTGGATTTTCTGCCTCTTTGTACTGGAAACGTGATAGACCCTCCTAGCCGTCTGCAGCTGCGCCTCTGACACAGCCAAAGCCCGTTTTCTTCTTAAGAGGGACGGCGCCCAGTCGTCTTCTTTCTTTGTACAGAGATCCACAGGTCCAGACCCTCTGCCTGAGCCTCTTCCTCCTTGATTTTTCCACCACGGGGCGATCCGCCCCTGAGGTTTCAGGAAGAAAGGCCAGAAGGGAGGCCCGGGGCCCGGTCTGCGCTCCCCCTCTCCCCGCACAAGCGGCTGCGCTCTGACAGCCTGGAGTGACGACGCGCCGCGAAGCCAGCAGCTTCCACGGGCCCCCTCGCGTCCCATCCAGATCTCGGTCACCTGCGGGCCGGGGCGTGGATTTTATGGATCCACCAAAAACAAGTCATGAGGTTCAAAGGAAAAAATATACATGTAGAAAGTGTGCCTTAAAGGAAACAGAAGCGAGTGGACCCGGGGCCTTTCCGTCTCCTACCACGCAGCCTCCAGTCTTCCCGTGATCTCGGGGAGCCGGGCGGGCGCTGAGCGCTGGGAAGACGCGTGGAGACAGCTCCTCTCTGCGTCTGGGTGACCGTCAATACAAGCCAGGCAGGCAGAGACACAAAATCCACACCCTAAGCTACCAGGCCCCAGGCCGGGCGCGGGGGCTCACGCCTGTCATGCCAGCACTTTGGGAGGCCGAGGCGGGTGGATCAACCTGAGGTCAGGAGTTCGAGACCAGCCTGGCCAACACGGTGAAACCCCGTCTCTGCTAAAAATACACAAAAATTAGCCGGGCGTGGTGGCGGGTTCCTGTCATCCCAGCTACTCGGGAGGCTGAGGCAGGAGAATCGTTTGCACCCGGGAGGCGGAGGCTGCAGTGAGCCGAGACTGCGCCATTGCACTCCGGCCCGGGCGACAGAGCGAGACTCCGTCTCCAAAAAAAAAGGAAAAAAATGAAAAAGATATCTCAGGCAGAGCCACCCGGATCCACCCCAGAGCCCGGGACCCTCCCGTGTCGGCGTCCACCCCCGCGGCCCCCGCTCCGACCCTCCCTGGGTCCCCCCCACATCTCCCACCCACCACCCTGGCCGGTCTCCCGGTTCCACTCCTGCCTTCCTTTCTTTCTTAGGCAAAGCCTGGCGGGCCCGGGCCTTACCCTGGCGATCCGAGCGCCGCAAATGTGCAGAGCGAGGGGCGCGCGGGACCGACTCCGTGGCGAGGAGGCGCCGAACCCCAGGAGGGGCCCCCCCGGAGCCGCGGGCGCGCAGACCATCTTACCTTCGGCTCCTCTCGCGGTGCCAAATTCTTTTAGTTTCTCCTTGTCATTGTCTACGTGGTCCTTGAACAAATGCACCGGGCAGTGGCCACCGCCCTCCGCGAGGTCCTGGAGGCTGGAATCCGAAGTCCCCAGCTCCCGGGAGCGCGCCAGTCCGCTCTCCAAAACTTCCCGGTACGTAATGGAATCCTTCTTCCCTCCGCCGCCGCCGCCGCCGCCGCCTCCTCCGCCGTGACCCTCCTTGCTCTTCTGGTCAAAAGACTTGGATACAAAAGCCGTGAGTTCTTCCATGGCTGGGGCCGGGGGGCTGGCGAGGAGCCGGGGCGGGTGTGGGTGCGCGCGTCTCCCCGCGCGCGGAGAGGACGGCCCGTGCGCGCGGGTGGATCACCAGCGCTGTTATTTACGCCTTTCCATTGGAAATCTCACTATTTATACGCGTCGACCTCGCCCAGCGCCCCCCCCATGCGCTGCCTGTCTGGTGCAATTACGGGTCTCCGGGCTCCGCGGCGGACGCACGCAGAGACGCTTGTCTCTCCCCCACACCCCTCCCCAGGCCGGCAATTGGTTTTCTTCTCATTTCATCACTGTTTGGCGTCCGTACACCTCGGTGCGAAGAGGCGAAGATCCCATTTTGGGAAGGGAGAACCGCGCGCGCGCGCAGGAGGGGGGCGCAGGCGCCCGAGTCCCCCCCACACACAGGTTTACCCCGCGTTCTCTCCGTGGCTGGAAGAAAAGCAAACTCCAGCTTTTTCCTCCAGAGAGAGACAGAGAGACCAGGAGTTCACGGCTGGAGAGAGGAGAGTCCCACAGCCGTCCGGCCCCGCCTCGCTCCCTGCAGGAGAGACCCGAGCCCGTGCGCCTGGATCGTTCCAGGAAGCGCCCGGGGCGCACCGGGGCGGAGATGGCGACAGGGGGGACCCGGGCGCCGGGGACGCGCGATCTTGGGAGAGCATGAGCTGCAAGTTGGTGGCGGCGCGCGCTTGGATGGAGGGCTGGTGAGATGGAACGCAGCTGGAGGATCCGCTAAAGTGAGAAAAAGGGGCCGGGTGTCCCCAAAAACCTGGACGCGGGCGCCTGGGAGGCGGTGGCGGAGGCCCAGGATCCCCGAGGCCGCCTCCCGGGTCTCCAGCGCCCGCAGAAAGAAGCCCAGGGGTCCCCCGGAGATCCGGTTCGTAAAAGATCAATTCTTTCCGCACGCGCCAGACCCCGGCAGACCCCGGAGCGAGAGGCCTCCACCCTTAGCGCCGCGCTGTCACCCTGGCGTCTGGGGTATTTACTGCGGGAGGGGGGAAAAAATACTTGGGATTTTGGTTTTCATGGCGGAATGTGCCCCTGCTCTCGCTCCCTCCCGCCTCTCGCTATTGAATGCGCTTTGGGGGAAGCCGGTGTTCGCTGTCGCGATCTGAAATTCGTTTTCCAAGTGCTGGAAACCAAGCGCGCCACGATTCCTGCCAAGGACCTTCTACAAATAAAGTGGACTTTTTTCTCCCTTTCCTCTTTTCTTTTCTCTTCCTTCCTTCCTCCCTCCCTCGCTCCCTTCCTTCCTTCCTTCCTTCCTTCCTTCCTTCCTTTCCTTTCCTTTCCTTTCCTTTCCTTTCCTTTCCTTTCCTTTCCTTTCCTTTCCTTTCCTTTCCTTTCCTTTCCTTTCCTTTCCTTTCCTTTCCTTTCCTTTCCTTTCCTTTCCTTTCCTTTCCTTTCCTTTCCTTTCCTTTCCTTTCCTTTCCTTTCCTTTCCTTTCCTTTCCTTTCCTTTCCTTTCTTTCTTTCTCTCTCCCTTTCTTTCTTTTCTTTCTTTCTTTCTTTTCTTTGTTTCTTTTCTTTTCTCTTTCTTTCTTTTTTTCTTTCTCTTTCTTTTCTTTTCTTTCTTTCTCTTTCTTTTCTTTCTTTCTTTTCTTTTCTTTCTTTGTTTCTTTTCTTTCTTTGTTTCTTTTCTTTTCTCTTTCTTTCTTTCTCTCTCCCTTCCTTCCTTCCTTTTCCTCTTTCTTTCTTTCTTTCTTCTCTTTCTTTTTCCGTAAAATGCCCTTACTTTCCTCCTCCCATCGCATTTGGAGTTGGGGAGTCTCCCGAGGGAGCTGTGATTTTGGGGAAAGGTTCCCTTAACTGTGTTTTAAAGGGAAGATTCCGGGGACCGCCCAGCCTCGAAGGCACCCAGGGTTGGCGCTCGGGAGCCGGGCCCTGGTCTCGTTCCCCGGAAAGAAAGTGAGCCGTTTTCCCGGACACCGGGGCGCAGGGTAAGGGCTCCCCAGCAGCCCCGGTCAGGTTCAAGTTGGGGGTTCACGGGCTGAGGGGAAGGGGGAGGAGCTGAGGAGCCGGAGAAACCGCTGTCCTGTTCCCTGCCGGCCTCCTTCCCTCGCTCTGCTTCTTCCTTCCTTCTCTCCCTCCCCCCTCCTTCCTTCCTTCCTCCCTCCCCTCCCCTCCTTCCTTCTCTCCTTCCTCCTTCGTTCTCTCCTCCCCTTCTCCCCTCTTCCTTCCTCCCTCCTACCCCTTCTCTCCTCTCCTTCCTCCCTCCTCCTTCCTTCCTCCCCTTGCCCTTCCTCTCTTGTCTTTCTTCCTCTCTACTTTCTCCTGCCTCTCCTTTCTCCCCTCTCTCTTTTTCCTTCCTTCCTTCTTTCCTTCCTTCCTTCCCTTTCCTTCCTTCCTTCCTTCCTTCCTTCCTTCCTTCTTCTCTCCCTCCCTCTCTTCCTCTGTTTCTTCCTCACACCTCCCTCCCTAACCCTGTATCCTTTCCTTCTTCCTTCCCTCCCTCCTTCCCTCCCTTTCTGCATCCCGCCTTCCCTCCCAGAGACCCCTGTCCGCCCCTGTCTCTCTCCTTCCCACATCCTCTCTCTCCTTCCTCTTTACCCCTTTCCCTCCTCCCTCCCTCTCTCTCTTTTCCTCCCTCCTTTCCCTCTTCCCTTCCATCTTTCTGTCCCTCCATCTCCCTCTTTCCTTCCTCTCTCTCCTTTCTTTCTTCCTCTCTTTCTCTCCCCCCCTCACTTGCTCAGTCTCTGCCTCTTTTTCCTCCCCTTCTTTCTCCCTCTCCATCTTCCTCCTGCCCTCTCTGCCTCCACCTACCTCCCCTTCTGTCTGCCTCCCCCTTCTCTGCCTCTCCCCTCCTCCCCCCTTGTTCTCCTGGGAGCCCAGCCCTGGCAGCCGGCGCCTCTCCCCGTGTCCCGGGTCACTCTGCCCCAGGCACTCACCGGCTGATCCTCAGAATTCGGGAGCTGCCACCTCCCCAGAATTGAAAACCGAAGGCAGAGAAGCCCTGGAAACTCAACAAACAGGTCTTTGTCACTGCGCCCTCCCATCAAAGCGGGGGCCTGGAGATATCACAGAGAATGACAAATAGTTCCATGTATTATGCAAAGGCGCCTCGCCGGGTCATGGTCGGGAAGAGGCCAGGGGAGAGGCCGGGAGGGTGAGCAGGGGCCCGGGCGCGGCACCAGGAGGCCGGGAGTGGGCACTTCGTGCCCGGGAGGAGCCCTGTCCCCGCTCCCCTTCCCGCCGTAACCGCAGGGCTCATCTCCCTCCCCAGCAGGCCCTGGGGACCCAGGATGACACTTGAGCTGTGTGCTTGTGCGAGATGGCAGAGCAGTCGGGGGACAGGAGGGATGCTGGCTTGGGGGGGGGCGGTGTAAGACAGAGACAGACAGAGATAGACAGGGAGAGACGGAGAGAGAGAGAGAAAGGGAGAGACACGGAGAAGGAGAGAGAGAAAGAGAGAAAGAAAGGGAGAGACAGGGAGAGAGAGAGACAGACAGGGAGAGAAAGAGAGAAAGGGAAACAGATGGAGAGACAGAGAGGGATGGAGGCAGAGAAAGAGAGGCAGAAAGAAAGGGAGAGACAGAGATGGAGAGACAGGGAGAGACAGAGAGAGAGAGAGAAAGGGAGAGACACGGAGAAGGAGAGAGAGAAAGGGAGAGAGAAAGGGAGAGACAGGGAGATAGAGAGAGAGACAGACAGAGACAGAGAGATGGAGAGACAGGGAGAGACAGAGAGATGGAGAGACAGGGAGAGACAGAGAGATGGAGAGACAGGGAGAGACAGAGAGAGAGAGAAAGGGAGAGACACGGAGAAGGAGAGAGAGAAAGGGAGAGACAGGGAGATAGAGAGAGAGACAGACAGGGAGAGAAAGGGAAAGAGATGGAGAGAGAGGGATGGAGGCAGAGAAAGAGAGGCAGAAAGAAAGGGAGAGACAGAGAGATGGAGAGAGAGAAAGAGATGGACAGGGAGAGACAGAGAGACACGGAGAGAGAAATGGAGAGAGAGAAAGACAGGAGAGAGAGAGAGAGAAAGGGAGAAAGAGAGATGGAGAGAGACAGGGAGAGACAGAGAGAGATAGACAGGGAGAGACAGGGAGAGAGAGACAGAGAGATGGAGAGAGAGAAAGAGACAGACAGGGAGAGACAGAGAGAGAGAGAAAGGGAGAGAGAGATGGAGAGAGAGAAAGAGAGAGAGACAGGGAGAAAGAGAGATGGAGAGAGAGAGAGAGGAGAGACAGAGAGAGAGAGAAAGGGAGAGAGAGATGGAGAGAGAGAAAGAGAGAGAGACAGGGAGAAAGAGAGATGGAGAGAGAGAGACAGGGAGAGACAGAGAGAGAGAGAAAGGGAGAGACAGGGAGGTGGAGAGAGAGAAAGAGAGAGAGAGACACCGAGATACAGAGAGAGACAGGGAGAGACAGAGAGAGACTAAGAGAGCCAGAGAGACGGGGGACACACAGAGACAGAGAGAGGCAGAGACACAGAGAGGGAGACCGGGAGGGGGAGAGAGAGGGAGAGAGACACAGACAGAAACGGAGCGATTCGGAGAAGGAGCTCCGGGTCAGAGCAACTTTCTGGGGTCCTCCCAGGCCGGGTCCGTTTTCTGTTCCAAGGCCTCCCCATGTCTCCCTCTGCTGGGAGACCGGGTCCCCAGGGCCTAGGCGGTAAACCCCTCACAGCTGCTCTCTGTCTCGCTGCCACAAACCCTCCCTCCTCAGCTGCCTCCTCCAACTCCAAGGACCAGGCCTTCCTGGGGGTCCCGTGGGGCCCAGGCCTTCCCAGACCCAAGGTTCCTGGGCAGGGGAGGGCGGTAAGAACCGCAATGCCCCGTAAGGAAAACTCCACTGAGTCAGGGTCTCCGAGCCTCCAGGAATGAGAACGGGGACAGCAGTCAGGAGCTGTGGGGTTGTTCTCCAAGACCCCACTTTCCCTGAGAGTTCCTGACCAGGTAAAAGAGATCCTGTTTCTGTAAGAGTCCAGCTCTTTCTCCGGGACGAGCCAAGTGGCGGCCTCGTGCCTCTCACCTGAAGCCCTTTTCCCCTCTCTTAACCAGAGCTTCGATTCTTTCCCTGTACTTCCCTCTAAAGGGAGGCAGGAGACACCTACTATTGGCGTCACGGATCCTGTTTGAGAGATCTAGGCGAGAACTTTTTCTGCCACACACGTTTTGCAGAGTGGGTGGACTGGATGAAATATTGCATTGACGTTTCACAGCAGGCGGCTGCAGGCAGCAGGGAGGGTCTGCACCTCCCTTGGCCTGAGCTGCGCACAAGGGGGTGCTTGTTTGAGATTTTATGGACGCTTCCCTGAGACAGGGAGAGAGAGAAAAAGAGAGCAAGAGAGACAGAGATAGACAGAGAGACAAAGAGAGACAGAGAGAGGGGACACAGAGACACACAGAGAGAGAGAGAGAAGAGACCAGCACGCCAGGCAGATGAGAAGAGACTTTTCGCATCTCACCGTATCTTGTTCGAATGTGGCTGCCTCCCTGTAGGAAACGTGCATTTCGCCAAGAGTCCCGAAAGAATCAGGTTTCAGAAGAGTTAGTGGAGAGACAAAAGCAGTGACGGCGAATCAAAACGCAAAGGGGAAAGCGAGAAATGGCAGCGGGAAGAGGAGGGAAAGGAGTAGAAGGACGAGGAGGAGAAGGAGGAAGAGGAGGAAGAAGAAGGAGGAGGAGGAGGGAGGATGAAGGGGGAGGAGGAGGGGGGAAGGAAGAGGAAAGAAAGAGAAAGAAAGAAAGAAAGAAAGAAAGAAAGAAAGAAAGAAAGAAAGAAAGAAAGAAAGAAAGAAAGAAAAGAAAGAGAAAGAGAAAAGAAAGGAAACAAAGAAAGAGAAAGAAACTAAGAAGGAGAAAAAGAGAGAGGAAGGAAGGAAGGAAAGAAGGAGAGAGGGAAGGAAGGAAGAAGAAAGAAAGAAAGAAAGAAAGAAAGAAAGAAAGAAAGAAAGAAAGAAAGAAAGAAAGAAAAGAAAGGAAACAGAAAGAGAAAGAAACTAAGAAGGAGAAAAAGAGGAAGGAATGAAGAAAGAGAGGAAGGAAGAAAGGAAAGGAGGAGAGAGAGGGAAGGAAGGAAGAAGAAAGAAAGAAAGAGAAAAAAGGAAAGAAAACTAAGAAAGAGGAAAAGAGAGAAGAAGGAAGGAAGGAAAGAGAGAGAAAGAAAGGAAAGGAAACAAAGAGAAAGAAAGAAAAGAAAGAAAGAGAAACTAAGAAGGAGAAAAAGAGAGGAAGGAAGGAAGAAAGGAAAGAAGGAGAGAGAGGGAAGGAAGGAGAAAGAAAGAGAAAGAAAGAAAGAGAGAGAGAAAGAAAGAAAAGAAAGAGAAAAGAGAGAGGAAGGAAGGAAAGAAGGAGAGAGGAAGGAAGGAGAAAAGAGGAAGGAATGAAGAAAGAGAGGAAGGAAGGAGAAAGAAAGAAACTAAGAAAGAGAAAAAAAGGAAAGAAAACTAAGAAAGAGGAAAAGAGAGAAGAAGGAAGGAAGGAAAGAGAGAGAAAGAAAGGAAAGGAAACAAAGAGAAAGAAAGAAAAGAAAGAAAGAGAAACTAAGAAGGAGAAAAAGAGAGGAAGGAAGGAAGAAAGGAAAGAAGGAGAGAGAGGGAAGGAAGGAGAAAGAAAGAGAAAGAAAGAAAGAGAGAGAGAAAGAAAGAAAAGAAAGGAAACAGAAAGAGAAAGAAACTAAGAAGGAGAAAAAGAGAAAGGAAGGAAGGAAAGAAGGAGAGAGAGGGAAGGAAGGAGAAAGAAAGAAACAGGGAAGGAAAGAAAGAAAACTAAGAAAGAGAAAAAGAGAGAGGAAGGAAGAAGGAAGGAAGGAAGGAAAAAAGGAAGGAAAGAAGGAAGGAAGAAAGGAAGGAAAAACTTTCTGGAAAAGAAAAAAGGAAAGTTCCAAAAACCGATCTCACCAAGCCCTGAGCGCGCCCCGGAGGTTTTGCTCCGCGTCCAGGCGTCCCCGGCGCGGTCCCCGCCGCCTGCAAACCCTGCGCGGACGCGGGGGCTGCTGAGTCCTGGGCGTCTGATCCTCCTCTCCCCTCCTCTCCGCCCTCCCAGTTCTGTTTGCAGTAGAAAGAGACTCGGAAACGAAATCAAACAAAACCCCCCCAAAAAATGTGGGAAGGCCCCCCCTTGTTCTCAGGACCAGGGGACGGTCCGAGGCAAAAGGAGGCGACCGCAGGGGGATTTTAACACCCCGGTTGGCTCCTGGGCACCCCCCACACCCCTCCAGGGACCCGCCCTGGTTGCATGGACCCAAGTTTCCAGGGTGCTGTGGCCCGCGGCGCGCGCGCGCTCCGGTCCCGCAGTGGCAAAGAGGCAGCGAATCTCCGGATCCGGGACAGCGCTCTCCGCGGTCCGCCCGGCGGGGCTGGGGGCCTCACAGCAGAGGAGCGAGGATCCCAGGAGCTTCTCCTCGCCCTGGCACCCCTCCTGCAGCCCCACACCAAGCTGGAGCCTCCTATCCCGGCCTGGTTTCCCCCCCTTGTCTGAATTCTCCCCGAGTCCGCACCAAACAGGCCCGGAGCTCCGGGGGCGCGCGGGGAGCGCAGCAGGACGGAGGCTGCAGCCCCCCGGGACTTCCCCCGACCTGAACTCGGTCCCAGCTGGATTTGCTTTTTTTATTTCGCCCTGGAGACGCAGGCAGGGCTGGGAAGGTCAGACTCGCAGCTCGGGAACAGCAGGAGGCGGCCAGACGCGGCCTCTGCGCGGGTGCGTCTTGCTGGCTGGGGAGCAGTGGGTGGTGGTGCCATGGCTCCCCTTCTGTTTTCTCTGTCTCCAAAGTGCAGGAAAAGCAAGGAGAGAGGAGACTCAGGCGCTGTTGGATCTATTCTAGGACCTGGGAGGCTGACGCGTTTCCACTTGGGCGTCCAGGCGTCTCCCACTCGCATCCCCCCAAGACAGCCAAGGCAGGTTGCTGCAAACCACAGCTGAACCTGCAAAAGCCAGGGGTTCCGACCGATCCTTTCTAGAACGCATCTGCTGGGGCAGACACGAGGAACGCGCTTAGGATGGCTGGGAATAGGACTGAACTCTGTGTCTGGCCCGTTTGATAAAACCCTCTGGCTTTTTGTATGTGGATTAGGTACGTTTTAAAGAATAAATCATTCTCTCTCCTTCTCTCTCTCTCTCTGTCTCTCTCTCTCTCTCTCTCTCTGTCTCCTGCTGTCATTTGCAACAAGGGAAAAGAAGCCGTGAACGTTCAAATACTGGACACTTGATTAAACTCCTGAAAACTATGGCTTTGATGAGTATTATTATTATTATTTTATTTTATTTTATTTTTTCAGTTTCAGCTCCAACGAAGCTTGGCTGTCCGGAACCTCATGTATTTACTTTAAATCAAATTTCACGCCCAGAGCTCTTCATGGCCAAGCAGCCATCCGTTCCCCGCCCCCTACTCCACGCCCAACCCCACTAGCCCACTGAGGCCTTCTCCTCGGTTCTCCAGCCAGGCAAGAAACACTTTTCAAGGCATGCCCCTTCCGTGTGGCCCATTTTTTTTTTTTTTTGTCAGCACATAACTCGAAAGGCAATTTCTCTTCCTAATAACCACGGAGGGAGGGCGGGATTCCTGCGTTTGGCCCAAGGTTCAGCCTCTCCCACAACCTCCAACCCCTCCCAGCACATTAAATATGTATAAGGATCGATCAGCGATTCGGGATTTTCCAGAGATCTTAACACATGTCCTCGACGAACGAACTCCTGTGTGTTTTTTTTGCTCCCCCTCCTCCCCTTTTACATGGAAAAACCCGGATTCCTCCTCCCTGGGACGCTGGGTATTGACGGACGCCAACATCCACGTTGCCCGCGTGAAGCTAATAGATTTTTATGACCCTGAGCTTTGTCAGTCTGGCTCGTAAATGGCTGAGATGGATCCAGGAGGGGCAAACGCAACCCTGTATCGTATTTAAAAAGGGCACACGTAGGCCCTGGTTGCCTTTTGCTTCTCTCTAGAGGCCTGGCTGACCATATGTGTCTGAGGGCCTGCTTTGGAGAATGTAGCTTTGTTTTCACGGACAGGTTTTTGTTGTTGTTGTTGCTGTTCGTTTGTTTCATTTTATCTCACTTTTTCTAGAAGTTCTACGACATAGGGAGGGGCTGTCTCTAAAACCTCTCCACCTTGCAAACTTGCAATTTTAAAACTACCACTTCCTAGAAGAAAATGTTGCTGGCTTTTTTTTTTTTTTTCCTCCGGGAGCTTCTGTGGAATTTTTTCCTCTCTCTCTCTCTCTCTCTGTCTGTCCTAAAACCTCAATATGTACTTTGCAACATATGGTGAGCATTAAACCTCTTCCCTTTCGGATTCAATCCCAGGGCCTCTACTTTATATGTTTCATTTAAGAAAACTCTTATTGGTTTAAGATAAAACGTTATTATTATTATTATTATTATTATTATTATTTTTCAGGGAATGGAGGCGTTTGTCACGAAGAAGGCACCCGGGAAGGCCGCTGGCTGGAGACCACCGCTGCATCAACAAGGGGCGGCCCTCCCTCGCCAGGAATACATTCAACCCCTTTTCTGTGGTCATTCATGTTCTCAGGAATACATCTTGGAGGTGTATTTGGATTTTCATTTCCACGTCTGGCACGGGCCTCCGCAAAGGGACAGAAGGAGAACTGGTTCTTCTTTCCTCCTGCCTGTGCCCCAAACCCAGGATTCGCGTCCCCAGGACGCACCGATTTAAGATCTTGGCAGGACCCCCGCCAACAGGCCCCCAATCTTTGGCCACGTCGCTCCAATGTCAAAACGCAGGTGAAAGGAACCAACACGTCCACCGCGCAGAGCCAGGAAGAGGCATCCGCGAATGGTATCCAGGGGCGCGGACACTGGGGCCCCCAGCCTGCCTCCGGGGATGGGGGGCGAGGAGCGCGCACAGGCACAGGGCGTCCTGCCTGATTCACCACCTTCCTCCCCGGCTGAGGCCTCAGGTGAGGACCTGACCTTTGGGTAGGGTCAGCGCTGGGGAGACCAGGCCTTGGAAGGCTCCGAGCGCGCGTGTGCACCTGCCCCTAGTCCCCAGACCTTTCCTGTCGCCCTCACCCCTGTCCAACTGCAAGGAGCTCTAGCATTCGCTGAGGTGAGGACCTGACGCTTGGGTAGGGCCAGCGCTGCGGAGAACAAGGCCTTGGACAGCTCCGAGCGCGCGTGTGCACCTGTCCCGATCCCCCAAAGGTTCTCCATCGCCCCCACCGCCCCCCACCCCCGCCCAATTCCAAGGAACGCGAGCATTGCCTGTCTGTGGAATAACCACCGCGCAGTCTCTGCATCCTTTCCCTTCCACCTCCAGAAGCCGTGTCTTTGGAAAACTATTCCAGGACAGAGACTTTGCCTTCTCTAGGAGCAGGCAGGAATTAATTGGCTAATTTGTGCAGCAGACCGGGCCGCCTCCTCCCCGTTCTCCTGCCTCCGGGGGCTGCCCTGGAACCGAACATCCGCAGGGCAGGCCCAAGTCCTCACCAAGCGCACGCAGCTTCTGCAGACACAGCTCGACCCCGCGGGTGAGCGCGGGGGCTCTGAGGCCCCCACGTGACGGTCCTGGAACCTCCCCACCTACCCCAGTCCCAGGCTCCTGGGCGCTCCTGGACCAGCCCGCGAGGCCACGATCCGAGCGGTTCCCCCCACGGTGCCCGGACTGGGGGCGGTTATCCCTGCTCAGGGACTCGGTGGGAGGCTGGGAGTGGGGGGCTCGCCTTGCGTCTCTCCGGGCGGTTCTTCATCACACCCCACTAATGAGGCGCCCGCGCTGACTGCCCAAGGCTGCCTGTAGGGGGGTCGGGATGCGCCCCTGCCCCGCCCTGCGCGCACTGGGGAACTTGGCCCGCGGTGGCTGGGAAGGCGGGGAGCGCAGAGCGTGAGGGGTCTCCAGGCAGGAGCTGCGGGGCAGGGATCTGAGGGAGGGATTTGGGGGGAGGTCCGCGTGCAGCCGGGCTAATTGGGGAGCGCAGGCGGAGTGCGGGGGAGGGGGCCCCGGGGCGAGGCAGCAGGGGTGGAGGGGGCCTGTCCGCCCGTAGCTCAGCCTCCTGGCCCGAGGCGAAGCTTGGGGCAAGAGAGCTGAGCTCGACCCAGCTGGACGCTCGCCCGGAGCCCAGCTCTGCGCTCTGCACCGCCCTGCGCTCGTTTCCCGCAGCGCACGGGGCAGGGGGCGCGCACCCGGGGTAGAGGGGTGGAAGCAAACGGCCGGCCCAGCGACCCCTACACCCCCAGCCACGCAGGATCCACCACTCGGACATGTCTGTCTGCTTCTGCAGGCCTGGGCAGGAGGTTGCTCATTCAGGGCGTCTAGCTCAGGGCACCTCGTCTGCTCCCCGCAGCCAGAAAAGCCGTGGCGCGTGTGGGGAGATACCGCAGGCAGGGGACTGCCCTGGGTTCACTTCATTCCTTCGTCCATTCATTTCTTCATTCATTCTTCTGTGCGCGCGCTGGCCGCACCTGTCACCCTCTCACACCTGTTGAGGCTGCCTCTGTGACCCTGCAGCCCTGGGTCTGGCAGCGGGGAGGTGGGAGTGACTCTGCCACCCCTTGTTTTCAGAGGAGTCAGAGTTCCTGGGATTGTAGGAGCTTGGCCAGGGGAGTTGTGAAACGCCCCAGGGCCTTCCCAGCAGGTCTGGAGGCCGTGTGGGACTCAGGAAGGCAGTTTCCAGGTTGGCAGTGCGGCCTCTCGCACCAGGGCGCAGGAAGGTGGTTTTGGGGGCCTGTTTTGGGGTCCCTAGGTCTCTGCGGCTTCAGGGTGCAGCCAGGTTGGACCAGATAGACTGGGGTCCCTTGTGTGGACAGGTGATTTGGGGGACTCTGGGTGCATGCCACAGTGCCCAGGGTTATGACAGCGTGGGCGTCCGGAGGGGACGTGAGACTTGAGAACGTGGGGGTCCGGAGGGTACGTGACACTGTTGCGATCTGGAGGGCGACTCCCTCCTGTTGACACCGCAGCTTTTATTCTGCTCCTTTGTGGATAGGCCGCGAGTGGCTTTGACAACATCCTTTCTCCTGAGAAAGGGGTCGCGGTGGATTAGGAGGATCTGATCTCCCTGACTGTTGGACACACTTCTGCCTCCGTCTGGGAGGAAGGCTCCCTCAGGTCTGAAGGCATCGCTACCCCCAGGTGGGCGTCAGGACCCGGCCAGCTGTGAAATCCACGCCAGCCCCCATCCCCCCGACTCCCCAAAAAAGAGACGTCCAGACTCTCATCCCTGGAAACTGTGACCATGTTACTGTGGGGGCCAAGGGAGCTTCACCCTTGGAAAGTTTGCTGAAAAATTAATCTGCAAAAGGCAGAAGAATAGAAGAGGCTGGGCGCGGTGGCTCACGCCTGTCATCCCAGCACTTTGGGAGGCCGGAGTGGGCGGATCACCTGAGGTCAGCAGTTCGAGACCAGCCTGGCCAACACGGTGAAACCCCGTCTCTGCTAAAAATACAAACATTAGCCGGGTGTGGTGGCAGGTGCCTGTCATCCCAGCTACTCGGGAGGCTGAGGTAGGAGAATCGCTTGAACCCGGGAGGCAGGCAATGCAGTGAGCCGAGATCGCCACTGCGCTCCAGCCTGGGCAACAGAGCAACACTCCAATTAAAAATAATAATAATAATAGGAGACAACACACATTTATTTAATGTGTATACACAGGAGCCTTCAGAAGGAAGACCCAAAGATCCAATGACCAAAGGCTCAGGGACTGAGTAGGGAAACCCAGCCAGGCCTGTCTGTCTAGAATCTTCTTGACCCACCTGAGCAGCGCTCTTTTCTTCTAGGTGTGGGGCAGGGTCTCGGAAATGGGGATCTTCAGACCTTCAGTCAAACAATGTGGGTCAGGGCATTTCCTTATGACCAGTTTGTATACAGACACAGTAGAGGGAAAGTTCGTCTTATTTTTGAGTTTTATGGCTGGTTTTGGTGAAAAGGGGTTCCTGTGTCTAGGACTCAGATTGCATCACCTCACTCTAGCCTGGGCGACAGGGCGAGACTCTGTCTCAAAAAAAAAAAAAAAAAAAAAACCAAAACAGCTACAAGCGAGGTATCTGCAAAGCACATACCTTTCCATTGATAAACAAAGACCATAACCAGGCCAAATATAGTAATCCCAGCATCTTGGGCGGCTGAGGTAAGAGGATCATTTAAGACAAGGAGTTTAAGACCAGCCTGGGCAACACAGAGAGTCCCCATCTCTACAAAAAACCAAACGTGAGCTGGGCGGGGTGGTGCACGCCTGTGGTCCCAGCTACTAGGGAGGCTGAGGCAGGAGGATCACATGAGCCCAGAAACTGGAGGCTGCCGTGAGCTAAGATTGCACCACTGCCCTGCAGCCTGGACAACAGAGCCAGACCCTGTCTCTGAAACCATAAACATTTAAAAGCAGTAATAAAAAGAGAATCCATTCCCAAGACGCAGAAACGAGGCCTGCAAAGGGGGCCTTCTCTCCTGTTGGAAAACCTGTCTTCCCCTCCCACCTGCCTGGACTGCAAACCTCCAAACCCATCGTGTTTAGAGCGATCTATTTTTGTTTGCATATGGAATTCTGTTTTTTTTTGTTTTGTTTTGTTTTTTGAGACGGAGTCTCGCTCTGTCGCCCAGGCTGGAGTGCCGTGGTCGGATCACTGCAAGCTCCGCCTCCCGGGTTCACGCCATTCTCCTGCCTCAGCCTCCCGAGTAGCTGGGACTACAGGCGCCGCCACCTCGCCCGGCTAGTTTTTTGTATTTTTTAGTAGAGACGGGGTTTCACCGTGTTAGCCAGGATGGTCTCGATCTCCTGACCTCGTGATCCGCCCGTCTCGGCCTCCCAAAGGGCTGGGATGACAGGCTTGAGCCACCGCGCCCGGCCAAAATGCCAAGGGCAGACAATGTGGGCTCCTGTGGTGGTAGCTGGTGAATGACAACAGAAGGAACATGACTTCGTGAAAGTAGAAAATGACTGTGATTTCTTCGCCTCCTTTCTGCCGACCTGGTGACTCTGGGTTCTGCTGCTGCCGAGGGACTTTCACGCACCCATCGTAACATCCGAGGTGACAGCTTTGGCTTAAGGAAGGGTGGTGCGTTCACAGCGTAAATCCCCCCCCCCCAACTTCGTGCCATAATCAAGTCTGGAAACACTGGGTGTTAAAGGACCGTTTAATGGGGGGACTGCAAATGAGACTCCTCCTGGTCCCTCTCGTGCACTTCTCAAAGTGCATCCGAGTGCATGAAATCAGGCCTGAGATCGAGGACAGCAGCTGAAAAAGAAGATTCCAGAAAAAAAACAGACCAACATGTATTCAGAGGTTTTACCCAAGCCTTGGAAATCTGGAGAGATGGATGCCGGTCCATGGCTTCCGAAGTCACCTGCATTCTCCACCTGCTCATTGCTCTGTTGCAAACAGTGTCCTGCGACGCTCCCCAAAAGCTGGTCCCCCACCACAGTTCAGCCCAGGCCAGGAGAGGCGGCTCATGCCTGTCATCCCAGCACTTTGGGAGGCTGAGGCGGGCAGATCACCTGAGGTCAGGAGTTCGAGACCAGCCTGGCCAACATGGTGAAACCCCGTCTCTAGTAAAATTACAAAAATTAGCCGGGCGTGCTCGCGTGCACCTGTGATCGCAGCTACTCGGGAGGCTGAGGTGGCAGAATCGCTTGAACCCGGGAAGTGGAGGGTGCAGTGAGCCAAGATCATATGCCACTGCACTGCAGCCTGGGAGACAAGAGCAAAAATCCCTCTCAAAAAAACAAAAAACAAAAAAAACAAAACAAAACAAAAAACAGGGAGGGTTTTATGTAGAATTCAGTCAGACCAGCAAGCATGTTGGAAAAAGGAAGGATTCTGGCAGAAAAAGATATCTAGGCTACTCAAAGGAAGCCAGATTTTCACTACAGTGATTGTGGAATATCTTCAGCTGGGTACATTTTATCTTTATTTTTATTTATTTATTTTTTTATAGAGACAGAGTTTTGCTTCTGTTGCCCAGACTGGAGTGCAGGGGCACGGTCATGGCTCATGGCAGCCTCCAAGTCCTGGGCTCAAGAGATGCTCCTGCCTCAGCCTCCCATGTAGCTGGGACTACAGGCCTGCACCACCATGCCTGGTTAATTTTTTTTATTTTTATAGAAATGGGATCTGGCTCTGTTGCCCAGGCTGGAGTCCAGTGGCATGACCATGGTTCACTGCAGCCTCCAAGTCCTGGGCTCAAGAAATCCTCCTGCCTCAGCCTCCCATGTAGCTGGGACTACAGGCCTGCACCACCATGCCTGGTTAATTTTTTTTATTTGTATAGAAATGGGATCTGGCTCTGTTGCCCAGGCTGGAGTCCAGTGGCATGATCATGGCTTACTGCAGCCTCCAACTCCTGGGCTCAAGAGATGCTCCTGCCTCAGCCTCCCAAGTAGCTGGGACTACAGGCCTGCTCCACCATACCGGGTTATTTTTTTTATTTTTGTAGAGATGGCATATTGCTCTGTTGCCCAGACTGGAGTGCAGTGCCATGATCATGGCTGACTGCAGCCTCAACTCCTGGGCTCAAGAGATGCTCCTGCCTCAGCCTCCCAAGTAGCTGGGACTACAGGCCTGCTCCACCATACCGGGTTATTTTTTTTATTTTTGTAGAGATGGCATATTGCTCTGTTGCCCAGACTGGAGTGCAGTGCCATGATCATGGCTGACTGCAGCCTCCAACTCCTGGCCTCAAGTCATCCTCCTGCCTCAGCCTCCCAAGTAGCTGGAACTACAGGCCTGCACCACAATACCGGGTTATTTTTTTAATTTTGTAGAGATGTGGTATTGCTCTGTTGCCCAGACTGGAGTGCAGTGGCATGACCATGGTTCACTGCAGCCTCCAACTCCTGGCTCAAGTCATCCTCCTGCCTCAGCCTCCTGGGGAGCTGGAACTACAGGCCTGCACCACAATACCGGGTTATTTTTTTAATTTTGTAGAGATGTGGTCTTGCTCTGCTGCCCAGGCTGGAGTGCAGTGGCATGACCATGGTTCACTGCAGCCTCCAAGTCCTGGGCTCAAGAGATCCTCTTGCCTCAGCCTCCTGGGGAGCTGGGACTTCAGCCACACACCTGGCTAATGTTTTTGTTTAAGTTTTGTAGAGAGATGAAGTCTTGCTATGTTGCTCAGGATGGGCTCAAGCAGTCCTCCTGACTCAGTTTCCCAAAGTGCTGGGATTAAACATATGCAACATAACTGGGTACATTTCGGAAATGCTTCCACACTTCATTTTTTGTTTTGTTTCTTGTTTTTGAGACGGAGCCTCACTCTGTTGCCCAGTCTGGAGGGCAGTGGTGTGATCTGGGCTCACTGAAACCTCTGCTTCCCAGGTTTAAGCGATTGTCCTGCCTCAGCCTCCTGAGCACACTTCATTTTTTTTTTTTTTTTTTTTTTTTTGAGACGGAGTCTCGCTCTGTGGCCCAGGCTGGAGTGCAGTGGCCGGATCTCAGCTCACTGCAAGCTCCGCCTCCCGGGTTTACGCCATTCTCCTGCCTCAGCCTCCCGAGTAGCTGGGACTACAGGCGCCCGCCACCTCCCCCGGCTAGTTTTTGTATTTTTTTTTTAGTAGAGACGGGGTTTCACCGTGTTAGCCAGGATGGTCTCGATCTCCTGACCTCGTGATCCGCCCGTCTCAGCCTCCCAAAGTGCTGGGATTACAGGCTTGAGCCACTGCGCCCGGCCGCACACTTCATTTTTTAATTGACAGATGAAAATCGCATATGTTCGGGTGTACCCCGTAAGTTGTTTTTTTTTTTTT
>CM058096.1:155543500-155790761 GCA_030247045.1 Colobus guereza
ACGCTACCTCTCCTCACATCCCGGCGTATTCCTCGGGGTTCTCATTAGGACACAAGAAAATGTTTGCCAGTGAGGCGAAAGGGTGGGCTTTCTTTCTAAACAAGGTAAGTCATCCTTTGCTGTCTTGTGGCAAGAAATAAGAGGCAACCGGGGTTGGTAGGGAGACCAGCTTTCGGGAAGCGTCGCGGGACACTGGTTTGTGAGCAGCTCTCCTGACAGGCTGCAAAGCAGGTGGAGAAGGCAAGTGACGCCTCATTCAGGAGGAGAGCTAGGCAACACATTTACAAGAGAAGGACCCCCAGGGATGGCCTGCAAAGCAGCAGGAGCTGGGGAAGAGGCTGGAGCAGGTGCCTCTCGGTGGGATACGTGCCTCTGGTTCCTGGTTCCCAGCAGGTTGCTATCATGTGATGTTGGCCAAAGATAGTCAGCTCCTCCTTCTGGAGGCATCTTCCTCAGAGCCTCCAGGAGGAAATCAACCCTTCCGACACCTTGATCTCAGCCTTCTGGCTTCCAGAACTGGGAGAGAATAAAATTCTGTCCTCTAACCTACACAGTGGGTGGTACTTTGTTAGAGGGACCGGAGCGGGTTCCTGTCGATGTTTGTGTTTGCCCAGTGTGACCTCTGAGCCCAAGCTCAGCGGTCTTATCCCCTGTGACCTGCACGTACACATCCAGATGGCCTGAAGCAACTGAAGATCCACACAAGAAGTGAAAAGAGCCAGTTCCTGCCTTAACTGATGACATTGCACCATCGTGATTTGTTTCTGCCCCTACCCCTGCTGAGCAATTGACTTAGTAACAATACACCCTCCCCGCCCTTGCGATAATGGACTTTGTAATATCCTCCCGCCCTTGAGAAAGTACGTTGTAATATCCTCCCGCCCTTGAGAAAGTACCTTGTAATATCCTCCCCGCCCTTGAGAAGGTTCTTTGTAATATCCTCCCCGCCCTTGAGAAAGTACCTTGTAATATTCTCCCGCCTTGAGAAAGTACCTTGTAATATCCTCCCGCCCTTGAGAAAGTACCTGTAATATCCTCCCGCCCTTGAGAAGGTTCTTTGTAATATCCTCCCGCCTTGAGAAGGTTCTTTGTAATATCCTCCCGCCCTTGAGAAAGTACCTTGTAATATCCTCCGCCCTTGAGAAAGTACCTTGTAATATCCTCCCGCCCTTGAGAAGGTACTTTGTAATATCCTCCCGCCCTTGAGAAGGTTCTTTGTAATATCCTCCCGCCTTGAGAAAGTACCTTGTAATATCCTCCCGCCCTTGAGAAAGTACCTTGTAATATCCTCCCGCCCTTGAGAAGGTTCTTTGTAATATCCTCCCGCCCTTGAGAAAGTACCTTGTAATATTCTCCCCGCCCTTGAGAAAGTACCTTGTAATATCCTCCCGCCCTTGAGAAAGTACCTTGTAATATCCTCCCGCCCTTGAGAAGGTTCTTTGTAATATCCTCCCGCCCTTGAGAAGGTTCTTGTAATATCCTCCGCCCTTGAGAAAGTACCTTGTAATATCCTCCCCGCCCTTGAGAAAGTACCTTGTAATATCCTCCCCGCCCTTGAGAAGGTACTTTGTAATATCCTCCCCGCCCTTGAGAAGGTTCTTTGTAATATCCTCCCACCCTTGAGAAAGTACCTTGTAATATCCTCCCACCCTTGAGAAAGTACTGTAATATCCTCCCGCCCTTGAGAAAGTACCTTGTAATATCCTCCCACCCTTGAGAAGGTACTTTGTAATATTCTCCCGCCCTTGAGAAGGTTCTTTGTAATATCCTCCCACCCTTGAGAAAGTACTTGTAATATCCTCCCACCCTTGAGAAGGTAATTTCTAATATCCTCCCACCCTTGAGAAGGTACCTTGTAATATCCTCCCCACCCTTGAGAAAGTACCTTGTAATATCCTGCCCACCCTTGAGAAAGTACCTTGTAATATTCTCCCCGCCCTTGAGAAGGTACTTTGTAATATCCTCCCCACCTTGAGAAGGTACTTTGTAATATCCTCCCCGCCCTTGAGAAGGTACCTTGTAATATCCTGCCCACCCTTGAGAAGGTACTTTGTAACATCCTCCCCCACCCTTGAGAAGGTTCTTTGTAATATCCTCCCCCACCCTTGAGAAGGTAATTTCTAATATCCTCCCCACCCTTGAGAATGTAATTTGTAAGATGCAACCCCTGCCCACAAAAATTTCCTCCTAACTCCACCACCCATCCCAAACCTATAAGAACTCATGATAATCCCACCTCCCTTTGCTGACTCTCTTTTCCGACTCAGCCCGCCTGCACCCAGGTGATTAAAAAGCTTTATTGCTCACACAAAGCCTGTTTGGTGGTCTCTTCACACAGATGCGCATGACAATGCCCAGGTGCCAGTCCGGGGTGATGAGCATTTTCAGGTTTACGGCGTGAATCCAAAGATCTGGAACCAGGGAGGCAGCCAACAGTGTGGAGTGGAGGGTCAGGAAAGAGATCACGAATGTTTGAGGCTGCTTGCTGTGAAGCGGCAGATAAGGGGAGGTCGTCCACTTCTCCAAAACTCCCACTGCAGGTCAGTAATGCACATAGAGCGAATTTATGGAATGATGATGGTGATGGAGGCGGAAATCAATTTCAAAGAAACTGTATGAGTCACTTGTGATCCCCAACTTAGCAGCTTAAAACAACATGCATTTATTATCTTATGGTTTTGTTGAGTCGGGAGTCTGGGAGCAGCTTGGCTGGGTGCGTCCGGTTCACAGTTCCTGGCAGGTTGCTCTCACTGTGTCAGCCAGGGCTGGGATCTCATTTGAAGGCTCAACTGGGGAAAGCCACACTTCCAAACTCACTCACGTTGCCCGAAGGTGGTCAGTTCCTTATCATGCAGACCTCTTCACAGGAGAACTTACAACATGAAAACTTGCTATCCCCAGAGCAAGGGCAGAGACAGAGAGAAATAGAGAGAGTATGAGAGACAGGGAGGCTAAAAGAGAGATTGAGAGAGGGAGATTCAGAGACATGGAGAGAGAGAAGTCATGAAAGAGAACTTGAGGGAGAGAAGCTTAGAAAGAGATTGAGCGAAAGAGATTGAGAATGAGACTGAGAGAGAGGGAGATTGACAGAGAGGGAGATTGATAGATTGAGAGAAAAGTTGATAGAGAGAGAAGAGAGAGAGAGGAAACCAGGAATCCACAGGTAACTTCATCTTGGAAATGACAAGCCATCAATTTTGTCATCGCTTCTGTTGCTTGTAACCAGTAGAAGAAATGAGCCAGTCCACCCAGGAGAGAGAGAGCAAAAAAGCAAAGACGTGCCACACTTTAAAACCATCATCTCTTCTGAGAATTGACTCATTTTTCATGAGAACAGCATGACAAAAACTGCCCCTGTGGTCTAATCACCTCCCACAAGATCCCTCCCTGGACATGTGGGAATTACAATTTGAGATGAGATTTGGGTAGGGACAAGATCGGCCAGGTGTGGTGGCTCACGCCTGTAATCCCAGCACTTTGGGAGGCCGAGGTGGGCGGATCTCCTGTCATTTGATCTAGGACCCGCCCCACTCCCGGATGATCTCATCCCTAGATCCTTCACTTAATGACATTTGCAAAATTGCTTTTCCCAAACAAAGTTGCATTTGAGGTTTCCAGCTGATTGTCCCTGCTGATTGTCAAGCAGGGTTTGTCCAAGACTCTGGGATCACAGGAGATGGGAAATGTCATTTTTGTTTTCCTATTGCTGCACAAGAAGAGATTATAGGCTGGGCGTGGTGGCTCACGCCTGTAATCCCAGCACTTTGGGAGGCCAAGGCGGGTGGATCACGAGGTCAGGAGATCAAGACCATCCTGGCTAACACGGTGAAACCCCATCTCTACTAAAAATACAAAAAAATAGCCGGCTGTGGTGGCGGGCACCTGTAGTCCCAGCTACTTGGGAGGCTGAGGCAGGAGAATTGCCTGAACCTGGGAGGTGGAGACTGCAGTGAGCTGAGATTGAGCCATGCTCTGGGCAACAGAGGGAGACTCCATCTCAAAAAAAAAAAAAAAAAAGAGAGATTATAGAGTGATGAAGAAGGAAGGTCAATGCGTCAATGCTACTCCAACACCCTGGTTCTCTCTGCCTGTTCCCCAGCCTTGTTTTACACCAGAGGAAAGAGGTGTAAGAGTTGACTCATTTATCATGAGAACAGCGTGAGGGAAACCGCCCCTATGATCTCTCTCTCTCTCTCTCTCTCTCTCTCTCTCTCTCTCTATCTATCTCTCTCTCTCTCTCTCTGCAGTTCTTCTCTTCATTCAAGAGAAGAAGATGACCCAAGCATGAGATGACCAGGAAACGGGGACCGTTGGGAGCTCTTCCAACATGGCTGCCGACTGCAAGAAGCCAGCTCCCTCCAACTGCTGCCAAGTCGACTGAAACCTGCTGTGAGTGAAGTCAGAGCCTGGCTGGGGCGCGTGGAAGCAGTCATTGGCCTCGCCTCGTTAGACCCCCACGGAGGGACGCGTCAGGGCACACTTTGTGGATTTCCTCTGTCGTTGGGCATGTCCAACTTCATGCTGTAGCCTAGAAATGTTTTTGAAGCAGGTCGCTGAAGCTTGATACTAGAGAAGTGAAGACGAGTTTTGTCCTCAGGGAGGTCTTCTCACCGCCAAGTCACCAAAGGAACCAAGGTAACTTCCGATCAAATCAAGGAGCATAGAATGTGTCTCAAGCAACCTAACCCTACACAAGAGATGTCATCGTTATCACGGTTGTTTGCAGCAGCTTATACGCAGCATTGGCCATGGGCCGGGAATTGTGGCAAGTTCTTCCCTGCAGTATTTAATCATTAGGTTATCGTTAGGGCTTTTGTTTTTTGGGTTTTTTTTTTTTTTTTTTGATGGAGTCTTGCTCTGTCACCCAGGCTTGGAGAGCAGTGGCGTGATCTCGGCTCACTGCAACCTCTACCTCCTGGGTTCAAGCGATTCTTCTACCTCAACCTCCCGAGTCGCTGCAATTACAGGCATCCACCACCAC
Organism: Colobus guereza; assembly: GCA_030247045.1. Classification (NCBI taxonomy): domain Eukaryota; kingdom Metazoa; phylum Chordata; class Mammalia; order Primates; family Cercopithecidae; genus Colobus; species Colobus guereza. Next base: position 155,548,482 of record CM058096.1, read on the forward strand.
GCCCTGCTGAATTTTCTATTTTTAGTAGAGATGGGATTTCACCATGTTGGCCAGGCTGCTCTTGAATTCTTGATGTCAGGTGATCTACTCGTCTCGAGCTCCCAAAGTGCGGGGATGACAGGCATGAGACACCACACCCGGCCAATGAATACACTTTTAAAACAATCACAAGTACAGATTTCCTACCTTAGTTTTTCACTAATTTGTCCTCATAAGTTTGTAGTGTCACATTAAAAAAAAAAAAAAAAGAGGTCAGGAGATTGAGACCATCCTGGCTAACACGGTGAAACTCCGTCTCTACTAAAAAGTACAAAAAACTAGCCGGGCGAGGTGGCAGGTGCCTGTAGTCCCAGCTACTTGGAGGCTGAGGCAGGAGAATGGCGTGAACCCAGGAGGCAGAGCTTGCAGTGAGCTGAGATCCAGCCACTGCACTCCAGCCTGGGCGACAGAACGAGACTCCGTCTCAAAAAAAAAAAAAAAAAAAAAAATGTATGGGGGGTATGGTGGTGACTTCCATCTATGGTCCCAGCACTTCTGGAAGGTAAGACTGGAGGATTCCTTGAGGCCACGAGTTTGAAGCCAGCCCGGCCACATAGCTAGACTCCCCATCTCTACAAAAAGTAAAAATAAATTTAAAAATAATGGTCATTTGCTTTGCTTCCATTTAATATGTGTATCTCACAATCTGCCTTCTTTTTCTTGGAAGCAGGTTTGGCCAGCTATAACCGATGTATCATCCAATGCATCTATTTAAGGCACACGATTCTATAGGTTTTATTATACTCACAGAGTTCAGCAACGGTCATCAGAGTCACTTTCAGGACATCTTTATCACCTCCCAAAGAAGCTGAGTTCGTGTCGTCAGACCCTCCCTCCCTAGTTCTCCCATCCTGGTTCCCCCCCCCCCGAGTCCTAAGCAACTCCTGATCCACCCTCGACCCCAATAGATTTCCCGGACACGTGACTGGAATGGAATGATAGAATCTGAGGTCTCACTTTCTTCCTTTTAATTTCGGAGAACCCACACGCACACACCCCAGTCATTAAGATGGGGTACGATCTGACCTTATTCTATCGTCTTCCACACAGCTCCGGCGGATCAATTGAAAAGGCAGAACTGCAGAAATACGGGCCTTCCGTGCTGCCCTGGAGGTGACGGAACTGGGTCTCTGTCAGATGCAGACACAATTTGCAGAGACTGACCGTGGGCCACCTCGCCGTCTCCAGCATTTAGAATTTTTTTTTTTTTTTCTTTAATGGGACCTTTCTATACGCCTTCGTTCCTTTTAATTTGGTCATTTGACCCTTTCTGAATATTCTTCGTGGCACCTTTTAGAGGATAATAGTCTCCCCCTCAACAAAAAGGAGGGGGGTGCTGTATAATGTCATTCCCGGAAACAGGCCGTGTCTGTCCTTGTACAGTGCAGAGATGACAACACCATTTTCCTGTGATTCTGGTATTTTTTTTTTTTTGACCTGTATTGTCCCCCCCGGGAGTTGCGGATTTGGCTGACTAGATGAGTTTACAATTCCGATGAGATCTCCATAAGCCATAATTCCCGGAGACTATGAGTTCCACTGAGGGCGATTAACTAGTTTTTGCCTGGCAATGAGGTCACTGGGGAAGCTTCCTGGAAAAATTTGGACGTTTTGGCTTTTCCGGAACATTCCGGTCATTCTCTCGGGAGAAAATGAAGCAGCTTCATCTTTGCCTGGCGGGACAGGCGTCTGAGAGGAGGAAATAAACAATTGCCCCTCTAGGGAAAAATCATTTCAATTTCTCTGTTCTTGGAATCCTCTCCCTCCTGCAAGAAAGATATCTCTGGTCTTACATCCGCCAAAGACATGACACAACTTTCCTGGGTGAAAGAGGAGAGAAATTCTCTTTATTTCATGGGTTCTCAGTCCCTGAAGAGCCACTAAAACTGGGAAGATCAAGAATACAAATAGAATTTAAAATAATAAAGAGGAGGGGCTGGGGGCGGTGGCTCAAGCCTGTCATCCCAGCACGCTGGGAGGCCAAGGCGGGCGGGTCATCTGAGGCTAGCAGTTCGAGACCAGCCTAGCCAACATAGTGAAACCCTGTCTCTACTTAGAAAAAAAAAAAAATTAGCTGGGCATGGTGGCAGGTGCCTGTAATCCCAGCGACTCAGGAGGCTGAGGCAGGAGAATCGCCTGAACCCGGAAGGCAGATATTGCAGTGAGCTGAGATCGCACCACTGCACTCCAGCCTGGGCAACAGAACAAGACTCTGTCTCCAATAAATAGATAAATGAATAGGATCAGACATAAAAATAGCCAACCAGCAGCCCTCAGGGCTACTCTGCCTATGGAGTAGCCATTGTTATATTCCTTCAGTTTGTTAATAAACTTGCTTTCACTTAAAAAAGAAAGGAAGGAAGGAAGGAAAGGAAGGAAGGAAGGAAGAAAAAAGAAAGAGAGAGAAACAAAGAAAGAAAAAAGAAAGGGAAGGAAGGAAGAAAGAGAAAAGAAAGAGAGAGAATAAAGAAAGAAAGAAAAGAAAGAAGGAAAGAAGGAAAGGAAAGAAAGAAAGAAAGAAAGAAAGAGAGACAGAGAGAGAAAGAAAGAAAGAAAGAAAGAAAGAAAGAAAGAAAGAAAGAAAGAAAGAAAGAAAGAAAGAAAAGAAAGAAAGAAAGAAAGAAAGAAAAGGAAGGAAGGAAGGAAGGAAGGAAGGACCCACACCTTATAACAAATGAGGCAGATTTTACACTAAAATCCAGGCTCCCTGAACCAAAGTAACACCTGGGATGAAGAACAATTTACAAAAGTCACCCCCAAAAATTAGCGTCTCTTCTAAGCAATCTTATCTTTCAATATCACCCCAGCACCAGTTTTATTTGGTTTTGTCTTTCGTGTAAGTTGGGAAACAAAATAGCTTTGGCTTGTGTTTTAGCTGTTGTCATTATTTCCACCTAAAATGTCACCCTTCAGGACCCATGGGGGTTTTTTTTTGTTTTTTGTTTTTGTTTTTGAGGCAGAGTCTCGCTCTGTCACCCAGGCTGGAGTGCAGTGGTACAATCTCGGCTCACTGCAAGCTCCGTCTTCCGGGTTCACCCCATTCTCCTGCCTCAGCCGCCCAAGTAGCTGGGACTACAGGCACCTGCCACCACGCCCGGCTAATTTTGCATTTTAAGTGAAGATGGGGTTTCACCATTTTGCCCAAGCTGGTCTCTAACCCCTGACCTCAGGTGATCCTCCTGCCTTGTTCTCCCAAAGTGCTGGGATGACAGGTGCGCACCACCACGCCCAGCTAATTTTTGTATTTTCAGTAGAGACGACGTTTCACCATCTTGGCCAGGCCGGTCTCGATCTCCTGACCTCAAGTGATCCGCCCACCTCGGCCTCCCAAAGTGCTGGGATGACAGGTGTGAGCCGCCGCGCCCGGCCACATTTCTTTCTTTAGTGGAAAGAAAATCAGATCTTATTTTCAGAAATCCCTGCTTCCCGGGCTGAGCAACACAGGAAGGTTTGGTGCCGTTTTCTGAGGGCGCCAGCCCAGTGTCCCTCGCAGCCCCTAGAACGTCTTAACCTGTGGCTTCAGGCTCTCTGGAATCCCTCGGGACTGGGGCTGTGTGCAGAGAGGTCGGCACCCTCCCCAGTGATCCTATTCAACATCTCCGCAGTCCGGAGCAAACGCAGAGGTAACCGCCAGGACCAGAGTCAGGAGGGCTGGAGAGAGAGAGAGAGAGGGAGAGACAAAAAAAATCAAGGCTCAAAATCACCTGTCACAGGTAAGCAGCACGCATGAATTAATTCCACACTCGTGTCAGACAAGGATATGTATTTTTTTGCATTTCTCTTTGTTCTCTGTCTACATCTTTGGAAAATCCAGGAAGAAGGAGGCTGCAGCCTCTTAGCATCAGGCACCTGCCGTACCCCTAAATCCGGCGAGGAATTTGGAGGAAGGAGGGAGTGTCTGGGACAGGGCCACATTCCTTAGGCTCACCCACATCCTTTCCTTTTTGGTTGTTATTTTTTTGAGATGGAGTCTCCATCTGTCCCCCAGGCTGGAGCGTGGTGGTGCGATCTCGGCTCACTGCAACCTCCGCCTCCCAGGTTCAAGCCATTCTCCTGCCTCAGCGTCCTGAGTAGCTGGGATGACAGGTGCCCGCCACCACGCCTGGCTAATTTTTGTATTTTTAGTAGAGATGGGGTTTCACCGTGTTGGCCAGGCTGGTCTCGAACTCCCAGCCTCAGGTGATCCGCCCGTCTCGGCCTCCCAAAGTGCTGGGATGGGATGACAGGCACCTGCCACCACATCCGGCTAATTTCTGTATTTTTAGTAGAGATGGGGTTTCACCGTGTTGGCCAGGCTGGTCTCGAACTCCTGAGCTCAGGTGATCCGCCCGCCTCGGCCTCCCAAAGTGCTGGGATGACAGGCCTGAGCCACCGCGCCTGGCCAGGCTGTTTGGACTCAGGTGTTTTTTTTTTTTTTTGCATTTTAGCAGGTGTTGGAGGCTTAGGAGAAGGAGAGGGAGAAGTCTAAAGACATAGTCTCACCCCTGCCGGGAAACATCACTACACAGGCAGAAAAAAAAAAAATCAGAAAAAGACAGAAGTAGGTCTTGGTACTCCTGGTAACAATGACATGCTTTTTGCAATACCGTGGCCTGAATGAAGCTATCTCAACAAAAATGCCCCCAATTTTAAGCAGGAAGATTGTTTATTTTATTTATTTATGTACTTATATTTTTGAGACAGCGTCTCACTCTGTCACCCAGGCTGGAGTTCAGTGGTGTGATCTCGGCTGACTGCAACCTCTGCCTCCCGGGTTCAAGCAATTCTCCTGCCTCAGCCTCCCGAGTAGCTGGGACTACAGGCACCCGCCACTACATCCAACTAATTTTTGTATTTTTAGTAGAGACGGGTTTTTGCCATGTTGGCCAGGCTGGTCTCGAACTCCCAACCTCAGGTGATCTGCCCACCTCAGCCTCCCAAAGTGCTGGGACTATAGGCACCTGCCACCACACCCGGCTAATTTTTGTATTTTTAGTAGAGACGGGGCTTCTCCATGTTGGCCAGGCTGGTCTCGAACTCCCAACCTCAGGTGATCCGCCCGCCTCGGCCTCCCAAAGTGCTGGGATGTCAGGCGTGAGCCGCCCTTTCTTTCCTATAGCAACGATTGCCTTTGGACTGCCCCATTCAAGGAACTACAACCCCCGCCTCTCGCTCGTGCCGGCTCTGCCGCCTGAAAAACGTGCATCCCTCGCAAGCCTGGGGAGGCCGTCGTTTTGTTTACGTCCATCTCTGCGTGTTGCCCATGCGTGTAGACATCTGCAGACTCCGTGGAGAGCGGAGGGTCTGGCAAAAAAAAATATATATATATATATAAATTAAAAATAAACAACCCGCACCGTCCGGCCGCCACACAAAAGGCCTCCAGTAAATAAATAAAGAATGCTGATTTGCAGATGGCTGTCTTCATATTGCATCTTCACACATAGAAAACAGAGCAGACAGAGCAAGCTTTTGTATCTCCTCTGATTCAAACATTGATTCCATTATCTAATTACTTCCCCAAAACCCCCGTTCCCAATACTATCACATTGGGGATCGGGATTTCAACCTATAAATTTTAGGGGAACACAAACACTCAGCATATAACATACTATATAATTCCATTTATAAAATATTCTAGAAATGTAAACAAATCTATGGTTGCAGAAAGTTCCCTGGGAATAAGGTTAAGGAAGAACGGAAAAGAAGACTTGCAAAGTGATATAAAGAAATTCGGGGGGGTTGATGGATGAGTTCGTTACCTCGGCTAGGATGATGGTTTCACAAATGTATAAATAGGTGTCATTAAATTATCCACTGTAAACATGTGTGATTTATTGTAAACTAATATTTTCAATAAAGCTATAAACAAAAAACAAAAAACAAAAAAAAAACTTGCGAACAACCATCTTCGGACGAGGCGTTTTGTGTTCCTGAACCGGGCTCTGTTTCTGCCTGTGTACGGGGGGCACCCGGCGTCTGGGATGTGCCCCTGCCTCAGCTGCGTCTCCTGAAATGTGTCAGAAAACATTATCAGGAGGGGAAGGCCGGTGGTTGCAGATTCCCGTAAATTCTTCGATAATCAGGTCCTCGGTGGCAGCCGTCAGGGCAGGAAGGGGTGGAAGGCGGGTGTGATGGGAGGTGGGCGGGCGTGGGGGGTGGGTCAGCAACCTGTCCTGCGTGGACAGAGCAGGAGGCTGAGCGTCCCAGACCCACAGAAGAGGCTTATTGGACTTGCAGCCATTTCCATGCCATTTGAATGGGCCTTCCTGGCAGCGCCCTGCCTTGCCTTTGCCCAATGTATTCAGCAGAGTCACTCACACAGACCGTGCCTGCGTGGCTGCTGCTTTGTGGACCTACAACCATTGCTGCCCTGGACCTGGAGAATTGAGATGATTCTTTCAACTCAGAGCCGGCTGACCTCACACGGGGCATCGTCCTCTGTGGCCCTGGGGGATGCTAGGCTGGTAGAATTGTCCTGTCCCAATCTGCAGAGGGGAGGCCAGTTATGTCAGGAAGGATTTGGGGGCTGGAGATTTAGAAGGAAAAACGTGGGCTGCTCCTTTTAAATAACCTCCTTCCGTAGAAACGACATAATAGAAAGAAATAGAAAATAGAAATAGAAAGAAATAGAAAATAGAAAAAAGAAATAGAAAATAGAAAGTCCGTAGAAACGACATAATAGAAAGAAATAGAAAATAGAAATAGAAAGAAATAGAAAATAGAAAGAAATAGAAAAAAATAGAAAGTCGCAAACACATCGATTGAAGGGTCGAAGGAAACCGTGCGCCCATATATTGGTTCTGAGCACTTCCTATGGAACTTAGGACTTTTCTTATGTTAACACACACACACACACACACACACACACACACACACACACAGTGCAATGAAAAACATAATTTGTAGAAGACCGTCTTTTCTGAGATACTTGCTTTTCTGCATCATGAAGGTTGGGGCTAGAAATTTAGTGCGAAAAAACGTGGGCTCCTCCTTTTAAATCACGTCCTGCCATAGGAATGACACAATAAAATCAAACATTAGGCTGCAGACGCGTCTATTTAAGTACAGAAGCAAACTATGGAAGTATCCATGGAAACCCTTTCCCACTATTCGTTCTGAGTCATTCCCATGGAGTTTAGCACTTTTGTTATTTTAAAACACACACACACACCCGCACACACCCCACACACACACGCCCAAGTGCGAATAAAAACATCATTTGTAGAACACGGCATTTTCTGAAATACTTGCTTTTCAGTATCACGGAGGCTGGGGCTAGAAATTTAGGAGAGAAGAAGTGGCCCCTTCTTTTAAAATAATCTCCTGCCACAGAAATGACGTGATCAAATAATAGGTTGCAAACACACCTATTTAAGAAGGAAACGGTCCGCTGCTGTTCATTTTGAAGAATTCCCATGGCGCTTACCTTTTTGGTTATTTGAAGAGCTCACCGTTTGTGTGATTTGAAAACACGCGCACACACACAGCCATATACACATTTGTAGACGACAGTCTTTTCTGAGGTGCTTGCTTTTCCGTATCATGAAAGGTGGGGGCTAGAAATTTAGTTTTCAATCATTTAAATTTACATATAAATCCTTTTAAATCACGTCCTGCTGTAGAAATGACATAATAAAATAAAACAGGAGGCTGCAAACGCGTCTGTTTAAGTAGGGAAGCAAACTATTGAAGTATCTAATTGTACCCAGTTTCCTCCGGAGGCTCTAGGGGAGGGTCCCTCCTGCCTCTCCCAGCTCCTGGGGGCTCCAGGTGTCCCTGGGCTTGTGGCCGCATCACTCCAGTCTCTGCCTCCGTCTCCACGTGGCCTTCTCCTCTGTGTCTGTGTCTCCTCTTCTGTCTCTTACACGGACACCTGTCGTTGCATTTAGAGCTCAGCTAATCCAGGGTGATCTCATCTCAAGATACTCAACTGGATGACACCTGCAGAGACCTTCTTTCTAAATGATATTCTATTCACAAGTCTACGGGTTAGGACATGGACGATCTTTTGGATGTCACCATCCCAATGCATTGCAATTGTGTGTGGTTCTTCCTGGAGGCTCTAGGGGAGGATCCTTCCTGCCTCTCCCAGCTCCTGGGGGCTCCAGGCGTCCCTGGGCTTGTGGCCGCATCACTCCAGTCTCTGCCTCCGTCTCCACGTGGCCTCCTCCCCTGTGTCTGTGTCTCCTCTTCTGTCTCTTACAGGGACACCTGCCATTGAATTTGGGACTCACCCTACTCCAGAATGATCTCATCTCAAAATCCTTGACTTAGTTCCATCTCTAAAGACCTTATATCTGAATAAGGTCCCACTCACGCGCTCAGGGAGTTACTATATAGACATGGCTTTTGGGGGAGACTGTAGTTCAATCCAAAACAGTTTTATTGGGTTTCTTCTGGGGCCTTACGGAGGCTCCTTCCTGCCTCTCCCAGCTCCTGGGGCTCCAGGCGTCCCTGGGCTTGTGGCGCATCACTCCAGTCTCTGCCTCCGTCTCCACGTGGCCTCCTCCCCTGTGTCTGTGTCTCCTCTTCTGTCTCTTACAGGGACACCTGCCATTGAATTTGGGACTCACCCTACTCCAGAATGATCTCATCTCAAAATCCTTGACTTAGTTCCATCTCTAAAGACCTTATATCTGAATAAGGTCCCACTCACGCGCTCAGGGAGTTACTATATAGACATGGCTTTTGGGGGAGACTGTAGTTCAATCCAAAACAGTTTTATTGGGTTTCTTCTGGGGCCTTACGGGAGGCTCCTTCCTGCCTCTCCCAGCTCCTGGGGGCTCCAGGCGTCCCTGGGCTTGTGGCCGCATCACTCCAGTCTCTGCCTCCGTCTCCACGTGGCCTCCTCCTCTGTGTCTGTGTCTCCTCTTCTGTCTCTTACAAGGACACCTGCCATTAAATTTGGGACTCACCCTACTCCAGAATGGTCTCATCTCAAAATCCTTGACTTAGTTCCATCTCTAAAGACCTTATATCCGAATAAGGTCCCATTCATGGGTTCAGGGAGTTAGTATATAGACATGGCTTTTGGAGGAGACGATAGTTCAATCCAAAACAGTTTTATTGGGTTTCTTCTGGGGCCTTACGGGAGGATCGTTCCTGCCTCTCCCAGCTCCGGGGGGCTCCAGGCGTCCCTGGGCTTGTGGCCGCATCACTCCAGTCTCTGCCTCCGTCTCCACGTGGCCTCCTCCTGTGTGTCTGGGTCTCCTCTTCTGTCTCTTACAAGGACACCTGTCATTGGACTTAGGGCCCCCCTAGATAATTCAGAACGATTATCTTGATGTCCTTCTTTTAACTATATCTGCATTTAAGGACCAGACTACTTCAGGGTGATCTCGTCTCTAGATCCTGCAAAGACTCTTATTTCAAATAACATGCCATTCACAGGTTCTGGGTGGATATCGTCTTTCCGGAGGCCACCAGCATTAACCTCCACCTCACCCAAGACAGCCCTGGACAGTCCTAACCCATTGCGAATACCATCAAATAACAGATTCAATGCTAATGACTCACTCCACCCTTCACTGCTGCGGTACCGTCAGGATAATGAATTTTCCAGAGCCACAATGGGGGGCAGCTGTGCCCGCTGTCTCAGGGCAGGTGCGGTGGGCGCGACACCGAGGAGACGGGCCTCTCCTTCCTGGTGATATCTTTGCCCGGAGCTGCCGACAGGATCCCCTTGTCTCTGCCTCCGTTTCTTCCTCTTTCCCGCTTTTTCCCCTTCTTTTTCCTTCTTGCTTCCTTCCTTTATACTTTTTCTTTCTCCATCTTCTGTGTGTCTCTCTCTGTCTCTGTCTCTCCCTTTTTCTGTCTTTTTCTTTTTTCTATCTCTTCTCCCTCCCTCCCCCTTCCTTCTTTCTCCTTCCTTCTTTTCTCTTTCTTTCTTTCTTTCTCTCTCTCTTTCTTTCCTCTCCTTCCCTTCCCTCATTCCTTCTTTACTTTCTTTCTTTCTTCTTTCTTTCTCTCTCCTTCTTTCCTCTCATTCTCTTTCTTTCTTTTTTCTATCTCTTCTCCCTCCCCGTTCCTTCCTTCTCCTTCCTTCTTTCCTTCCTTCTTTTCTCTTTCTTTCTCTCTCTCTTTCTTCCTTCTTTCTCTCTCTTTCCTCTCCTTCCCTTCCTTCTTTCCTTCCTTCCTTCTTTCTTTCTCTCTCTCTTTCTTTCCTCTCATTCTCTTCTTTCTTTCTCCTTTTTCTATCTCTTCTCCCTCCCCATCCTTCCTTCTCCTTCCTTCTTTCATTCCTTCCTTCTTTTCTTTCTTTCTTTCTTTTCTCTTTCTTTCTTTCTCTTTCTTTCTTTCTTTCCTTTCTTTCTTTTCTTTTCTTTTTCTTTCTTCTTTCCCTCTCTCTTCTCTGTCTCTTTCTCTCTCTTGTATTTCTCTTACCCTCTTTCTTTTTCCTTTCTCTCCCTCTCTCTGTCTCCCCCTCTCTGCTTCGTTTGCCCTGTGTCTTTGCTGTCTGCAAAACACCAGCTTAGTGACTCCTGCAGGCCCCGGGCTTCGCTTTCGGGAATGTCCCGGCTCATCCAAAAAATGGGCCCCAACGGGGACTTGCTGTGGCCACCGGGGAAGGATGGAGTTGGGTGCTTTGGCCGGAGACGGGGGCCAAAGGGAGAGCAGGTTCAGCGGAGAGGGGGTCCGATGGTTTCCAGCGTGGACGTGTTCGTGTCAGAAACTGACGGTTCTTTCTGCAGCAGGTCACGCCACATGGTTTACATTACAAAAAAGCTTCTCGGAAGGAAGCAATTTCCTTTCCTGTATGAAGTCTGCGGGCTAAACCGCCTCTCCGCTCTCTCCTGCTTCTCTCCTCCCTCTCGTATTTTTCTTGCTCTATGTATCCCTCCTCTGTTTCTGTTTTCTTTTCTCTCTCTTTCTCTTTTCGCCCTCTCTCTGTTTCTGTCTTCTGCTATCTTTGTGTTTCTTTTCTCTCTCTCTCTCTCTCTGCTTCTTTTTCTTTTCTTTCTTTCTCCTTCCTTCCTCTCTCTTTCTTTCTTTCTTTCTTTCTTTCTTTCTTTCTTTCTTTCTTTCTTTCTTTCTTCTTCCTTCCTCCTTCATTCCTTCCTTCCTCTCTCTCTCCTTCTTTCTTTCCTTCTCTTCCCTTCTTCCTTCCCTCCCCTTCCTTCCTTCTTTCTTTCTTTCTTTCTCTCTCTCTTTCTTTCTTTCTTTCTCCTTCCTTCCTCTCTTTCTTTCTCTTTCTTCTTTCTCTCTCCTTCTTTCTTTCCTTCTTCCTTCCTTCTTTCTCTTTCTTCTTTCTCTCTTTCCTCTCCTTCCTTCCTTCTTTCCTTCCTTCCTTCTTTCTTTCTCTCTCTCTTTCTTTCCTCTCATTCTCTTCTTTCTTTCTCCTTTTCTATCTCTTCTCCTCCCCATCCTTCCTTCTCCTTCCTTCTTTCATTCCTTCCTTCTTTTCTTTCTTTCTTTCTTTTCTCTTTCTTTCTTTCTCTTTCTTTCTTTCTTTTCTTTTCTTTTCTTTTCTTTCTTTCTTTCTTCTTTCCTCTCTTCTCTGTCTCTTTCTCTCTCTTGTATTTCTCTTACCCTCTTTCTTTTTCCTTTCTCTCCTCTCTGTCTCCCCCTCTCTGCTTCGTTTGCCCTGTGTCTTTGCTGTCTGCAAAGCACCAGCTTAGTGACTCCTGCAGGCCCCGGGCTTCGCTTTCGGGAATGTCCCGGCTCATCCAAAAAATGGGCCCCAACGGGGACTTGCTGTGGCCACCGGGGAAGGATGGAGTTGGGTGCTTTGGCCGGAGACGGGGGCCAAAGGGAGAGCAGGTTCAGCGGAGAGGGGGTCCGATGGTTTCCAGCGTGGACGTGTTCGTGTCAGAAACTGACGGTTCTTTCTGCAGCAGGTCACGCCACATGGTTTACATTACAAAAAAGCTTCTCGGAAGGAAGCAATTTCCTTTCCTGTATGAAGTCTGCGGGCTAAACCGCCTCTCCGCTCTCTCCCTGCTTCTCTCCCTCCCTCTCGTATTTTTTTCTTGCTCTATGTATCCCTCCTCTGTTTCTGTTTTCTTTCTCTCTCTCTCTCTCTTTTCTCTTTTCGCCCTCTCTCTGTTTCTGTCTTCTGCTATCTTTGTGTTTCTTTCTCTGTCTTCTGTTTCTGCCTTTCTTTCTTTCCTTTCTTTCTCCTTCCTTCCTCTCTTTCTTTCTTTCTTTCTTTCTTTCTTTCTTTCTTTCTTTCTTTCTTTCTTTCTTTCTTTCCCTTCTTCCTTCCCTCCCTTCATTCCTTCCTTCCTCTCTCTCTCCTTCTTTCTTTCCTTCTCTTTCCCTTCTTCCTTCCCTCCCTTCCTTCCTTCTTTCTTTTCTTTCTTTTTGTCTCCCTATTTATCTCTTGTCTTTCTCTTTGCCTCTGTTTCTTCCTATTTCCCTCTTTTTCACCTGCTTTTTCCTTCTTGCTTCCTTCTTTTATACTTTCTTTTTCTCTCTCTCTCCATCTTCTGTGTCTCGCTCTGTTTGTCTCTCCCTCTTTTTCTACCTCCTTTGTATCTTCTCCCTCCCTCCCTCCCTTTTCCTTCCTTCTTCTTCCTTCCCTCCTTCCTTCTTTCTTTCCTTCCCTCCCTCCCTCCCTTCTTCTTTCTTTCTTTCTTTCTGTCTCCCTATTTATCTCTTGTCTTTCTCTTTGCCTCTGTTTCTTCCTCTTTCCTGTTTTCTCACCTTCTTTTTCTTTCTTGCTCGCTTCCTTTATACTTTTCTGTCTTTCTCCATCTTCTGAATCTTTTTCTGTCTCTGTCTCTCCCTCTTTTCTACCTTTCTTTTATCTATCTCTTCTCCCTCCTCCCTTTTCCTTCCTTCCTTCTCCTTCCTTCTTTCCTTTTTTCATTCCTCCCTCCCTCCCTTCTTCTTTCTTTCTTTTCTTTCTTTCTGTCTCCCTATTTATCTCTTGTCTTTCTCTTTGCCTCTGTTTCTTCCTCTTTCCCTGTTTTCTCACCTTCTTTTTCTTTCTTGCTCGCTTCCTTTATACTTTTTCTGTCTTTCTCCATCTTCTGAATCTTTTTTTCTGTCTCTGTCTCTCCCTCTTTTTCTACCTTTTTCTTTTATCTATCTCTTCTCCCTCCCTCCCCTTTCCTTCCTTCCTTCTCCTTCCTTCTTTCCTTTTTTCATTCCTCCCTCCCTCCCTTCCTTCATACCTGCCTCTCTCTCTCTGCTTCTTTTCTTTCTTTCTTCCTTCCTTTCTACCTTTCTTTCTTTCTTTCTTTCTTTTTTTCTTTCTCTTTCTTTCTTTCCTCTTGTTTGTTTCTTTCTCTCCCTCTCTCTGCTTCCTTTTCTCTCTCTCACCCCCAACACTCTCACGCTATCCAGAGCCTTCCCTCCATCTCACAGTGGCCAACAGTCGTCCTGGAGACTCACTGGTGCTGGTGGGTGAGGATGAAGTACCACCTTCACCGTGCAGGTTCCGGATGCACGACATGAAGAAAACAGACCGGGAACGTCTCTGAGCTCCTCTTGCCACCCTCCCTGGAACCCACGGGATCCCCCAGTCAGCCCCAGGATGCCCCGCACCTGTTCTCCAGAATCCTGATGAATAACTACATGAGGCAAGGCACATGTTAAATCCCTTGATTTAAGCAGCCACCAGGGACATATGGGTCAAAATGCCACTTTATCCACCGTCAATATATACAATGTGTCATTGGTTCATTAACCATGAACAAAATATACAAGCATAAGTAAAGTTAACAAGGGTTTCCTTTGTGTTTGCTTTGTTTTGTTTTGTTTTTAGACGGAGTCTTGCTCTGTCATCCAGACTGGAGTGCAGTGGTGCGATCTCAGCTCACCACAACCTCTGCCTCCCCGGTTCATGCCATTCTCCTGCCTCAGCCTCCCAAGTAGCTGGGACTACAGGCACCCGCCACCACCCCGGGAAAATTTTTTTGGATTTTTAGTAGAGACGGGGTTTCACTATGCTGGTCAGGCTGGTCTTGAACTCCTGACCTCGTGATCCGCCCGCCTCAGCCTCCCAAAGTGCTGGGATGACAGGTGTGAACCCGGGAAGCAGAGGTTGCAGTGAGCCGAGATCACACCACTGCCCTCCAGCCTGGGTGACAGAGTTAGACTCTGTCTCTAAATAAATAAATAAATAGAGAGGTTTGCAGGAAACTGAAATACGGTCACTCATCAACAGCTACAGGGTGATGGTTCTCAAATGTGAAGTCCACGCGGAGATAAAGGGAGAGAGACTGCAGGAGTCAAAGGCTAGGAGGATTCTAGACAGGCAGTCTCTCCGGTCGTCTGATGCAGCCTAATCTGTTGATGTGACAGCTTGGTGTCCACGTCTGACTTTTATTTATTTATGCATTTCTTTATTTTTATTTATTTATATTTTTTGAGACAGAGTCTCGCTCTGTTGCCCAGGCTGGAGTGCAGTGGCACAATCTCTGCTCACTGCAAGCTCCACCTCCTGGGTTCACGCCATTCTCCTGCCTCAGCCTCCCCAGTAGCTGAGTCTGCAGGCACCTGCCACCACACCCAGCTAATTTTTGTATTTTTAGTAGAGAGGGGGTTTCACCGTGTTGGTCAGGCTCGTCTCGAGCTCCTGACCTCAGGTGATCCACCCGCCTCGGCCTCCCAAAGTGCTGGGATGACAGGCACGAGCCACCGCACCTGGCCAGGCTGTTTGGACTCAGGTTTTTTTTTTTTTTTTTTTGCATTTTAGCAGGTGTTGGAGGCTTAGGAGAAGGAGAGGGAGAAGTCTAAAGACATAGTCTCACCCCTGCCGGGAAACATCACTACACAGGCAGCAAAAAAAAAAAAAAAATCAGAAAAAGACAGAAGTAGGTCTTGGTACTCCTGGTAACAATGACATGCTTTTTGCAATACCGTGGCCTGAATGAAGCTATCTCAACAAAAATGCCCCCAATTTTAAGCAGGAATATTGTTTATTTTATTTATTTATGTACTTATATTTTTGAGACAGAGTCTCACTCTGTCACCCAGGCTGGAGTTCAGTGGTGTGATCTCGGCTCACTGCAACCTCTGCCTCCCAGGTTCAAGCAATTCTCCTGCCTCAGCCTCCCGAGTAACTGGGACTACAGGCGTGTGCCACCACATCCAGGCAATTTTTGTATTTTTAGTAGACACGGAGTTTCACCATGTTGGCCAGGCTGGTCTTGAACTCCCGACCTCAGGTGATCCGCCTGCCTTGGCCTCCCAAAGTGCTGGGATGACAGGCATGAGCCACCACGCCCGACCATCGTTTATTTTACCGTATAAAGTTAGTTTCATTTTGTTTTACCTCATTTGTGATTTTTTTGTTTGTTTTTGTTTAAAATAAACACACTTAAAAAATCTATTTGTATATTTGACTCACCGGCATGTGGTCTCTGAAGGTTCATATTTTAAAGCATGAAATACAGAACCAAGGAATGGTGAAACTCAAGACATAAAAGCTCAGCTCCAGATGAAGGAAGTGCCTTATAACCTTACCCAAAATCCTGCCAACACGTTGCTAATTCCACATTTTTTTCCATTTATTCTTCAGGGGTGGCGGGAGGCTGGTAACCTGTTTTTTCTCCGTTTTTTTTTTTTTTTCTGAGGATGTTGATATCTTTTGGTGATGGGGCAGTGGAGGCTAATATTCAAAGGCAAATGCATAGATTTCTGGCTGGGTGCTGTGGCTCATGCCTGTCATCCCAGCACTTTGGGAAGGACGAGGCGGGCGGATCCCCTGAGGTCAGGAGTTCGAGACCAGCCTGGCCAACGTGGTGAAAACCCCTCTCTGCTAAAAATACAAAAATTAGCCAGGCACGGTGGTGGATACCTGTAATCCCAGCTATTTGGGAAGCTGAGGCAGGAGAATCGCTTGAACCTGGGAGGCAGAGGTTGCCGTGAGCTCTCATGAAATCTCCGTTGCCCAGGCTGGAAAAAATACATTTTAGACAGCGTAGCTGGTAAGATCATTCATGCCAGGTGTAGACTTTGTAATTTTAGTGCAAACTGCAAGTAAACTTTCACACGCTACCCCAGGTCCCACATGTCTGAAAAGAGATGTTCGTTTCTCTTACAGGCATGGATCTTATTAAGTAGAGTTGAAGAAGAAGAAGAAGAAGAAGAAGAAGAAGAAGAAGAAGAAGAAGAAGAAGAAGAAGAAGAAGAAGAAGAAGAAGAAGAAGAAGAAGAAGAAGAAGAAGAAGAAGAAGAAGAAGAAGAAGAAGGAGGAGGAGGAGGAGGAGAGAAGAAGGAGGAGGAGGAAGAGGGAGAAGGAGAAGGAGAGGAAGAAGAAGAAGAAGAAGGAGGAGGAGGAGGAGAGGAGAGGAGAAGAAGAAGAAGGAGAGGAAGAGAAGAAGAAGAAGAAGAAGAAGAAGAAGAAGGAGGAAGGAGGAGGAGGAGGAGGAGGAGGAGAAGGAGGAGGAGGAGGAGGAGAGGAAGAAGAAGAAGAAGAAGAAGAAGAAGAAGAAGAAGAAGAGAAGAAGAAGAAGAAGAAGAAGAAGAAGAAGAAGAAGAAGAAGAAAAAATTGCATTTGGTTCTCCATGTATTCTTAATGTCAGAGAAAGTTGTATCTGGGGCAGAGTGGCCTGGAAAATCCGTAAAAGAGCGTCACGTCCTGCCTTGGACAGGGAACAGAAATGGAAACGCACGGTGTCCACCTCTGCAGGGCGGGTATACCTGCCCCAGTTAGAGGCCTCTGAGAGCCGCGTCTTAATCGCCGGAGACAGGGATGGAGGAGGAGGGAGGAGCTGGGGCGCCCCGTGCGGGGCAGAGTGTCAGCCCTGCAATTACTGTGGATTCCGGAATCCGCCTCGGAGGCAGCGCGGATGAGTCATTCTCCCTGCAGGGCAAAGACCTTGCTATTATCACCGAGACCTTGCAAAGCTCCAGGGTGCAGGCGGCCTGTTCCTGCTGCTGGTGGTGGTGGGGGGAGGCTGCGGAACCGGGGCCCGAGAGAACTCCCAGCGCGGGAGCCAGCGACGGGCCTGTGGGAAGCCGGTCTCCGGGTGCACCTGCCCCTCATTAGGGTTTGCCGCTCAGCCTCCTGGCAGCGCTCAGAGGTGGCCCGGGTGGGGGCCGGCGTGGGGACAGCAGGTCCGCAGGGAGGGGAACAGCAGAGGCGTCCGGCTTACGTGGGGCTGCAGCGGCTCCCAAGAGGGGCTGCGGAGGGTCTCCGGGGAAGGAGAAACACAGCTTGATGTTTTCTCAGCACGGAAAAGCGTCGTGTCTTTATTATGGTGGGACGGGGGTGAGGGCGCCCTGCTTTCCTGAGTCCCTCTCCACCCTCTGCCCCCCTTTCCCTTTTGGGCCTCCTCCACCTTCTCCTCCTCCTCTTCCTCGTCCGCCTTCCCCTCTTCCTCCCCCTCCTCCACCTCTGCCTCTTCCTCTCCCTCCTCCTTTCCCTCCTCCTCTCCCTCCTCCTCCCCCTTTTCCTCCTCTCCTTCCTGTTTCTCTTCTTCCTCCTCCACCTTCTCCAACCTCTTTCTTCCCCTCCTCACCCTCCTCCTCTTTCTCTCCCTCCTCCTTCCTCCTCTTCCCTTTCCTCTTTCTGTCCCTCCTCCTCCTCCTCCAGCCTCTTCCTCCTCTCCTTCCTCCTCTTTCTCTCCCTCCTCCTTTCCCTCCTCCTCTCCCTCCTTCTCTCCCTTTTCCTCCTCTCGTTCCTGTTTCTCTTCTTCCTCCTCCACCTTCTCCAACCTCTTCCTTCCCCTCCTCACCCTCCTCCTCTTTCTCTCCCTCCTCCTTCCCCTCCTCCTCTCCCTCCTCCCCCTTTTCCTCCTCTTGTTCCTGTTTCTCTTCTTCCTCCTCCGCCTTCTCCAACCTCCTCCTTCCCCTCCTCTTCTTCCGTTTCTCTCCCTCCTCCTTCCCCTCCTCCTCTCCCCTCTCCTCTTCCCCTCCTCTTCCTCTCTCTTCTTCCTCCTCCATCTTCTCCAGCCTCCTCCTTCCCCTCCTCTTCCCTTCCCTCTTTCTCTTCCTCCTCCTCCTCCAGCCTCTTCCTCTTCTCCCTCCTCCTTCCCCTTTTCCTCCTCTTGTTCCTGTTTCTCTTCATCCTCCTCCGCCTTCTCCAACCTCCTCTTTCCCCTCCTCCCCCTCCTCCTCTTTCTCTTCTTCCTCCTTCCTCCTCCTCTTCCTCCTTCTGTTTCTCTCCTCCTCCTTCCTGTCCTCCTTTCTTTCCTCCTTTTTCTCCTTCTCCTCCTCCTCTTCTTCTTCTTCCTCCTCCTCTCCTTCCTCCTCCTCCTCCTCTTTCTCTCCTCCTCCTCTTCCTCTCTCTTCTTCCTCCTCCACCTTCTCCAACCTCCTCTTTCCCCTCCTCCCCCTCCTCCTCTTTCTCTTCCTCCTCCTTCCCCTCCTTTTCCTCCTTCTGTTTCTCTCCCTCCTCCTTCCTGTCCTCCTTTCTTTCCTCCTTTTTCTCCTTCTCCCTCTCCTCTTTCTCTTTCTTCTTCTTCCCCTCCTCCTCTCCTTCCTCCTCCCCCTCCTTTTTCTCTTCCTCATCCTTCTCTTTCTCCTCCTCCAACCTCCTCCTCCTCCTCTTCTTTCTCCTCTTTCCCCCTCTATCTTCAAACTTTTTTTTTTTTTTTGACACTGAGTCTCTCTCTATCATCCAGGATGGAGTGAAGTGACCTCAGCTGCCGGCAACCTCTGCCTCCCGGGTTCAAGCAATTCTGCCTCAGCCTCCCGAGTAGCTGGGATGACAGGCACCTGCCACCGCGCCCGGTTAATTTTTGTATTTTTAGTAGACACGGGGTTTCACCATGCTGGCCAGGCTGGTCTTGAACTCCTGACCTCAGGTGATCCGCCCGCCTCGGCCTCCCAAAGTGCTGGGATGACAGGCGTGAGCCACCACTCCGGGCCTTCTTTAAACTTTTTATGAAGACCCAGGATCCAAGTCTATGGGTGATCTACACACACATATTTTACCTGGTACCTGTAGCTCGTTGCTGGCCAGGACACAGCCCACGGACGAGCTGGTTTCGTCACTGCTGCTCCACCCAGCTGCTCGGTTTCGCCACTGTGACATCATCTGCTGTAGCCAGAGCAGCCCCAAAGCCATTGAAGATTTGGGTGGAAATTAGCTCCTGAAGGATCTCGAAGGTACTTTCTCCTAGAGGCAGGATATTTAGGAAATTAAAATCCATTTTTGGCCCAGCGCAGTGACTCATGCCTGTCATCCCAGCACTTTGGGAGGCTGAGCCGGGCGGATCACGAGGTCAGGAGTTCGAGACCAGCCTGGCCAATACGGTGAAAACCCATCTCTGCTAAAAATACAAAAATTAGCCAGGCCTGGTGGAGGGTGCCTGTAATCCCAGCTACTCGGGAGACTGAGGCAGGAGAATCCCTTGATCCCGGGAGGCAGAGGTTGCAGTGAGCCGAGATCATGCCACTTAACTCCAGCCTCCGTGATGGCAGCAAGACTCCACCTCAAAAAGTCTGTGTATATGTGTATGTATATATATTTTGGGTATGTCTATTTTCATAATGTTTTATAATATTATATAACATAGTATATAGTATATATAAACATATATAGTATATATAATTATATATTATCTATAACATATATACATTTTATATTCTTATATTTTATATTTTTGTATATATGGCTGTGTAAAAGCACAATGTTAGCAACACTATAGGGAGTGCAGGCAGCTGGGGAGTCTTACAAGGCATTAGAGACAAGACACAGTCTAATTACAATATATAATTATATATGTAATTCTACATGGTCTATAATTATGATATATAATTATAGATATTATATATTATCTATAATATATAATAGATCTATAATATAAATATATATTATATATTATTCTAATATAATAATATAATAATTACATTTATATATTATATATCATTTATATATTAGATAATATTTATATATTCTTTATATATTATATGATATTTATATATTATATATTATATAATATAATAATATAATTATTATATAATATAATAATATATTACATATTATTATAGATCATATAATATATAATCTATATAACATATAATCTATGTAATATATAATATACATAGTGTATATTATGTATATTATATAATGCATATTACATAATGTATACTATGTGATATACATTGACGCATATACATAATGCATATTATGTATATAATGTATATAATATCATATACATAGTATATAATGTATATAATATACATTATATCATGTATATGATATTATATTGATTGTATGATACTATATGATATGATATTATATTATAATATATAATATACTTTATATACATTATATATCATATATTATATATAATTATATATTACACATTATATATTATATGCATGATATATAATGTATATAATCTATAATGTGTATAAACCATAATCTATACTATATATAATGTATATAATCTATAATTTATAATCTATAATATATAGCATATCTATAATGTTAATATATAATATTGTATATATATATATTATATATCTGTTATATAATATCTATTATATAATGCATCTATTATATATGATATGTCTATTATATATAATAGATGTATTATATAATAGATATATCATATAATGTATTATAATATTATATTCTATATCATATATCATATGTAAACATTATATAATATATAATATACATTATATATCATATATTAGATATAATTATATATTACATATTATATATTATATGCATGATATATAATGTATATAATCTATAATAATGTATAAACCATAATCTGTACTATATATAATGTATATAATCTATAATTTATAATCTATAATATATAGCATATCTATAATGTTAATATATAATATTGTATATATATATATTATATATCTGTTATATAATATCTATTATATAATGCATCTATTATATATGATATATCTATTATATATAATAGATGTATTATATAATAGATATATCATATAATGTATTATAATATTATATTCTATATCACATATCATATGTAAACATTATATAATATATATAAATATATAGATAGTACGTGTAATCATATATTGTAGATACTTACATATTGTACTGTAATATATATTGTAGATAATTATAAAATGTAGATACTACATATAATTATATATCATCTATAAAATATATCTATTTTTATGTTTTACACATATATATGACTGTGTAAAAGCACCATGTTAGCAACGCTATAGGGCGTGCAGGCGGCTGGGAGACCCTTACAAGGCAGTAGAGACAAGACTGGGTCACTGCACATGGTAAGTGACCATTCGATGCGTTGCAATATCACCTTCACAAGTAGCATTTCCGACCCTGTTTCCCCCGTTCATTTCCTTACAGGAATGACTAGTAACGCACCCCATTATTTGTCCTTTTTATGGCGGTTCTCTGCCTTTTGCTCTCTATAGTAAATTTTTACAAGTTCAGAAGGAAAGAGCACCTCATTGCGCAATTGCCTGTAGTACCGAAAACATTGCAAAGTGTGATCGTGCCAAGTGGTTGCAGGATGTCAGGCAATTATCTCCTCATGTGGGAGCGGGAAATTGGAGCCACAGATTGGAGGGAAAGTCAGTGCTGTCCGTGACAATTAAATGCACATTTTCTTCTGACCAGGCAATCCCACTTCTAAGTATCTACCCTGGAGAAGCTGTCATACTCAGGCACGGCATAGTATGAGGAAGAATGCTTGTTGCAGCAAAGGCTGTGATAGCAGAGAAACGGGTAGACTCTAACTGTTCGCCCAATGGGGAACCTGAGGGATCCATCCTCTGGCTAACATCGAACAGATAAAATGCAGAAAGTGAGCCTCTGTGTGCTGCTAGGGCATATCTCCAATACAGGTTGCTGAGTGACAAAAGCAACTTGAAGAATCTCCATACAACAGTACGATGGGACACTATGAATGTTTTCACAAGTCACACAGGTGCAACAACAGGTCCAAATATGTCTAAATGTGCGGAAAATGTTCTGGAAGGACATTAAGTGACCACGGCAGTTATCTCTGGGGAGTGGATAAGAAATGAGTGTTCCTCAGGAGGACTCTGCCTTTATTCAGAATGTGTCTACGTTGTTCCCAAAGCACATTTCTAAAATAATTTCTTGAACATCTGCAAACCAATATATTGTCTTTGAAGATGACGAGGTGAAGGCAGAGTGAACGGGAACACATAGAGTAAAAATCATTTTTGTTAAAGAATGTCTGGACTTATCTATTCATCTATCCCTCCATTCATCCACAGACCCATCCAGCTATTCAATCATACATCCACCTATCCGTCCATCTATTCATTCATACAACCATCCACCCCCTACTTATCCGTTCATCCATCTTTCCATTCACAAACACATCCATCCCTCCATCTACTAATCCACCCATCCACTTATCTGTACATCCATTCGTCCATCCACTCATTTACCCACTCAGCCATCCACTCATTCACCTACCCACCCATCATCCATCCATCCATCCATCCATCCACCCACCCATCCATCCATCTATCCACCCCTTAACTCATCCTTCATCCATCCATCTATTCATCCATCATCCATCCATCCATCCATCCACCTATCCATCTATCCACCCTTTAACTCATCCTTCATCCATCCATCTATTCATCCATCATCCATCCATCTACTCATATACCCATCCATCCATCCATCCACCCACCCATCCATCCATCTATCCATCCCTTAACTCATCCTTCATCCATCCTTCTATTCATCCATCATCCATCCATCTATTCATATACCCATCCATCCATCCATCCATCCACCCACCAATCCATTTATCCACTCATTCGTTTTTCATCCATCTATCTACTCATACACCCATCCATCCACCCATCTAACCGTTCATCCACTCATCCATCTGCCCATTGATCCAGTCATCCACCCATCCATCCACCCATTCACACATTCATCCATCCATCCACCTATCCACTCATTCATTATCCATCATCCCATCCATCATCCATCCATCTATCTACTCAAACACCCATCTACACACCTATCCAGCCGTTGATCCACTCATCCATCTGCCCACTGATCCTCCCATCCACCCATCTATCAAGTAACGTTCCATCCACTCATCCATCTATCTACCACACATCCGTCCACCCACTCCCATTTATCATCTATCTAACCACCCATCCACCCATTCACTCATCCATCATCCATCATCCATTAATCCACCCAACCATCCATCCACCCATCCGTCCATCCATCCATCCACTCATCTGCTCATCCATCATGCATCCATCTATCCATCCAGCCATCTATACAACCATTAATCCACCCACCAATCCATCCATCCACCCATTCAGCTATCCATCCACCCATCCATCCATCCATCCACCCATCCATCCATCCATTCATCCATCCACTCACCTACTCATCCATCATGCGCCCATCTATCCATCCAGCCATCTATACAACCATTAATCCACCCACTCACCCATCCGTCTGTCCACTCTTCCATCCATCCATCCATCCATTCATCCATCCACTCATCTACTCATCCATCATGCACCCATCTATCCATCCAGCCATCTATACAACCATTAATCCACCCACTCACCCATCCGTCTGTCCACTCTTCCATCCATCCATCCATCCACCCATTCATCCATCCACTCATCTACTCATCCATCATGCACCCATCTATCCATCCAGCCATCTATACAACCATTAATCCACCCACTCACCCATCCGTCTGTCCACTCTTCCATCCATCCATCCATCCATCCATTCATCCATCCACTCATCTACTCATCCATCACCCATCTATCCATCCAGCCATCTATACAACCATTAATCCACCCACTCACCCATCCGTCTGTCCACTCTTCCATCCATCCATCCATCCTTTCATCCATCCACTCATCTTTTCATTTGTCATACATCCATCTATCCATCCATCCATCTATCCATCTATACAATCATTAATCCACCCACTCACCCATCCATCTGTCCACTCTTCCATCCACCCATCCACCCATCCATCCATTCATCCATCCACTCATCTGCTCATCCATCATGCACCCATCTGTCCATCCAGCCATCTATACAACCATTAATCTACCCACTCACCCATCCATCTGTCCACTCTTCCATCCACCCATCCACCCATCCATCCATTCATCTGCTCATCCGTCATGCATTCATCTATCCATCCAACCATCTATCCGTCTATACAACCATTACTTCACCCTCTCACCCATCCATCATCCATCCATTTATCCTCTCTTTCATCCATCCATTCACTCATCCATCCACCCGCTTACCTATCCGTCTATGAAATAGGAATTTCATAGACGATGACTTTTCGTGTGTCCTCACATGGTGGAAGGGGCAAGTGAGCTCTGTAGGATCCCGTTTCTAAGGGCACTAATCCCATTCAGAAGGCTCCACTCTCATGACCACATCACACCTGAAAGGCCCCAACTCTTAATGCCGTCACCTGGGGGTGAAGAGTTCAACATAAGAATTTTGGAAGGACCCCTGCATTCAGACCACAATGAGGGCAGCTCCTACCACATGAGAGAGAGAATATTAGGGATCCCATTCCATAGTAATGTTTTAGGGCCCTGGAGTCTTCAGGAATACAATACTTCCTCTTTGTGGACACACTCTGTATTTTCAAATTTGCTTATTCACTAAAATTCATTGGTAATCTCAAAGTTAATGCTAATTATGTCTTTGCTGCCTTTTCTGGACCTGAGAAGAGTGCAGAAACATTGGAGTCTGAGGCGGGTGCGGTGGCTCACGCCTGTCATCCCAGCACTTTGGGAGGCCGAGGTGGGCAGATCACAAGATCGGGAGATCGAGACCATCCTGGTTAAGACAGTGAAACCCCATCTCCTTGAAAAATACAAAAAAAAAAAAATAGCTGGACGTGGTGGCGGGCACCTGTCATCCCAGCTACTCAGGAGGCTGAGGCAGGAGAATGGCATGAGGGAGAGGCATGGGAGGCAGAGGCTGCAGTGAGCTGAGATTGTGCCTTTGCACTCCAGCTAGGGGCAGAGTGAGACTCTGTCTCAAAAAAAAAAAAAATGAGTCGGAATTTTGCCCTATGGGTGACATTGTGCAATGACTGAAGATATTTCTGGTTATTACGATCAGGGAGGAGGTGGTGGACACTACTAGCTTCTTAGTGGGTAGAACTCAGGGACACGGCTCAGTATCCTACAGTATATAGGACAGATCCCAACACGGAGAACTACCTGTCCCCAAATGTCATCAGTGCCTTCGTTGAAAACACCTCATTCCAAGTTGCAGAATCAGTAAAGAGGAATATCGATTTTCACCAGGATGTTGGCATGGTGCAGTCGCAGACTCTGTATTATGTCTTGTCGCTGTGCTCTCATTCACATACCTAAAGCATCTTTCCTGACTCATCACCCAGGCCTCCTCCTCCCTCTCCTTTCTGTTTGATCCGTGTACATCCAACCCCTCGTAGAAAGAAAATGCCTGGAGAAAGGCTTGGAGGCACCGATTTGAAGAAGCTTTGTAAAACTGAACAGGAATCTGGACAACCGTGATACTCAATGGTTTATTTATTTGACATGAAAGGTGTTCTTTTGATAAAAATGCTGCCACATGGCAAAAGCCGTGGAAGGATGGCTGTGGATAAAATCGTACTCAGCGGAGAAACAATGCTAGTGAAAGTGGATAAAACTGCACTGAGAGTGGAGTTTCAGAAAAGTTAATTTACAAATATACGTTTTGCATCTTTCACTGAAGCTGGGAAGAATGCATGTAGGTTAAAAAAAAAATTCAATAAAATAGGCAGCTGGGGGACTCTTACAAGGCAGTAGAGACAAGACACAGTCTAATTATAATATATAATTATATATGTAATTATACACAGTCTATAATTACATATATTATATATTATCTATAATATATAATAGATCTATAATATAAATATATATTATATATTATTATAATATAATATAATAATAAAATAATTACATTTATATAATATTTATATATCATTTATATATTATATAATATTTATGTTATATTATATAAATATAATAGTTATATATTATATATTATTTATATATTATATTATATAGAAATATAATATTTATATACTATATATTATTTATATAATAGTATAATTATAATATAATAATACATTGTATATTATAGATTATATAATGTAGACATTCACCTTTTGACCAATGGAAAATAAGACTTTACATTCTTGGGATCTGTGTCCATTAAGTGGCATCGTGTTTAAAAGAGAGATTATGTTTCAGGAGGCTTGGAATAGGATTTAGGAATCTGCATTTTTTTTTTTTTACATTTTCGAAAACTTTACATTTTAAATTATCATACTATAAAATTGATTTTCGTGATGTGTGGTTCTATGAATTTGAACACATTTTTTGAAACATGTAAACAGCATCACGTTCAAGATAGAGACTAGTTCTATCTCCTGCCCCAATTTTTTATCATTCTATTTCTTTATAGTCACACACATATGCAGGCAGGTACACACGTGCATGCACACCAACATCTAAGGGAATCTGCATTTTCAACACGTACCCTTGGCCGGGTGCGGTGGCTCATACCTGTAATTCCAGCACTTTGGGAGGCTGAAGCGGGAGGATCACCTGAGGTCAGGAGTTTCAGACCAGCCTGACCAACACGGTGACACCCCGTCTCTACTAAAAACACAAACATTATCCGGGCATGGTGGTAGATGCCTGTAATCCCAGCTACTTGGGAGGCTGAAGCAGGAGAACTGCTTGAACCTGGGAGGCAGAGGTTGCATGAGCTGAGATCGCGCCATCGCCCTCCAGGCTGGGGTGACAAAGTGAGACTCTGTCTCAAACAAACAAACAAACAAAAAAACACCCTCACATCATCCCTACTTGGTAAACCAATGGTGTGGTAAAGCTATCTTCATCCTCAGAAAGCTTCAAGACTGAACCAGGCTGAAGGGTTTATTGGCCAGTGTGACTCTTGTCAAATCATTTATTTCTGAACATCACTTTGCAAAACAGGGATAATATGTATCTTTCAAAACGGGCATGAAGAAAAAGAAATAAGATAAGCAAAGGCTGGCATACAATGAGTGCTCATTAAATAATGTCTATTATAATGTTTTTAGAAGTCAAGGTTTTAAACATAGAGTTTTAGATAGATAGGAAGAGAGGTGGATAGATAATAGATAAGATGATAGATGATAGATAGATAGATAGATAGATAGATAGATAGATAGATAGATAGATACATACATACATACATACATACATGCATACATACATACACACATAGAGAATATGGTTGATAGATAAGCTGATTGTTAGGTACAGAGATACATAGAAAGAGAATATGATACATAGAGAAGATGATGATGATGATTGATTGATAGATAGATAGATAGATAATAGATAGAGAATATGGTTGATAGATAAGCTGATCAGTAAGTAGAGATAGGTAGATACAGAATATGATAGAGAAGATGATAGATAGATAGATAGATAGATAGAGAATAAGATAGAGAAGATGATAGATGATAGATAGATAAGCTGATTGGTAGGTAGAGAGATAGATAGATAGATAATAGATAGATAGATAGATGATAGATAGATAGATAGATAGATAGATAGATAGATACATACATACATACATACATACATACATGCATACATACATACACACATAGAGAATATGGTTGATAGATAAGCTGATTGTTAGGTACAGAGATACATAGAAAGAGAATATGATACATAGAGAAGATGATGATGATGATTGATTGATAGATAGATAGATAGATAATAGATAGAGAATATGGTTGATAGATAAGCTGATCAGTAAGTAGAGAGATAGGTAGATACAGAATATGATAGAGAAGATGATAGATAGATAAATAGATAGATAGATAGATAGATAGAAGATGATAGATGGATAGATAGGTAGATGGATAATAGGTAGATAGATGATAGATAGATAGATGAATAGATAGATAGATAGATAGATGATAGATAGATAGATAGATAGATAGATAGATAGATAGATAG
The DNA here is from genome assembly GCA_030247045.1 of Colobus guereza. Classification (NCBI taxonomy): domain Eukaryota; kingdom Metazoa; phylum Chordata; class Mammalia; order Primates; family Cercopithecidae; genus Colobus; species Colobus guereza. The sequence continues at coordinate 155,576,407 of CM058096.1, forward strand.
AAGATAGATAGAGAATATGGTTGATAGATAAGCTGATTGGTAGGTAGAGAGATATGTAGATAGAGAATATGTTACATAGAGAAGATGATAGATAGATAGACAGAAAGATAGATAGATGACAGATAGATGATCTATTGATACATGGTAGATAATAGATAGATAGATACATAGATAGATAGAGAATATGGTTGATAGATAAGCTGATTGGCAGGTAGAGAGATATGTAGATAGAGAATATGATACATAGAGAAGATGATAGATAGATAGATAGATTGATTGATAGATAGAGAATATGGTTGATAGATTAACTGATCACTGAATAGAGAGATAGGTAGATACAGAATATTATAGAGAAGATAGATAGATAGATAGATAGATAGATAGATAGATAGATAGATAGATAGATAGATAGATAGATAATATGATAGATAAAGATGATTGGTAGGCAGATGGATGGATAGATAGGTAGACAGAGAATATGATGGATAGATAAGATGACTGGTAGATAGGCAGGTAGGTATATGATAGGTAGATAGATAGATATAGAGCATATGATACATAGGTGGAAAGATGATTGGTAGGTAGGTAGATAGGTAGATGGATAATAGGTAGATAGAGAATATGACAGATAAGACGACTGGTAGGTAGGTAGGTAGATAGATGATAGATGATAAATGATAGACGATAGATAGAATGGTAGATAGATAGATGCAGGCCTGTGCTTTTGACCAACATGAATTCACAGAGATCAGAATTATCTTCCACCGGGCAAAATACATGAAATGATGGTGTTCAAGACCCTGGATATGAGGCAATGACCATGATCTCTGACAGACGGAAAACGGATGCCGTAAGCCCTGTGATCACCCAGCTTACTGCCGGAGAGATTTTGTAGGCAGCAGTACAAGGAGTAGCAACCCAGATGGAACCTGGAAGACCCCTTGAGTTGAGAAGGTGGGGCTGAGAGTCTGGGGAGACCCAAGGCAGCAAGACTTCACAGGACAAGGTGGCAGATAGGAGAGAGCCACGTGGAGAAAGAAGCATAGAGACCTTCTTCAGAAGGTCCACCTAGAAAGGCCTTCAGCTGAGAACTGACTGACATGTGTCCATGAGGAAATTAGTCAAGGTCAGGGAAGGAACCACCAGAAAGGAACCATGGGAAGAGGAACCAGTGACCAGCGCTTGCACAATGCTCAAGAAGTGCCTGTTGTGACCTGCTAGTTGGAAAATTTCCATAATTCACGGGGCATGACGTAGGATAGTGATGATGACCTTTCCTCAGTAGCTTGGAGAAATTAATCCCGAATTGAACATCGCCCTTCATCGCAACAAAATGAAAGCAAGACCTGAAGGGCTCAGACGACCACCAGGTGACCTCACAGAATCCCAGAACCAAGCTTCAAAGGAGTGAGAGGAATATGAAGCTATTCAGGACAAAGTAACATTAAAAATGCTATCCAGGCCGGTGCGGTGGCTCATGCCTGTCATCGCAGCACTTTGGAAGGCTGAGGCAGGTGAATCACCTGAATCCAGGAGTTTGCATCCAGTCTGGCCAACATGGCAAAACACCGCCTACTAAAGATACAAAGTTAGCCGGGCGTGGTGGTTCAAGCCTGTCATCCCAGCTCTTTGGGAGGCCGAGGCGGGCAGATCACGAGATCAGGAGATGGAGACCATCCTGCCTAACACGGTGAAACCCCATCTCTACTAAAACACGAAATTAGGCCGGGCGTGGTGGTGGACACCTGTAGTCCCAGCTACTTGGGAGGCTGAGGCAGGTGAATCACCTGAATCCAGGAGTTTGCATCCAGTCTGGCCAACATGGCAAAACCTTGTCCCTACTAAAAATACAAAATAATAATAATAAATGAGCTGGTGGTGGTAGCTGTCATCCCAGCTACTCAGGAGGCTGAGGCAGGTGAATCACCTGAATCCAGGAGTTTGCATCCAGTCTGGCCAACATGGCAAAACACCGCCTACTAAAGATACAAAGTTAGCCGGGCGTGGTGGTTCAAGCCTGTCATCCCAGCTACTCAGGAGGCTGAGGCAAGAGAACTGCTTAAACCTGGGAGGTGGAGGTTGCAGTGAGCCGAGACTGCGCCCCTGCGCTCCAGCCTGGGCAACATGGCAAAACCTTGTCCCTACTAAAAATACAAAATAATAATAATAATTTAAAATAATAAATATTAATTAAATTTATGTTGTATATAGTTATATAAAATATAAAAATATAATCAATATTAAATATACAATAAATATATAAAATATATATAATATATAAATACATATAAATATTTATATATTTATATAATTATATATATTTATATAAACATAAATATATATTTATATATAAAATATAATATATATTTATATTATATATTTATATATAAAATATATATGTTCATATATTTATATAAACATAAATATATATTTATATAAAATATAAATATATACTTAAATTATATAAAATATAATATATATTTATATAATTATATATATTTATATAATTTTATATTATATATTTAGAATATATAAGTATATATATTTATATTATATATAAATATATATAATATATAAAATTTATTTTATATATATTATTATATATTTATATACTATATATTAATATAATTATTTATATATATTATATACATAATTATATTATATATAAATATATAAATAATTAGTAAATATATTATATATTATCTATATTATTATACATATTATTATATATTATTATATATTTATATATAATATATAAATACATATAAATATTTATATATTTATATATAATATATAAAATATAAAAATATAATCAATATTAAATATACAATAAATATATAAAATATATAATAAATAAATAAATAACAATAAAATAATAATAATAATAAATGAGCTGGTGGTGGTAGCTGTCATCCCAGCTACTGGGGAGGCTGAGGCAAGAGAACTGCTTAAACCTGGGAGGTGGAGGTTGCAGTGAGCCGAGACTGCGCCCCTGCGCTCCAGCCTGGGCAACTAGAGGGAAACGCCATCTCAAAAAAAAATGCAAATGAAAAGACAGCATAGGTCAGGCAGGGTGGCTCACACCTGTACTCACACTTTGAGAGGCTGAGGCGGGCCGATCGACTGAGGTCAGGAGTTTGAGACCAGCCTGGACAACCTGGCGAAACCCCATCTCTACTAAAAACACGAAATTAGGCCGGGCGTGGTGGTTCAAGCCTGTCATCCCAGCTCTTTGGGAGGCCGAGGCGGGCAGATCACGAGATCAGGAGATGGAGACCATCCTGCCTAACACGGTGAAACCCCATCTCTACTAAAACTAGAAAAATTAGCCGGGCGTGGTGGTGGACACCTGTAGTCCCAGCTACTTGGGAGGCTGAGGCAGGAGAATGGCTTGAACCCGGGAGGCAGAGCTTGCAGTGAGCCGAGATTGCACCACTGCACTCCAACCTGGGTGACAGAGCGAGACTCTGTCTCAGAATAAATAAATGTATCCTCCAGGTTTATCCTTGGCGACTGGACACAGCCTGTCTTCCCGTTTCTCGAAGCTATTTTACAATCCATGATTTGAGAGCCATGAAGATGCAGGGCCGTCTTGTCTGTACCTTAGCAAGTCTGTAGTAGACAATGCAGACTGAGAGGATGTAAAACATTTTCTTATCTTCCAGGAGGGGACAAAGACCAGGGAAGGAAATCGGGAGCAATCCTGGCTTTATTTCCCTCCCTTTAAAAACACATGTTATCGGCCAGGCGCAGTGGCTCATGCCTGTCATCCCAGCACTTTGGGAGGCCGAGACGGGCGGATCACCTGAGGTCAGAGGTTGGAGACCAGCCTGGGCAACATGGCAAAACACCGCCTCTACTAAAGATACAAAGTTAGCCGGGCGTGGTGGCAGGTGCCTGTCATCCCAGCTACTCAGGAGGCTGAGGCAGGAGAATCGCTTGAACCCGGGAGGCGGAGGTTGCAGTGAGCCGAGATGGTGCCACTGCACTCCAGCCTGGGTGATAAGAGCGAAACTCCATCTCAGAAAATAAAATCAAAATAAAATAAAATAAAATAAAATAAAATATAGGTGTGATCCTTGAAGAATACACACATAGGCTCAACTTCTCAAGATGGATGGTGTAATGATTTTATCTCTGCCCCTCTTAATGAATCGTGTGTGTGTGTGTGTGTGTGTGTGTGTGTGACTTTTGTTTGATGGAAATAAATTTTGCAAGGTTTGGGCTATGAGACTAGGAAGATAATTGATGACGATGACATTAAAATTATATCAGGAATGGGATATGTGTCTTCAATAAAACTTCATTAATGGGGATCTCATCAATTCACAATTTAGGCAGAAATTTATCTTAGCATGGGCTATTAACCCAAGACTGAGTAAATTAACTGTGTAAAGATTTCAGGAGCGAAGAAAGCAAGACTTTCCGTAGCTCAGACGCATTTTTTTTTCATCTGAAAATGTGAGTTTAATTGGAATGGTCTATCAAATAATCAGATTTTCCACCCAACCAGCATTTATCAAAACTTTGGAACTATCCAATATCATACTCAGGGAAAGTAAGTGTATTTTCATAACATTCTGTAATAGTTCATATAAACTGGTGATTTTTATTGTAGCGCATTTTAGCTGAGTGCAGTAAATGACTTTCTAAAATTCTGTTTTACAGATTCTGCCAATCCCTTACTGCTACTAGTTGATTTTTTTGCTGAGGGTCTCTTTCAGGACTGACTTCCAGTTCTGGCTTGTTGATGTCTGCTTTTTCTTTTCTTTTTTTTTTTTTTTAGACGGAGTTTCACTCTTGTTGCCCAGGCTGGAGTGCAATGGCACGATCTCGCCTCACTGCCACCTCTGTCTCCCGGGTTCAAGTGATTCTCCTGCCTCAGCCTCCCGACTAGCTGGGATGACAGGCGTGCACCACCACACCCAGCTAATTTTGGTGTTTTTAGTAGAGATGGGGTTTAACCATGTTGATCAGGCCGGATGGTCTTGAACTCCTGACCTCAGGTGATCCACCTGCCTCGGCCTCCCAAACTGCTGGGATTACAGGCGTGAGCCACTGCGCCCGGCCGCTGATGCCTGTTTCTTTTTTATTTATTTTTTTACTTTGATGGGATGCTTAATCTCTTGGCGGGTATTTTGTTATGTGTAGCATCAAAGATCAGATGGATTTAATAATTTTTCAAATTGCTGGAGTGCAGTGGCACGATCACGGCTCACTGCAGCTCCAAACTTCTGGCCTCAAACCATCCTTCCCCTTCAGCACCCCGAGTAGCTGGGACTACAGGCATGCGCCACCATGCCCAGGTAATTGATTGACTTTCTATAGAGATAGGCTCCGGCTATGGTGCCCAGGCTGGTCTCCAAGTCCCGGCCTCAAGTCATCCTCCTGTCTGAGATTCTGGAAGCATATTGCAATTACACAGCATGAGCCACGATGCTCAGGCTTGAGTTTTAAATTCCGTAACACTATGGCAAATTAATAATCTTCATATTGTGGGTTTTTGTTTGTTTGCTTGTTTCAGACGGAATTTTAGTCCGTCCGATCTCAGCTCACTGCAGCCTCCACTTCCCAGGTTCAAGCGATTTCTTGTGCCTCAGTCACCCGAGGGGCTGGGATTACAGGCGTGAGCCACCACGCCCAGCTAATTTTTGTAGTTTTCGCAGAGACCAGGTTTCACTACGTTGGCCAGGCTGGTCTCTAACTCCTGACCTTGCATGATCCACCAGCCTTGACCTCCTAAAGTGCCGGATTACAGGTATGATATGTTGTGGTTTTTAACTGTTTTCTACTTGATAAATACAGACATGGGGGAGGCTATGTATGAGGAGGATATATTTAACGTGTTTTCTGCAGATGTGTTTCTTTAAAATAATGTTAAACTCAAGGAGATTATTAATATTATTTAGATTAATATTTTAATAATATTAGTATATTGATTATTAAATTGTTGAATTAATTATTGAATTAATTATTAAATTAATAATATTTAGATTACTATCTAAATAATACTAGATGGAAGACATGACATTGCCATTTTCATAGATTAGAAATAGGTAAGGGTTGACCATTTAATGTGTCTCAAAGTTACTAATTTACACGCATATCTTAGTTTTCCTAGTCATGATTCCGAGAGGGTGGGGTTAGAGGGTAATGTTCCTGCATCCAGCCAAGAGCCTAGCCCAGAGCCTTCCAAATTAGCTTGTAGCAGTCAGCTATCGGTACGTAACAAACTGCCCCTTCACTCATAAAAGGATAAGCTCTTATTCTTGTTTACTCAAGTGTCATAATATTAAACTGAAGATTATTAATATTATTTAGATTAATATTTTAATAATATTAATATAGTAATTATTATTGTTCCACAATTATTATTTAATAATTGCTTCTTGATTAATTAACCATTCAATAATTGATTAATATCTAAATACTATTATATTGAAGCTTATTAATAATATTTAGATTATTATATTGAAGATCATAATATTTAGATTATTAGATGGAAGATTATTAATAACATTTAGATTACTATCTAAATAATACTAGATGGAAGACATGACATTGCCATTTTCATAGATTAGAAATAGATAAGGGTTGGCCATTTAATGTGTCTCAAACTTACTAATTTATATGCATATCTTAGTTTTCCTAGTCATGATTCCAAGAGGGCGGGTTAGAGTATAATATTCCTGCATCCAGCAAGAGCCTAGCCCCGAGCCTTCCAAATTAGCTTGTAGCAGTCAGCTATCGGTGAATTTTTTTTTTTTTTGAGTTGGAGTCTCGCTCTGTCAGCTGGAGTGCAGTGGTGCGATCTCCACTCACTGCAACTTCCACCTCCAGGGTTCAAGCGATTCTCTTGACTCAGTCTCATTTTTTGTATTTTTAGTAGAGACGGGCTTTCACCATGTTAGCCAGGATGGTCTCAAACTCCTGATTCTGGTGATTCACCCCCTCCTTAGCCTCCCAAAGTGCTGAGATTACAGGCATGAGCCACCGTGCCCAAGCAAAAGTGAACAGTTTTAAACGATCATCTACGGCATTGCTTAACATCTACTTTGTGAGTGTAAGAGTTCACTCTTTTGACTTTGGGGCATTTTTTTCCTTCTAAGAATGTAAAGGAGATAACGCCTGTAACTAACTTGATAGACTTCTAAGTACAATTTTATTTTATTGTATTTATTGAGACAGAGTCTCGCTGTGTTGCCCTGTCTGGAGTGCAGTGGTGCGATCTCAGCTCACTGAAACCTCTGCCTCCCAGGTTCCAGTGATTCTCCTGCCTCAGCCTCCTGAGTAGCTGGGATTACAGGGGCCCGCCACCACGCCTGACTAATTTTTGTATTTTAGTAGAGACGGAGTTTCGGCAGGTTGGCCAAGCCGGTCTCAAACTCCTGACCTCAGGTGATCTGCCCGCCTTGACCTCCCAAAGTGCTGGGATTACAGGTATGAGCCACTGTGCCCAGGTACTTTTCTTGAGTGTCTACTTTTCCCTTTGCAGTAAATCCCCATACTTTTACTCTTTTTTTCTTATTTTTTCAGATGGAGTCTTGCTTTATCTCCCAGGTTGGAGTGCAGTGGCGCGATCTCGGCTCACTGCAAGCTCCACCTCCCGGGTTTACGCCATTCTCCTGCCTCAGCCTCCCAAGTAGCTGGGACTACAGGCGCCCGCCACCTCGCCCGGCTAATTTTTTTTTTATTTTATTTTTAGTAGAGACGGGGTTTCACCGTGTTGGCCAGGATGGTCTCCATCTCCTGACCTTGTGATCCACCCACCTCAGCCTCCCAAAGTGTTGGGATGACAGGTGTGAGCCACCGCGCCCGGCCCATACTTTTACTCTTTTCTGACTTGTCCTGAATTCATGCTCACCGCAGTGTCAAGAGCCTGGACGTCGGCTGGGGTTAAGGTTCCACTGGCATCTATCCGGGGATGTCTCCGAGACCACCAGTATCATCAGCATAAGCCTTTGTAAATAATTTCCCAGAATAACCCTTGTATTCATCTGTTTTCACAGTGATGATAGACATGCCCGACACTGGGTAATTTATAAAGAAAAAGAGGTTTAATGAACTCAGAGTTCCACGTGGCTGCGGAGGCCTCACAACCGCAGCAGGAGGTGAAAGGCACATCTTACATGGCGGCAGGCAAGAGAGAACGAGAACCAAGGGAATGGGGCTTTCCCTGATAAAACCATCAGATCTCGTGAAATTTATTCACCACCACGAGAACAGGATGGGGGAATCCACCCCCATAATTCAGTTACTTCCCGTGGGGTCCCTCCCACAATACATGGGGATTACGGGAGCTACCGTTTAAGGTGAGATTTGGGTGGGCCCAACTTGGTGTCACAGGTTGACTCGAAGTGGAGCAAAAGAGAGACTCTCTCTGGCCTGAAACCCGGTGACTTTGTGTGCGATTCCCAGGGATCCTGAGACGGCTCAGAATCTGGCACGTGGTGGGCCGATGAGAAAGGATCACAGCGATGGAGGGAGAATCTCATCGCCCTGGACTCCTCTTCTACCTCCCGGACTTGTCCATCCTCCTTCCCTCCCAGGGCTACTTCTTCGATTGTCGCTGACGTTTCTCCCGTTCAGCATTTCTCAGACCGAACCGTCCGCCTTTCCTGGCAACCAGCAACTCCATTGTCCCGGTCACCCCAAACGGACGTACTGCTTTTGTTTCCCAAATGAGATGAAGAGACATTTGGTGGTGGTCGCCTGACCACAAAGTGTCAGGACTGGCTTTCCCTCCACTACCTGCCTGGCCCCAGACCCTTTATGGGCTACGCTGGACTGTCTAGAGCCATTAGCTGTGTGACTTTCTGCATCAATGCGGGATGATGGCCATCATCTTGGATTTAGCTCCATCAACCAAACTTGAGTTCCTTAGGACTTATCCAACAGATACTGTTTGTATCTACTAGATAAAATAGAACGTGTGGCTGCCGGAAGGATGGCGCGTGTGAAAGAAAGACGCATTTTCTTACAACTGACCAACCTGTAGAACATTTGCAACTGGTAACACACGTGTTTACAGCAGCATTAGTGGCAACATTCAGAAGGTGAGAAGGGACCCAGGTGTCCACCACTGGGCGGATGGATAAACGCAATGAAATATATTCATACAATGGAATATTATCCGTGATACAGTCATACAATGGAATATTATTGAATATATTTATACAATGGAATATCTCTCTGATATAGCCGTACCATGGAATATTATTAAATATCGTCGTACAATGGAATATCTGTGATATAGCCGTACCAGGGAATATTGTTCAATACAGTCATACACTGGAATATCTCTCTGATATAGTCATATCATGGAATATTATTAAGTATAGTCACACAGTGGAATATCTTTGTGATAGAGCCATACCATGGAGTATCATGAAATATATTCATACGATGGAATTGCTCTGTGATGGAGTCACACAATGGAATGTTATTAAATATAGTCATAAATGGAATATTAAATACATTCATACAATGGAATATCTTTTTTTTCTTGAGACGGAGATAATGGAATATCTTTGTGACGTACCCATACCATGGAATATTATTAAATATATTCATACAATGGAATCTCTCTCTGACATACCCATACCATGGAATATTATGAAATATACTCATACAGTGGAATAGCTCTGTGATACAGTCATACAGTAGAATATTATTAAATATAGTCATGCAATGGAATATTAAATACATTCATACAATGGAATATCTTTATTTTTTGAGATGGAGATAATGGAATATCTTTGTGACATACCCATACCACGGAATATTATTAAATATATTCATACAATGGAATCTCTCTCTGACATACCCATACCATGGAATATCATTAAATATATTCATACCATGGAATATCATTAAATATATTCATACGATGGAATGTTATCAAATATATTTGTACAATGGAATATCTCTGCGATATACTCATACAATAGAACATTATTACATATTTCTGTGATACATTCATATGGTGGAATATTATTTAGCCTCAAAAAGAAAGGAAGTTTCAACACCTGCTACCACATGGATGAACCTCAAAGATTTGATGCTCAGTAAAATAACCCAGTTACCACAGGACAAATATTTTATGATTCCACTCACAGGTGGTTCCTACAGTCATCGAAATCACAGAGAAAGGAAATAGAATGGTAGGTTCCAGGGGCCGGAGGAGGGGGAGTGCAGAGTCTGTGTTTAATGGGGGCAGAGTTTGAGTTTTGCAAGATGAAGAGTTGTGTAGACAGATGTTGGTGATGGTTAAGAAAGGAAAACCAGAGAAACAAACAAATGAAAAGCAGTACCTTTAGTCAGGAAAAAAAATATGTTGAAAAACTCCGAATGAAAAGATCACAGGTCGTTCTGATGAGGATCCACCAGGGTCTGAAGCAAGCTCTGCTCACTTTTCAAAGTAACCAAATTTAAGAAAAAGAAGGCCAGGCTGGGTGGCTCACACCTGTCATCCCAGCACTTTAGGTGGCTGAGGTGGGCAGATCACTTGAGGTCAGGACTTTGAGACCAGCCTGGCCAACATGGTGAAACCCCGTCTCTACTAAAAATACAAAAAAAAAAAAAAAAAAATTAGCCAGGCATGGTGACAAGTGCCTGTAATCCCAGCTACTTGGGAGGCTGAGGCGGGAGAATCGTTTGAACCCAGGAGGCGGAGGTTGCCATGAGCGTAGATCGTACCACTGCACTCCAGCCTGGCCAACAGAGTGAGACTTCATCTCAAAAAAAAAAAAAAAGATAAAAAAGAAGCAGGAATATTTTTATCTCTGAATTCTTGCTTAGAGTAAAAATGTTCATTTCAGAAAAAATAAGGTCTGAGGAGTAGGAATGATTACCTGTCCCATAGCACTCGATTTCCTGATAGTATCATGGTTTCTAAAGCATGCATTCTATCCAGATTCTTCTAGGGGATTACTGATGAGCCATTTAGATCACACACATACTTTTTTGTTTGCTTCATTGTTTGTTTGTTGTTTTGAGGCAGAATCTTACTGCCGTGGAGCTTGCACCATTGCCCTCCAGCCTGGGCGACAGAGTGAGACTGACTTAAGAGGAAAAAAAGAAGAAGAAGAAGAAGAAAATAAGTGGAAGAAGACAACAGTCCTATTAGATCGGGGTCCAGCCTAGTGGCCTCATTTTAACGCTCCCGTCTCCAAATACACTCCCATTCTGAGACACTGAAGCTTAGGTTTTCAATATATGAGTCTTAGGAGACAGGGAACAGAATTCAGCCCACTGACTGACTGTCCCTCAGTGTCTTTTTTCTTCCATTTTTTATTTTTTGTTTTTTGAGATGGCGTCTTGCTCTTGTCGCCCAGGCTGGAGTGCTGTGGCACCATCTCGGCTCACTGCAACCTCCGCCTCTCAGGTTCAAGTGATTCTCCTACCTCAGCCTCCCGAGTAGCTGGGATGACAGGTGCCTGCCACCACGCCCGGCACATTTTTGTATTTTTAGTAGAGACGGGGTTTCTCCATGTTGACCAGGCTGGTCTCAAACTCCTGAGCTCAGGTGATCCACCTGACTCAGCCTCCCAAAGTGCTGGGATCACAAGCATGAGCCACGGCACCCCGCCTCAACGTTAGCTTGTCAATACGTGAGTCTTGTGAAGTGGGGGACAGAATTCAGCCCTTTGACTGTCCCTGGATGTCTTAAAATGGAAGCAGTTTCATCCACACCCTCATCCCTGCAGCAAAACACCCTCAATCACCCCCACCAAGAGGGTGACCTCCCATGACAGAGACTCCTGCAAAATGTAAAAGGCGATCATCTAATCTTTGAATCAGAGTTGGCCTACAGTTCTGCTTCCCTAAAATTCAAACTCCTTCTGGGTAAGCCACCCAGAGAAGTCATTTTAAAACATCGTCTGGCCGGGCACAGTGGCTCGTAGCCATAATCGTAACGCTCTGGGAGGCTGAGGTGGGAGGATGGCTTGAGGCCAGGAGTTGAAGACCAGCCTGGGCAACACAGCAAGACCCCATCTCTAGAAAAATTAAAAACAAAAGGAACAGGTCCGGCACGGTGGCTCATGCCTGTCATCTCAGCACTTTGGGAGGCCGAGGTGGGCCGATGACCTGAGGTCAGGAGTTCAAGACCAGCCTGGCCAACATGGAGAAACAGCATCTCTACTAAAAATGCAAAAATTAGCCAGGCGTGGTAGCGGGCACCTGTAATTCCAGCTACTCAGGAGGCTGAGGCGGGAGAATCATTTGAACCCAGGAGACGGAGGTTTCAGTGAGCTGAGATGGTGCCATTGCACTCCAGCCTGGGCAACAAGAGTGAAATTCCATCTCAAAAAAAAAAAAAAACACATAGCAAATAACAAAAGGAAGTTACTGGATGTGGTGGTGTCTGCCTGTGGTCCTAGCTACTTGGGAGACTGAGGCCAGAGGACTGCTTGAACCCAGGACTTTGAGTCCAGCCTGGGCAACATAGCAAGACCCCATCTCTACAAAAATAAAAATTAGCCAGGCATGGTGCTGTAGTCCCAGCAGCTCGGGAGGCTGGGGTGGGAGGATCACTTACGCACGTTAGGTAGAGGCTGCAGGGAGCCGTGATCACACCACTGCATTCCAGTCTTGGCAACAGAGCACACCCTGTCTCTAAAAAACAAACAAACAGGCCGGGCACGGTGGCTCACACCTGTCATCCCAGCACTTTGAGAGGCCGAGGTGGGTGGATCACCTGAGGTCGGGAGTTCAAGACCAGCCTGGCCAACATGAAGAAACCCCGTCTCTACTAAAAATATAAAAATTAACCAGGCGCGGTGGCACCTGCCTGTAGTTCCAGCTACTCGGGAGGCTGAGGCAGGAGAATCGCTTGAACCCGGAAGACATAAGTTGCAGTGAGCCGAGATCGCACCACCGCACTCCAGCCTGGGGGACAGGGTGAGACTCGGTCTCAAAAAACTAAATTAGTTAAAAAGATAAATAAATAAAATAATAAACAATAATAAATAATATATAAACATAAATAAATCATAAATAAATAAAATAATAAACAATTATATATAATTAATAAATAATAAACAACAATATACAAATAATAAAGAAATAATAAACAATAATATATCAATAATAAACAATAATACATCAATAATAAATAGATAATAAACAATAATATATAAATAATAAATAAATAATAAACAATAATATATAAATGATGAATAAACAATAAATAATACATACATAATAAATAAATAATAAACAATAATATATAAATAATAAATAAATAAATAATAAATAAATAATAAAAATAATATATAAATAATAAATAAATAATAAACAATATATAAATAATAAATAATAATATATAAATAAATAATAAAGAATAATATATAAATAATAAATAATAATATATAAATAATAAATAAATAATGAACAATAATATATAAATAATAAATAAATAATAATATATAAATAATAAATAAATAATAAACAATAATATATAAATAATAAATAAATAAATAATAATATATAAATAATAAATAAATAATAAATGATAATATGTACATAATAAATAAATAATAACATATAAATAATAAATAAATAATAACATATAAATAATAAATAAATAATAAACAATAATATATAAATAATAAATAAATAATAATATATAAATAATAAATAAATAATAAACGATAATATATAAATAATAAATAAATAATAAACGATAATATATAAATAATAAATAAATAATAACATATGAATAATAAATAATAACATATAAATAATAAATAAGTAATAAACAATAATATATAAATAATATATAAATAATAAAAATAATATATAAATAATAAATAGATAATAAACAATAATATATAAATAATAAATAAATAATAAACAATAATATATAAATAATAAATAAATAATAAACAATAATACATACATAATAAATAAATAATAAACAATAATATGTAAATAATAAATAAATAATAATGTACAATAATAAATAATAATATAATAAATAATAAACAATAATATATAAATAATAAACAATAATATATAAATAATAAATAAATAATAAACAATAATATATAAATAATAAATAAATAATAAACAACAATATATAAATAATAAATAAATAATAATATATAAATAATAAATAAATAATAAACAATAATATATAAATAATAAATAGATAATAATATATAAATAATAAATAAATAATAAACAATAATATATAAATAATAAATAATAAATAATAATATATAAATAATAAATAAATAATAACATATAAATAATAAATAAATAATAACATATAAATAATAAATAATAATATATAAATAATAAATAAGTAATAATAATATATAAATAATAAATAAGTAATAATAATATATAAATAATAAATAAATTAATAAATCCATAAAATCAATAAGTAATAAATAATCAATAAATCAATCAGTAAATAAATAACTAAACGAAAAACCCCAAAACCAGAAAACCAAAAGTCATCCTCCCCTGAGGTCCAAGCAGCTTCTCGGTGGCCGACGCCGTACAAAATCCGTTTCTGTGCGGTGGAGGGAGAAGCCTGCACGTGAATGTCAGACCTCTGCACACCCTCCCTGAAGCATTTAAAGATCGGTGTGGTCAGGGGTCCAGCTGCTCATTTTGCAAAGTGCAACGCGCAACCCTCCTGGCCTTGGACGTGAGGGGCAAACCCCCCTGGCCTGGAGATTCCTGTCACTGGGCAAGGGGGGCTGGCTTTTCCCCAGACCCATAAAAGCAGCTGAAAATAAAGTAGCTCAGCTCCGATGGGCTGACGTGGCCCGATTTCTCCGCGTTTAACGTGGTGATTAAATCTGGTGAGGTCCCCCGGGGCGGGGGGGGGAAGAGAATTTTTGATTTGAAGGTTAAGCCAATATTAGCAAGAAAAATAAAATAAAGTGAGTGAAGTTGCCCTAAGCCACACACGGGCGCCATCGATTCCAGGAATGTTTAGCTACGAAATGAGCCTCTGCGTAATTGTGTAAATGCTGCTAATTGCGTGTGCAGAGCCCCGAGCCGGACCACTGCCTGTAACTAATAAGAAATCAATTAGCTAATGAAGTACCCATTAAATGCATTGCTAATCTGAGCTGGGTTTTTTTTTTTTTAATGTTTCTCTCTCCCCCCCTCCACTCTCTCCTTTATGATTCTGTTTAATTGTGAGTGCCATACGGAGCGTGCAGTGTACGGCATGTCTAATGAAACATCATTATATCGTGGCTGGCATTCTCCGAAGGGCTGAACGAGACCTGCTTCCCAATTATTTTTAATTGCCAGACATTCTCACAACTGCGTCTTCCACGGCACGCTTCAGAGGCCTGGCTGTCATGTCTCTCTCTCACACACACACACACACACACACACACACACACACACACACACGGCTTCTGCTTTCTCTGCAGTCTCTGAACGTTCAGCTGTGGTCTCGGCCACGGCCAGTGACAGAGGACAGTGTGGCAAAGCGTAAATAGTGCCAGGGCGAAAATACTTCTCCCTTCCTTTGATGGAGGCTGGGGTAGGACCTCTCCATACATTCCCTCTCCAGTGCACCTTCTCCATACGTCTCCTCTCCAGAGCGCCTTCTCCATACGTCTCCTCTCCAGAGCGCCTTCTCCATACGTCCCCTCTCCAGAGCGCCTTCTTCACATGTCCCCTCTCCAGTGCACCTGCTCCATACGTCCCCTCTCCAGTGCACCTTCTCCATATGTCCCCTCTCCAGTGCACCTTCTCCATACGTCCCCTCTCCAGAGCATCCTCTCCATACACCCCTCTCCAGAGCGCCTTCTCCATACATCCCCTCCCCAGAGCGCCGTCTCCATACATCCCCTCCCCAGAGCTCCTTCTCCATACATCCCCTCTCCAGTGCACCTGCTCCATACGTCCCCTCTCCAGTGCGCCTTTTCCATACGTCCCCTCTCCAGTGCACCTGCCCCATACATCCCCTCTCCAGTGCACCTGCTCCATATGTCCCCTCTCCAGAGCGCCTTCTCCATACGCCCCCCCTCCAGGGCAGACCCAAGGTGGAGACTCCAGCCTTTCCGACACGTGGGGCGCTTTGCAATTATGAAGTGGCTTAGACGGCGTAACTCTGCAAGTGACAAGCTGTCACCCCGGCAAAGCGTGCTTCTGACCTGGCTACGGTCCTCGTCCCCTGAAATTGGCAGCCGATGAGAAGGCTCCTGGTGCCCCGACAGTTTGATACGTTCCCAGGGAGATTATGTATCTGTATGTCGGTTGCGGGAAGCCTGCATGGCCTGTTGGAGCTTTAAATCTTGGCATCTAAATCTTGCATCCCTGATGTGGACCAGCCCGGGTCAGGACGCCTCCTCCTTACCATCCGACACCTGGAATCTCACCATACCATGGCCGTTGAACTTCTGCTTTAAAAAGTAGCAATAGCGACAGGGTGCGGTGTCTCACACCTGTCATCCCAGTACTTTGGGAGGCCGAGGCAGGCGGATCACCTGAGATCAGGAGTTCGAGACCAGCCTGGCCAACATGGTGAAACCCTGTCTCTACTAAAAATACAAAAATTATCCAGGTGTGGTGGTGGACGCCTGTAATCCCAGGTACTCGGGAAGCTGAGGCAGGAGAATCGCTTGAACCTGGGAGGCAGAGGTTGTAGAGAGCTGGGATCGCACCACTGCACTCCAGCCTGGGCGACAGAGCGAGACTCTGTCTCAAAAACAATAATAATTAAATTTTAAAAAATTAGCCGGGCATGGTGGTGTGCACCTGTCATCCCAGCTACACGGGAGGCTGAGGCAGGAGAATCGCTTGAACCCGGGAGGTGGAGGCTGCAGTGAGCCGAGATGGTGACGCTGCACTCCAGCCTGGGTGACAGAGGAAGATTCCATCTGAAAAAAAACAGTAATAATAATAAGAGAATTTGTTCCATCAGAGGAGGTGTGTGTCTCTCCTAATTAGTTAATCCAGCCAGTCCCCCTCCACCACCTCTCCATTTCAGGAAACCCTGCCACCAGCAGCTGCCAGGGGTTCGGACGTCAGGGGAAGAGAGATTTGATGTGACATTTTGTTCATTAAATAAACAAACCTGGTTCGGATAACAGCATTAGGTAGAAAGGCCCATCAGTTCTCGTACCGTTAGTTCGCGTAACGAGAAGTGACATTTGTTCTTTTACATTCACACACGCTTTATCGAGGAACAAAAGGGGCAGAGGCGCCCGGCAACCACAGTTGCTATGAAAAAAAAAAAAGAGAGGAGAGAGAGAACAGTTGATGTATATTAATGAGAAACGTAACTTCTGGCCCAAGGCAACCTCCAGTCCATGGGGTGTGGGCCTCTACTAACGAGGTTATGGGAGAAAGAAAAAAAAAAATCGAACCAGTATTTTTTGTTGAATGGTTTCATTATTTGGGGTTTTCCCCCTGGTTGACTTGGGGCATTTGAGGGAGTCTCTGGCCATGAAGAAGACAGTGGGGTTTCTACGTGTGAGAAGCAAAAATGGAATCACCGAAGACTTGTACCTTTTTCCAGCTGAAGACGATACGTTGCCTTCAGAATAGGCTCAGATCTGGGAGGAAGCGGAGTAAAAATCTGTCTTGAAAGACTCTCAACTTTAAAACTTCCATTGCCTTTGGGAGGCTGAGACGGATGCATCATGAGGTCAGGAGATCGAGACCATCCTGGCTAACACCGTGAAACCCCGTCTCTACTAAAAATACAAAAAATTAGCCGGGCGTGGTGGCGGGCGCCTGTAGTCCCAGCCACTCGGGAGGCTGAGGCAGGAGAATGGCTCGAACCCGGGAGGCGGAGTTTGCAGTGAGCCGAGATCACCCCACTGCACTCCAGCCTGGGTGACAGAGCCAGACTCTGTCTCAAAAAGAAAAAAAAAAAAATCACACCACAAGCCGGGTGTGGTGGCTCACATCTGTCATCCCAGCACTTTGGGAGGCCGAGGCAGGTGAATTACCGAGGTCTGGAGTTGGAGACCAGCCTCGTCATCATGGCGAAACCCCATCTCTACTAAAAATACAAAAATTAGCAGGATGTGACGTCAGGCACCTGAAATCCCAGCTACTCGGGAGGCTGAGGCAGGAGAATCACTTGAACCCAGGAGGCAAAGGTTGCAGTGAGCTGAGATCACACCACTGCACTCCAGCCTGGGGAACAAGAGTGGAATTCCATCTCAAAAAAGAAAATAAAAAATCACAGCACAGGCCAGGCGTGGTGCCTCACACCTGTAATCTCAGCACTTTGGGAGGCTGAGGTGGGTGGATTACCTGAGGTCTGGAGTTTGAGACCAGCCTGTGGCCAACATGGCAAAACCCTGTCTCTACTAAACATCAAAAATTAGCCAGGTGTGGTGGCAGGTGCCTGTCATCCCAGCTACTCGGGAGGCTGAGGCAGGAGAATTGCTCGAACCTGGGAGGCGGAGGTTGCAGTGAGCTGAGATCACGCCACTGCACTCCAGCCTGGGAGACAAGAATGAGATTCCATCTCAAAAAAAAAAAAAAAATCACACCACAGGCTGGATGCAGAGGCTCACGCCTATAATCCCAGCACTTTGGGAGGCCGAGGTGAGTGGATCACCTGAGGTCAGGAGTTTGAGACCAGCCTGGCCAACATGGTGAAACCCCGTCTCTACTTAACCTACAAAAATTAGCCAGGCGTGGTGATAGGTGCCTGTAATCCCAGCTACTCGGGAAGCTGAGGCAGGAGAATGGTGTGAACCTGGGAGGCGGAGGTTGCAGTGAGCCGAGATCATGCCACTGCACTCCAGCCTGGATGCGAAATTCCGTCAAAAAAAGAAGAAAGAAAGAAAGAGGAAAAAGAAGGAAGGAAGGAGAAAGGAAAGGAAGGAGAAAGGAAAGGAAAGGAAAGAAAAGTAAAGAAAGGGAAGGGAAGGGAAGGGAAGGAAAGGAAAGGAAAGGAAAGGAAAGGAAAGGAAAGGAAAGGAAAGGAAAGGAAAGAAAGGAAAGGAAAGGAAAGGAAAGGAAAGGAAAGGAAAGGAAAGGAAAGGAAAGGAAAGGAAAGGAAAGGAAAGGAAAGGAAAGGAAAGGAAAGGAAAGGAAAGGAAAGGAAAGGAAAGGAAAGGAAATCACACCACAGGCCGGGCACAGTGGCTCACGCCTGTAATCTCAGCACTTTGGGAGGCTGAGGCAGGTGGATCACAAGGCCAGGAGATCGAGACCATCCTGGCTAACAGGGTGAAACCCCGTCTCTACTAAAAATACAAAGAAATTAGCCAGGTGCGGTGGCGGGCGCCTGTAGTCCCAGCTACTCGGGAGGCTGAGGCAGGAGGGTCGCTTGAACCGTGGAGGCGGAGGTTGCAGTCAGCCGAGATCGCGTCCCTACACTCCAGCCTGGGCGACAGAGTGAGACTCCGTCTCAAAAAATACATAAATAAATACATAAATTAAATTAAAAAAATAAAAACACAAAAGTAAGAGACAAGTGAATTACCCAGGAGTCCGGCTCGTCCCTCGGGGATTTGTGCCCCTGGGCGACAGCGCGAGACTCCGTGTCGAAAAACAAATCCCCCAGCATGCCCCCCTAGAAAAACCTTATCTCACCTCCTGAAGTGCGTTGCATCAAAGTTTCAGGCCACAAGAAAGACACGCAAGTGCGAAGGATGAGGCAGACGGAGGACAGGAGGTGTTCGGTGAGTGCCGCGGAGAAAAGACTCCGTGGAATCAGCCTGGGGTACCCGGGGCCAGCGTCCGTGCATTCGGGGGCTGGACGGGAGCTGGGACCGTCTCACAACTTCTCACACCGAATAATAACACCTCACCTCTCCCGTCGCCCCTGCGTGTTGAGGACGGACCACAGTCAACGGCAGAATTGGAAAACTTGTCGTTTTAAGGCGTCGCATCTTGAGTTCGGGGTTTCTACACCACAGAAAACATCCACAAACAAATCCACCTGTAACGTCAGGCAGGGGTCAGAGTCAACAAATCCACCTGTAATGTCAGGGGTCAGGGTCAACAAATCCACCTGTAATGTCAGGCGTCAGGGTCAACAAATCCACCTGTAAACTCAAGGATCAGGGTCAACAAATCCACCTGCCAAGTCGGGGGTCAGGGCCAACAAATCCACCTGTAAAGTCAGGGGTCGGGGTCAACAAATCCACCTGTAATGTCAGGGGTCAGGGTAAACAAATCCACCTGTCAAGTCAAGGGTCAGGGTAAACAAATCCACCTGTCAAGTCAGGGGTCAGGGCCAACAAATCCACCTGTAAACTCAAGGGTCAATGTCAACAAATCCACTTGTAACATCAGGAGTCAGGGTCAACAAATCCACCTGCCAAGTCAGGGTCAGGGTCTGCGTCCAGCTCTCAAGATAGGCTCGTGGTTCTGCTGTTAAATGCAAATCTCTTCCACAGTGGACTCGTATCTGAAAGGACCTAAAAAGTGGGACTTGAACCCTGAGAACACACGCACACAGGGAGGAGAACGTCACACGCCGGGGCCTGTCGGGGTGTCAGGGGCTAGGGGAGGGACAGCATTAGAGCAAATACCTAATGTAGATGACGGGTTGATGGGTGCAGCAAACCCCCATGGCACGTGTACACCTGTGTAAAAAACCTGCACGTTCTGCACACGTACCCCAGAACTTAAGTATAATTTTAAAAAACGAAAAAGAAAATTACCGAGAGACAGGGGGAGGGAAAGAGGGGCACAATAGAGAAACGGAGGAAGGAAACAAATAGGCGCACAAATAGACACACATATAGGTAGATGTGTGTATCTATAGGCAGGTTTATACATGTTTAGAAATATGTTTACGGAGATATGCAGGCATATGCAGACTTCTACACACACCTGCAGGTGTGTACGTATACACACATGCACCGTTATGTATAGATGTATGCCTAGAGAGAGATGTGTAGACATCTATACACATATACAGGTGCTTACATACAGAAGCATGCATGCTTATGTATAGACTATAGACATATTCCTCTCTGTGTGCACATCTATACACATGTACAGGTGTTTGCACACAGACACATATATGCTTATGTGTAGACATGTGTCTATAAAGAGATACGTACGCATATACTCATCTATAGACATATGCAAGTGTGTGTATATAGACCCATGCACGCTGATGTGTAGGCACATGTCTATAGAGAGATATGTATATGCATACAGACATGACACACATGAACAGGTGTTTACAGGTAGACCTATACATGCTTATGTGCAGACATAGGTGTATAGAGATACGTATGAATATACACATCTATACATATATGCAAGTGTGTATATTGTACATACTGTATATACTGTATGCAGTATATACAGCAAGTGTATATATTGCATATACACACTTGCATATATAGACACATGCACACTTATGTATACGCATTTGTCTATGGAGAGATATGTATGCATACCGACATCACACACATGTACAGGTGTTTACACATAGACGCATGCACGCTGATGTGTAGACATATGTCTATAGAGAGATATGTATGCATACAGACATCACACGCATGTACAGGTGTTTACATATAGACGCATGCACGCTTTTGTGTAGACATAGAGAGATATGTATGCATACAGACATCACACACATGTACAGGTGTTTATATGTAGACACACACATGCTTGTGCATAGAGAGAGACAGGTAGACCTAGGCAGACATATATAGATGTATACATATACCCATGCATGCTTATGTGTATCTATCCATATCTAATATATGTGTATATGTGTGTGATGTGTATCTCTACATAAGCACGCATGGGTCTCTATGTAAACACTAGTACGTGTGTATAATGTCTATACGCATACGTATCTCTCTATAGACGTATGTCTACACATAAGCGTGCATGCGTCTACATGGATGGATAGATGAATTAACAGATGAATGAATAATGGATAGATGAAAGAATGAGCGGATGGATGGATAGATGAATGGATATATGGATACATGGGAGGATGGATGGATAGTTGCATAGATATACGGATGGATGCATGCATAGATAGATGATTGGAAGGTTGGATAGACAACAGATGAATGGATGGATGAGTGGGTAGGTAGGTGGATGAATGAATGGATAAATGGATGGATGAGTAGCTGGATGGACTGATGGATGGATGCATGGATGGATGGATGCATGGGGGGGTTAATGGATGGATAAATTAACACATGAGTGGATGGATGAATGGATGGAACGTTGGATGGATGGATAAATAGATGAGTGAACAGATGAATGAATAATGGACAGATGAATGAATGAGTAGATGGATGGATGGGTGGAAGGAAGCATAGATAGAAGGATGATTGGAAGGTTGAATGGATAATGGATGAGTGGATGGATGAGTGGGTAGGTAGGTGGATGGATGGATGGATAGATGGATAGATGGGTAGATAAATGGACAGATGGGTGAGTGGGTGGATGAATGAGTGAATGGATGAATGGGCGGGTGGATGAAGTGTAACCAGCTGGTTGGAACGATGTATGGAAAGATGAATGGACGAAGAGATAGATGGGCAGATGAATGGGCAGATACGTAAGGAAAAAAAACTGTCATTGAATACATGTGTCTAGACTGTGTCTATCTAGTTTTTAGAAGGCTGAGCTTCCTCGTCCCATTTCTTCAGTGTCATCCAAGAATTCCATGTTCCCTTGTTGACAGAGCGATACGGCAAAGCTATTTTTAAGCCGTACAAAGTTTAACTGTGTATTTTGTCATATAGGGAATTTTTAAACAGGAGAAAACTCTCCTTGCCTTATCATTAAAAGCAGGGTAAGTATTTTCTCTTAAAAAGCTGATATATTTTCTGTGCCTGAGGAAATAAATAAGAAGGGCTGACGTTTGCTCAGAAAACTAGTCCGCTGATGCAGCCAGAGAAACCTCTAGGTAAGCAGAAAATAAACTCGGACAGAAGCGAGAGGCCCCCTAATTAATGGAGCGATCTGCGCAGGCTCTGGCGGTGAGCGAGGACACTCTTGTCTGTCATGATACAGCAAAAGCCTTCAGGCAGGTCTGTCCCCTAAACTGGGGCACGGAAATTAAGAGCAGTGACCAAAGAAAGGCGGGAGACGGACAGCCACCTGCTTCGACAAAAGGCTGCGTCCCCTCAAGGAGATCAAAATGATAAAAAACACATTAAACGCTTTTCCAGCCACGCCGAGAATCTGTCTTCTTCATTTTGGACCCGCTTACATTTTGTTGTACGTGAGCAAACACTTTCCCTGGGGCGGGGCGGGGGGGAAGGGGAAACAAATAGCCATACAATAAACCAGTTTCCTTGAGTCATTTCATCCCAAAGTCAGCTCCAGAAATCAATACGATAAAAGAAGGTCAGTATTTGTGTCGTAACTATGGAATTTTGTTTTGTTTTGTTTTGTTTTGTTTTGTTTGAGATGGAGTCTCGCTCTCTCACCCAGGCTGGAGTGCGGTGGCGCGATCTCGGCTCACTGCAGCCTCCGCCTCCCGGGTTCAAGCGATTCTCCTGCCTCAACCTCCTGAGTAGCTGGGATGACAGGCATCTGCCACCACGCCGGGCTGATTTTTGTATTTTTAGGAGAGACGGGGTTTCACCGTGTTGGTCAGGCTGGTCTCGAACTCCCGACCTCAGGTGATGCACCTGCCTCAGCCTCCCAAAGTGCTGGGATGACAGGCTTGAGCCACTGCACCTGGCCTACTCTGTAGATCTTGAATCAGCATTGAGGCTCAACATCCTTCCTCATTACAGACACATTAAAACCACGACATACCTCTTCATACCCACAGGAATGGCTATTAAAAAAAAAAAAAAAAGATGTTATTAAGTGTTTGTGAGAACTACTGTGTGTAGAAATGTCAACTGATACTCTCACTTTGGAAAATGCACTGACAGTTTTGTAAAAAGTGGAGCACACACGCCTGTCATCCCAGCACTTTGGGAGGCCGAGGCGGGTGGGTCACCTGAGGTCGGGAGTTCAAGACCAGCCTGACCATCATGGAGAAACCCCATCTTCACCAAAAATACAAAAATCAGACGGGTGTGGTGGTGCCTGCCTGTAATCGCCCTGTCTTTACTAAAAATACAAGAATTAGCCAGGAGTGGTGGTGCGTGCCTGTCATCCCAGCTACTCGGGAGGCTGAGGCAGGAGAATCGCTTGAACCCAGGAGGCAGAGGTTGCGTTGAGCTGAGATCGAGCCACTGCACTCCAGCCTGGGTGACAGGAGAGAAACACCATTAAAAAAATCAATAAAAAGTTGAACACAAACTCACCATTCAAAGCAGCAATTCCTCCGGTGGGCGTCTACCCAAGAGAAATGAAAACTTATGTTTACTCAAACACTTCTCGGTCAATATTCCTAGCAGCACGATTTATCACAGCCAAGAGGTGCAAACAGGCTATGTCTTCAACAGCAGGTGAACAGACCATGATTTTTTCCC
The DNA here is from genome assembly GCA_030247045.1 of Colobus guereza. Classification (NCBI taxonomy): domain Eukaryota; kingdom Metazoa; phylum Chordata; class Mammalia; order Primates; family Cercopithecidae; genus Colobus; species Colobus guereza. Next base: position 155,600,778 of record CM058096.1, read on the forward strand.
TGCCATGGAATATTATTCCGCCAATGAGATACTAACATATGTTCCCACACGGGTATACCTCAAAAACACTAACTTAACTAGAAGTCTGGGATAAAAGACTATATATTGTGTAATTCTATGCGTAGAAATTGTGCAGAAAAGGAGAAATGCATAGAGGCAGAAAGGAGATGCGTGGTTGCCTGAGGCTATGGGCAGAAATGGGGTGAGGGAAGAGAAGGGAGTGCTGTCAGCTCTGCAATTTCTTTTTCGAGGGTGATAAAAATATTCCAGAATTAGATTGTGGTGATGGCAACGCTACGAATTGACTAAGAAGCGTTGAACCGCATAGTCAAAATGAAAGCATTTCGTGGGATGTCGATTAAACCTCAATTCAGGTGTCTTTTTTCATTTGGTCGGTTGGTTTTATTTTGTTGCTTTGGTTTTTTTGTTTGTTTGTTTGTTTTTGTTTTTATTTTTTTTGAGACGGAGTCTTGCTCTGTCGCCCAGGCTGGAGCGCAATGAGGCGATCTCAGTTCACTGCAAGCTCTGCTGCGCAGATTCAAGCGATTCTTCTGCCTCAGCCTCCTGATTAGCTGGGATTACAGGCCTGTGCCACCCTGCGCTGCTAATTTTTGCATTTTTAGTAAAGACAGAGTTTCACCATGTTGGCCAGGCTGGTCTCGAACCTCGGACCTCAGGTGATCTGCCTGCCTTTGCCTCCCAAAGTGCTGGGATGACAGGTGTGCACCACCACGCCTAGCTAATTTTTGTATTTTTAGTAGAGACGGGGTTTGACCACGTTGGCCAGGCTGGTCTCGAACTCCTGACCGCAGGTGATCCCCCCCGCCTTGGCAGTTGTTTTAAAAACTAGCCGGGCGAGGTGGCCGGCGCCTGTAGTCCCAGCTACTCGGGAGGCTGAGGCAGGAGAATGGCGTAAACCCGGGAGGCGGAGCTTGCAGTGAGCTGAGATCCGGCCACCGCACTCCAGCCCGGGCGACAGAGCAAGACTCCGTCTCAAACAAAAACAAAAACAAAAACAAACAAACAAACAAAAAAATCAACATGTAAGTTGATTTTAAGATTCTGCATTGTCTATGTTACCATTTTAGAGTAAAATCCTTCTCCTCTCTGTTCATCCATCAGTATCATCTGCTGGATCGTCATCTTTCCTGGTTTGAACAAACTGAAATTGTGTCTCCATTAAACCCCTGATTCCCCACCTCCCTCCCCCAGCCCACGGCACCCACCTCGGTACTTCCCGTCTCCATGGATTTGACCAGTCTCGGGACCTCATAGAAGCAAAATCCTACTGTGTTTGTCTTTATGAAACGCTGAACCTCTTTCATTTATCGATACAAATCCTCCTGCAAAGTGGGAGCTGAGTCACCCTGAATGCAGACGGGACCTTCATGACTAAAGGGTCGGCCAGAGTGAAATGGAGTTCAACCAAGATGACCTCATACTTCCTGGCACCAACTTTAATTAATTAGTTAATTAATTAGTTATTATTTTTTGAGACGGAGTCTCGCTCTGTCGTCCAGGCTGGAAGGCAGCGGCGCGATCTCGGCTCACGGCAACTTCTGCCTCCCGGGTTCACACCATTGTCCTGCCTCAGCCTCCCGGGTAGCTGGGATGACAGGTGCCCGCCACCTCGCCTGGCTAATTTTTATGTTTTTAATAGAGATGGGGTTTCACTGTGTTAGCCAGGATGCTCCTGGCACCGACTTTTCACCCAGGTTCCTTTCCTGGATAGAGTTCAGACATTATCTTACACACACACACACACTCACACATTGCCACTTTTTTCCAAGATGGCACCACTGCACTCCAGCCTGGGTGACAGAGCAAGACTCCGTCTCAAAACAAAAACCAAAAAATCCCTACCTGACACTTGCAGCCAGACATGGTGGCTAATGCTTGTAATCCCAGCACTTTGGGAGGCTGAGGCAGGTGTATGAGCAAATTCAAAACAAAACAAATTCAAAACAAAAACACTGGGTGAGTTTGCCCAATTCTGGGAGGAATAGGGGCAGGTTTTGACGTGACCCAGCTGTGTGGACAGGGCCAGTGCCTAAGCCGCCCGCGTTAGCTCCCTCTCAGGGCTCCCTCTCAAACACAGGGAAAAGGAACTTGACCCGACGTGACTGAGACACACACAGTATTTGTCTATTTGTCTATGGATTCTCTCAGTCACCATCATGTCCTTAAGGATCTTCCATGTGGTACTGAGTGTGTGATCACTTCACTCATTCTCAGGGCTGAATAATATTCCATTGTGTAGATGGACCACATTTTCTTTATCTTTTTTCTTTTCTTTTCTTTTTTTGAGACAGAGTCTCACTCTGTCGCTCAGGCTGGAGTGCAGTGGCGCCATCTCAGCTCACTGCAAGCTCCGCCTCCCGGGTTCAAGCGATTCTCCTGCCTCAGCCTCCCGAGTAGCTTGGATTATAGGCACCCACCACCACGCCCGGCTAATATTTGTATTTTTAGTACAGATGGGGTTTCACCATGTTGGTCAGGCTGGTCTCAAACTCCTGACCTCAGATGATCCACCTACCTCGGCCTCCCAAAGTGCTGGGATCACGGGCGTGAGCCACCGCACCCGGCCCAAATAATGACATTCTTATCAGGCATGACGTCCTGAGGCCTTAGAGGTGACCTCCCAGGGCTCAAAGGTAAAGGCCAGAGCTCTTTGGGGACAAGCTTACATCTTTGCTACACATCCACCAAAAAAAAAAAAAAAAGTGTTTTTTCTAGATCCCAAGACCGCTGCTAAAATTGGTTCCTGCCATAAACAAGTGGCCACATTTTGCAGTTTTCATGTCTGTGTGAGTCACGGTCACTGCCCACGTCGGACGCTTCCTTTCCAGCGGGATCCAGGAATTCACGACGGCCCGTTTCTGTGGCCCAGCCTGGCTCTGCACGCAAGAGCCTGCTCTGCAAATGGGATGCAGGGGATGCAGGGGGGGCCAGCCAGCAGCCGCCGCTCAGGGACCCCGGCCTCCCAGGCCAGCCGGTGACATCCCCTTTCTTGGGAGATTAAGCCCCTATTTGTTGTGATGATTTGCAGCTTCATCCCTAATGATCCGCGGCCGCGCTGCAAAGCCGTCTTCCTGACAGCCAGTGTCACGTGTGATTAGAGGCCCTGAGAGGGTTGATCCGCCCCGCACGGTCCACAGGCCTGCAATCTAATCACTTCTCAGACAGACAGCGAGGTTCCAGGGACAGGCAGCCACCCGCAGTCCCCCACCTCCGCTCTGCCTGCAAACACTCACTGGGCCTTGGTCTTCTCCGTGCCAGTCTCGGTGATGTCCTGGGCAGCAGCAGCTCCAGGCAAACCATCCGGAAGGCCACCGCCCGCCGGCTCGTGGAGGGCCAAGTGGCATCTGAGTCCCACGACACGCACGTTCTGAGGCGTGAAGCCGGCAGGAGCAGGGTTCCCTTGGGGGAGCTGGAGGCCGACAAAAAGTTCAGAGTCCAGCGGATGTCACGGCTACTAAAGGAAGATGTCTCCCTGCACATCTCCCAGACACACACAACCATGACCCGTTTCCATAGTCGGTTACACCTCCCTTCTTACTTCTCACCTTGTATTCATTCGGCGGCGGCAGCTGCACGCACCCCCAGCCCCGCCCCCAACCCCGCCGCCCCTCCCGCGACCCCCACCGGGAATAAAAAGACAGAACTCTGGTATTGGAACCCGGGAAGCCATTTATTTTTCCTAAAACCGTCCGAGACCTCACCTAACTCCCGCCTTGCCGAGGTCCCTCAGGCCTTCTTTCAGCAGGGTGAGCCTTTCATGGCAAGGGGATGTGCAGGGGGAGGTCGGCTAATCCCACTGAACAGTTCCCGGCAGGTAATTCAGGACAACGTGAGGACCTCATAGTCACCGACGTCTTGAAATGCAACAGCAAGGAGGCAGGTTCGTGTCTAGCCCTGAGGAAGCAGCGGGCATCCAAGCCTGCTCACACCCTGCCAAAGACAGATCACAGACGCCCACGCCCAGGTCAACTGGAAACTACAGACTGTCTGCGGCTCCTCACGCATTCGAACTACCTCTGGACGGCAGCTCCCCGGGTTAAACGCACAGACCTCCTTTGCAACCTGTTACTAGTCGCCGTTTTCTTTACTGAGTGTATGCAAATCTCATTCCAAACCTCCTCACAACAGTTAAGAAACAAGGTTCTCCTCCTCAGCTTGCAGTGAGCTGAGATCCGGCCACTGCACTCCAGCCTGGGCGACAGAGCGAGACTCCGTCTCAAAAAAAAAACAAAAAAAAAAGGTTCTCCTCCTCAGTGGTCAGCGGGGAGGTACGGGTTTGACATCGCCAACCGTTTCTCAAATGATTGGGGTTAGGTATGAGGGGCCGGGCGCGGTGGCTCACGCCTGTCATCCCAGCACTTTGGGAGGCCGAGGCGGGTGGATCACCTGAGGTCAGGAGATCGAGACCAGCCTGGCCAACATAGTGAAACCCCGTCTCTACTAAAAATACAAAAATTAGCCGGGCGTGGTGTTGGACGCCTGTCATCCCAGCTACTCGGGAGGCTGAGGCAGGAGAATCCCTTGAACCCTGGAGGCGGAGTTTGCAGTGAGCTGAGATCGCGCCACTGCACTCCAGGCTGAGTGACAGAGCGAGACTTTGTCAAAAAAAAAAAAGAAAGAAAGAAGGAAGGAAGAAGGAAGGAAGGAAGAAGGAAGGAAGGAAGGAAGAAGGAAGGAAGGAAGAAGGAAGGAAGAAGGAAGGAAGGAAGGAAGGAAGGAAGGAAGGAAGGAAGGAAGGAAGGAAGGAAGGAAGAAGGAAGGAAGGAAGGAAGGAAGGAAGGAAGGAAGGAAGGAAAGAAAAGAAAGAAAGAAAGAAAGAAAGGGAGGGAGGGAGGAAGGAGGAAGGAAGGAAGGAAAGAAAAGAAAGAAAGAAAGAAAGAAAGAAAGAAAGAAAGAAAGAAAGGGAGGGAGGGAGGGAAGGAGGAAGGAAGGAAGGAAGGAAGGAAGGAAGGAAGAAGGAAAGAAGGGCTTTTCTTTTATTTATTTATTTTTTTCTGGAAGCCTTTTAAGTCCATGTGTTGAGAAGTAAATTGAATCCACACGCGTCATCGAAATGTCACCGGGTCAGAACGGCTTCATTTTAGAAAGCATTAGGGAGCGTCACTCCCTTTGAACGAGGGAGAAGTACTGTGTTAGCAAATTTCTCTCGTTATCCCAGAGAGAGGGTTGACTTCTCTGGAAAATACACACACACACACACGCACCCATAAAAAGGCCTTGAAGACTGAATGGGTTTAATATTAATTCACTGTTTCCACTTAGCCCTGGTTGTGGAAGCAGAGAAAACAGTCTCACCCTTTCCAAGAGGAACTTCACACTTCCTTGGCGGCTGGCTCTGCACCAGCAAAGCAACTTTCTGTAGAAAAAATGAAATCTGGCCGGGGGCAGTGGCTCACACCTGTCATCCCAGCACTTTGGGAGGCCCAGGAGGGTGGATCACGAGGTCAGGAGATCGAGACCAGCCTGGCTAACACGGTGAAACCCCGTCTCTACTAAAAATCAAAAACTTAACTGGGCGTGGTGGCAGGTGCCTGTAATCCCAGCTACTCAGGAGGCTGAGGCAGGAGAATCGCTTGAACCCGGGAGGCGGAGGTTGGAGTGAGCCGAGATCGCACCACTGCACTCCAGCCTGGGTGAGAGAGCGAGAGTACCTCTCAAAAAAAAAAAAAAAAAAAAGGAAAGAAAGAAAAATGGGTGTGGAATGCGTGGAAATGTCAACATCCTATGGACACCATGTTGGGTGTGGAATGCGTGGAAATGTGTGGGAGAGAAAGGGGGCAGGCAAGAGTTCCCTTCAGCTCCTTCTGAAATAAACGCAGTCACGTAGGGCAGGTTGAGAACCTGCACATATCCCTGTGGCGTTTACCCTCCTTTTGGAGTCTGGGTTTCCAAACGCGAACCACTAAACATCAGGTTGGCAAAGTCATTCTCCTAGAAGAATGTTCGATCCGTAACGTGGACAGAAATGAAATACACCACAGTGTAGCATCTGCAAGACTCTCCTTTTATCCACGAAGGACGGATTTCAAGACCCCAGGCGGACGCCAGAAACATGAAATAGCACCACAACCTGTATATGCCGTCCTTCCTCCTAGACGCAGGTACCTCTGCTAAAGTTTCATTTATCAGGTAGGCAGAGCAAAAGATAAACAACAATAATTCATAATAACACAGAACCGTTAGAAAAATAGGCTTCACTCCTCTGGCACGTTGGGGCTATTTTTAAGTCAAGTCAAGGTTCCTGAACACAAGCATTAAAATACCACAGCACTCGCTCTGATCCCTAAGGCGGCTGGCTGCTCAGTGACTAATGCATGGATTGTGTCTATGGCACGGTGAGAGAACTAGACAAAAAGTTGAATCGGGCGGGACACAGCAGAACAACAAGAGAATTCATCGTCAGAAGAACAGCACGCAATTAAAAAACACATAAATCGTTGCTTTCTGGATTTTTTTTTTTTTTTTTTAGACAGAGTCTCGCTCTGTCACCCAGGCTGGAGTGCAGGGGTGCGATCTCGGCTCACTGCAACCTCCGCCTCCCGGGTTCAAGCAATTCTCCTGCCTCAGCCTCCCGAGGAGCTGGGATCACAGGCACCCACCACCACGCCCAGGTAATTTTCGTATTTTAGTAGAGACGGGGTTTCACCAGGTTGGTCAGGCTGGTCTTGAACTCCTGACCTCAAGTGATCTGCCCTCCTCAGCTACTGTGCCCGGCCAACGTCTGGGATTTTCTACGTAATATTTTCAGGCCAAGGTTGACCACAGATAACTGAAATTGCAGAAAGCACACTGATTGGTAAGGGGGAGAAACTATTGTAGTATATTTCATTTATTACACTGGAAAGAATTGAAAAGATTTATCATACCCAGTGATTTTTAAGGCTGAACAAAGAGGTCGATATCGCTGGGAGTGCAGAGACGGGTTCAGTGGGTAACTCAGGCAGTTCAATATCATGCGTATATGTGTGTATGTGTGCATATATATGTGTATGTGTTTATAATGTGTGTATGTATATGTGTTTCTGCATGTATATGTTACTACAATAATTTGCCAGTATTCTCTGTTACTGTTACTAGCATTCTGTTACTAGAATAATTTATCAGTATTCTCTGTGACTGTTAGGAACGTTGTGTTACTAGAATAATTTACCACTTTTCTGTACCTGGTACTGTCACGAATATTCTGTTGCTGGACGTCATTTACCACTGTTCTCTAACTGTTACTGTTACGAGCGTTTTGTTACTAGAATAATTTATCCATGTTCTCTGTTACTCTTATGGGCATTGCGTTACTAGAATAATTTACCACTTTTCTGTACCTGGAACTGTCACGAAGATTCTGTTGCTAGATGTCATTTACCACTGTTCTCTGTTACTGTTACAAGCATTTTGTTACCAGAATAATTTACCCGTATTCTCTGTTACTCTTATGAGCGTTGTGTTACTAGAATAATTTACCAGGATTCTGTGTTTCTTGCTAGTATTCTGTTACTAGAACAATTTACCACTGTTCTCTGTTACTGTTGCGAGTATTCTCTTACTACAATAATTTATCGGTATTCTCTAACTGTTACTGTTATGAGCGTTGTGTTACTAGAATAATTTACAACTTTTCTGTACCTGGTACCGTCACGAATCTTCTGTTGCTAGAGGTCATTTACCACTGTTCTCTGTTACTGTTACGAGTATTCTCTTACTACAATAATTTGCCAGTATTCTCTGTTACTGTTACGAGTATTCTCTTACTACAATAATTTGCCAGTATTCTCTGTTACTGTTGCAGTATTCTCTTACTACAATAATTTGCCAGTATTCTCTGTTACTGTTGCAGTATTCTCTTACTACAATAATTTGCCAGTATTCTCTGTTACTGTTACGAGTATTCTCTTACTACAATAATTTATCGGTATTCTCTAACTGTGACTGTTACGAACGTTGTGTTACTAGAATAATTTACCACTTTTCTGTACCTGGTACTGTCGCTAATATTCTGTTGCCAGACGTCATTTACTGCTGTTCTCTAACTGTTACTGTTAGGAGCATTTTGCTACTAGAATAATTTACCCATATTCTCTGTTACTCTTATGGGCATTGTGTTACTAGAATAATTTACCACTTTTCTGTACCTGGAACTGTCACGAATATTCTGTTGCTAGATGTCATTTACCACTGTTCTCCGTTACTGTTACAAGCATTTTGTTATTTGAACAATTTACCCGTATTCTCTGTGACTGTTACGAACGTTGTGTTACTAGAATAATTTACCACTTTTCTGTACCTGGTACTGTCGCTAATATTCTGTTGCCAGACGTCATTTACCACTGTTCTCTGTTACTGTTACGAGTATTCTCTTACTACAATAATTTACCGGTATTCTCTGTTACTCTTACAAGCATTGTGTTACTAGAATAATTTACCACTTTTCTGTACCTGGAACTGTCACTAATGTTCTGTGGCTAGACGTCATTTACCACTGTTCTCTAACTGGTTCTGTTGCGAGCATTTTGAACCTCTGAGCCCCCGTCACTTCCATCCTCAGAATCAGCGGAGAAACCCGTCATCAGCCACAACTGTTAGAAACTTCTCGCCCCAGACACAGAGGTGACCTTACAAAAGAACCCTTTAGGAATAAAGCGATGTCAGAGACAAGCTTCTGTGTGAAGGAGGCATTTGGCTGAGGCAGGCAGCAGTTTTCGATTTGTTCTTTTAACTGCAGTTTGGCTTTGACGCTTTAATTTCATCCTAGTTCATGTCACCCATGGTGATTTCAAATAAAACCTCTTGGAATAGAGGCGTATGTCTTCTCCGTAACCAAAGCACACAAAACTGCGTGGGGACAACCTGCATGTATTAAAAGACCCGAATGTTGTCTGCTTTTTATTATTATTATTATTTAAGACAGAGTCTCGCTCTGTCCCCCAGGCTGGAGTGCAGTGGTGCAATCTTGGCTCACTGCAAGCTCTGCCTCCCAGGTTCATGCCATTCTCTTGCCTCAACCTCCCGAGTAGCTGGGACTATAGGCCCCGCCACCACACCCGGTTAATTTTTTTGTATTTTTAGTAGAGACGGGGTTTCACCGTGTTAGCCAGGATGGTCTCGATCTCCTGACCTCGTGATCTGCCTGCCTCAGCCTCCCAAAGTGCTGGGATTACAGGCGTGAGCCACCACACCAAACCCCATCTCTACTAAAAATACACAATTAGCTGTGTGTGGTGGCAGGTGCCTGTCATCCCAGCTACTTGGGAGGCTGAGTCAGGAGAATCGCTTGAACCCAGGAGCTGGAGGTTGCAGTGAGCCGAGATCACACCACCACACTCCAGCCTGGGCCACAGAGCGAGACTCCGTCTCAAAAAACTCACAATTAATCCGTGGACACCTGGTGATAGCAGTAGCCAAAAGGAATTCCAAATTGCTCCTGTACATTGAGTTCATGTTCTCCTTTCATTTCAGGCTCGCCCTTGAAGGGTAATTATTTAAAAGAATTATCTTGTTGTTGGCAATCACCTCCTTTTTAACAGTTACCCACAGACCTACCCCAGACTCAGCTTTTTTAACATGTTATTCCAATAGAAAAAAAAAAAAAAAAAAACAGCTGTGAGAAAATTCAGTCTCGTATTTCAGAAAAAATGAGGTGGAGGGGGGATCCTCTTTGCTGAGAAATACTCCTCCTGGAAAAACAGAAGTTTGCCAACGTTCCTCCCACTTAGTTGGTTGTATTTTTAAACGATATTCTATCCAGGCAAAGAACGCAGAAGACTATAAATAAAAACGTTCAGTGCCTGCCCCCAGTAACCAGTTTTTTAACACTTTTCTCTTTTGAAATTTCTTACTTATTTATTTATTTATTTATTATTTTTATTTTTATTTTTTATTTTTTGAGGCGGAGTCTCGCTCTGTCACCCAGGCTGGACCGTGGCTGTGCGATCTCGGCTCACTGCAACCTCCGCCTCCCGGGTTCAAGCCACTCTCCTGCCTCAGCCTCCTGAGTAGCTGGGATGACAGGCAGGCACCACCATATCTGGTTAATTTTTGTATTTTTACCAGAGACGGGGTTTCTCCATGTGGGTCAAGCTGGTCTTGAACTCCTGACCTCAGGTGATCCACCTGCCTCAGCCTCTCAAAGTGCTGGGATGACACACGTGAGAGCTACCGCACCCAGTAATCAGTTTTTGTTTTTTGGTTTTTTTTTCTATATGTCTCTCTACATTTATCTCAGCCAGAAGCCAACAAGAACAGTAGTTACATCCATATGGACAGAAAGGACCATTGTCTTTCAGAAAACCAGTTCCTCTTTCCAAGCAGTTTAAGTGTGCTGGGTTGCAGTTTCCATAAGACACAACCTCCAGCAACCAGACCAGCCCCGGGCCGTTTTCCACGGATACATTTGCTTGCCTTTGACTCATGACTGTCCTTTTGTTCTACATTTCAACTTTCCGGTGGCCCCTGAGATCCAGCATCTAGAAGGCCAGGCTTGGTATCTCGCACCTGTGATTCCAGCATTTTGGGAGGCCGAGACAGGAGGATCGCTTGGGGCCAGGAGTTCAAGACCGGCGTGGGCAACATAGTGAGACCCCGTCTTTAGAAAAATAAAAATTAGCCAGGTGCGGTGGCTCAAGCCTGTCATCCCAGCACTTTGGGAGGCCGAGGCGGGCGGATCACGAGGTCAGGAGATCGAGACCATCCTGGCTAACACGGTGAAACCCGTCTCTACTAAAAATACAAAAACTAGCCGGGCGGTGGCGGGCGCCTGTAGTCCCAGCTACTCGGGAGGCTGAGGCAGGAGAATGGCGTCAACCCGGGAGGCGGAGCTTGCAGTGAGCTGAGATCCGGCCACTGCACTCCAGTCCGGGCGACAGAGCGAGACTCCGTCTCAAATAAAAAAAAAAAAAAAAAGAGAGGAACTGTATTTGCAAGCTGTGCCTCGGAAAATGAGTGAATTTTAATGTGTAAGACACTTAGGTTGGGCGCGGTGGCTCAGGCCTGTCATCCCAGCACTCTGGGAGGCCGAGGCGGGCGGATCCACTGAGGTCAGGAGTTCGAGACCAGCCTGGCCAACGTGGTGAAACCCCGTCTCTACTAAAAAGACAAAAATTAGCCGGATATGGTGGGGGGCACCTGTCATCCCAGCTACTGGGGAGGCTGAGGCAGGAGAATGGCTTGAACCCGGGAGGCGGAGGTTGCAGTGAGCCGAGATCACACAGCCACAGTCCAGCCTGGGGCCACAGAGCGAGACTCCGTCTGCAACAAGAAAAAGGTGCGTTTCAGTCCCGTCTCTGGGAGGGCAGCGCACAGGGGCTGAAAAACCACCGAGCCGGACCCAGAAGCCTTTGGCTGGAAACTATATGCCACGCTACAAATTTAGCTAAGGAATGCATTCCGCGGTTTCCCGGAAAAAAAAAGCATCACGGATTTCTCGGTGGGAGAACCGCCCTCCGCAAAGCGGGTCGCAAAACCCACAGGGCAGAACGGGGGCGTCTCTAGACAGCCCAGCCCTTCCGTCGCCTTGGGCCCTGGGACTGGGCTCCATCCTGCCCGGGGACGTGGACCCTGGTCACGTGGACTCCCAGGGTGGCATATGTGTGCAGTATTTTCTGCAGGCCCTGCCCCACCGGAACGGTGGCTGGTTCCCATTTCTTTTCGGTCTCTGGTCAGGTTTCTGTGAAGTCCTGAACGCTTTGCCCGTCCGACCCTGTGGACGAGAGGGGAGATGGCAGAGTCGCCAGAGTCACCAGGGCCAGTGCCTTTCTGTGGCATCCAGCGTGTTCGTGGTAAGGGAGACGTGACATTTTTTCCTTCACCAGGAGATCAGCGACAAGAAAGCAACACAGGAACATGAAATCCGGCGAACGGTGGCCTCCCCGGATTCGGGACACTCTCCCCCTTGCTTTTCCCCAGCGTCCACGTGTCGTAAATTATGGAACTGCGGTGAACGGCGGGCCCACCCCCTGTTTGCTGGCTACCCACAAATCCGGAGGGGTCCCCCCCTCCTCCAGCCCCCCACTATGTCCACACCACGAGAAGATTTACAACAGCGGCCGGCCTAGGCGGGGTCTCGTTACAGGAAAGGTTCTTCTCTGGGAAACACACAAGGAACGATAATTATAATTGAGGTGGACTATTTTAAAAAGCGGCAAGCCCGGGTTGCACGCCTTCCGGGTTTTGCAAAATCGCAGGGCTTTTTTTTTTTTTTTTTTTTTTTGAGATGGAGTCTGGCTCTGCCGCCCGGGCAGGAGTGCAGTGGCCGGATCTCAGCTCACTGCAAGCCCCGTCTCCCCGGGTTCAAGCCATTCTCCTGCCTCAGCCTCCCAAGTAGCTGGGACTACAGGCGCCCGCCACGACGCCCGGCTATTTTTTATATTTTTAGTAGACACGGGGTTTCACCGTGTTGGCCAGGCTGGTCTCGATCTCTTGACCTCATGATCCGCCCGTCTCGGCCTCCCAAAGTGTTGGGATGACAGGCGTGAGCCGCCGCTCCCAGCCTCCGTCCGCTTCTTATTGGTGTTAGAAGCACCTAAGACTCTAGTATCATCTGCTCCTCGTTTTTTTAAATTTTTGTTTTATGAGGTTAAGCTGGAGACAACATAGATTTGCCATTTTGAAGTCCACAATTTGGGAGCATTTAGCACATTCGCCATGTAGCGCAACCAGCAACCCTATCAAGTTTCAGAATGTTCTCACTGCTGCAAAAGGAAACCTTGTACCCATGAAGCTGTCATTCCTCACCCCCCTCCCCAACCCCTGATGACCTTCAATCCGTCTCTTGTCCCTGTGGATTCGCCTGTTCCAGATATTTAAAATCAAAGGAATCCTATAGACTTTGCCCTTTAGTGTCTGGGTTCTCTCCCTTATGTCCTCAGCGTCATGCTCAGTGTAGCCTGTATCAGAGCCTCTTTCCTTTTCATGGCTGTGTAGTATTCCACCAGGTTGTAGTATTCCACTACATGGTAGCCCATGCCAGAATCTCTTTCCTTTTTCATGGCTGTGTAATATTCCACTAGGTTGTAGCCCATTCCGGAGCCTCTTTCCTTTTTGTGGCTGTGTAATATTCCACTAGGTGACAGCCCATGCCAGAGCCTCTTTCCTGTTCATGGCTGTATAGTATTCCACTAGGTTGTAGCCTATGTAATAGTCCACTGCATTGTAGCCCAGGCCAGAACCTCTTTCCTTTACATGGCTATGTAATATTCCACTAGGTCATAGCCTGTGCAAGAGCCTCTTTCCTTTTCATGGCTGTGTAATATTCTACTAGGTCGTGGCCCATGCAAGAGCCTCTTTCCTGTCATGGCTGTGTAATATTTCACTAGGTTGTAGCCTGTGCCAGAACCTCTTTCCTTTTCATGGCTGTATAATATTCCACTAGGTTGTAGTTCATTCCAGAGCCTCTTTCCTTTTCATGGATGTGTAGTATTCCACTAGGCTGTAGCCTGTGTGGGAGCCTCTTTCCTTTTTGTGGCTGTGTAATATTCCACTAGGTCATAGCCCATGCCAGAGCCTCTTTCCTTTTTGTGGTTGTGTAGTATTCCATTAGGTTGTAGCCTGTGTAATAGTCCACCACATTGTAGTCCAGGCCAGAACCTCTTTCCTTTTCATGGCTGTGTAATATTCCACTAGGTAATAGCCCATGCAAGAGCTTCTTTCCTTTTCATGGCTGTGTAATATTCCACTAGGTTGTAGCCCGTGCCAGAACCTCTTTCCTTTTCATGCCTGTGTAATATTCCACTACATTGTAGCCCATGCCAGAGCCTCATTCCTTTTCATGACTGTGTAGTATTCCACAAGGTTGTAGCCCGTTTCAGAGCCTCTTTCCTTTTCATGGCTGTGTAATATTCCACTAGGTTGTAGCACATTCCAGAGCCTCTTTCCTTTTTGTGGCTGTGTAATATTCCACTAAGTGGTAGCCCATGCCAGAGCCTCTTTCCTTTTCATGGCTGTGTAATATTCCACTATGTTGTAGCTCATGCCAGAGCCTCATTCCTTTTCACGGCTGTGTAGTATTCCACTAGGTTATAGCCTGAGCTGGAACCTCATTCCTTTTCATGGCTGTGTAGTAGTCCACAAGGTTGTAGCCCATTACAGAGCCTCTTTCCTTTTCATGGCTGTGTAATATTCCACTACATTGTAACCCATGTCGGAGTCAGCTGCGGTGGTTCATGCCTGTCATCCCAGCACTTTGGGAGGCTGAGGCGGGCAGATCATAAGGTCAGGAGTTTGAGACCAGCCTGGCCAACATGGTGAAACCCCATCTCTACTAAAAATACAAAAATTAGCCAGGCATGGTGGCAGGTGCCGGTAATCCCCGCTACTCAGGAGGCTGAGGCAGGAGAATCACTTGAACCCGGGAGGTGGAGATTGCAGTGAGCCGGGATCGTGCCACTGAACTCCAGTCTGGGTGACAAAGCAAGACTCCACCTCAAAATAAAAATAAAAATAAAAAAAGGCACAATGTTAGCCAGGCACAGTGGCTCATGTCTGTAATCCCAGCACGTTAGGAGGCTGAGGCAGGAGGATCCCTTGAGCCCAGGAGCTCGAGACCAGCCTGGGCAACAAGGTGAAAACCTGTCTTAACATGAAAATCAAAAACAGAATAAACTGGCACAACGCTAATTACCGAAGCCAGGTGGTGGGTTTATGGGAATTCTTGTCAGCGTTCTTTTGGCTTTTATATATGGCTGGGTGGTTTTTAAAAATACCAATTTCAGCCAGACGTGGTGGCTCAGGCCTGTCATCCCAGCACTTTGGGAGGCCGAGGCGGGTGGATCACCTGAGGTTAGGAGTTCAAGACCAGCCTGGCCAACGTGGTCTCTACTAAAAATACTAAATAATAAAAATACTAAAAAATAAAAATAATAAATAATAAAAATTAGCCGGGTGTGGTGGCGGGCGTCTGTCATCCCAGCTACCCGGGAGGCTGAGACAGGAGAATCGCTTGAACCCGGGAGGCGGAGATTTCAGTGAGCCGAGATCGCACCACTGCACTCTAGTCTGGGCGACAAGAGTGAAACTCTGTCTGAAATAATAACGACAACAACAATAATAATAATAATTTTAAAGTCTCGGGAGGCTGAAGCAGGAGAATCTCTTGAATCCGGGAGGCGGAGATTTCAGTGAGCCGAGATCACGCCGCTGCACTCCAGCATGGGCGACAAGAGTGAAACTCTGTCTGAAATAATAACAACAACAACAATAATAATAATAATTTAAAATTAAAAGTCTCGGGAGGCTGAAGTAGGAGAATCTCTTGAACCTGGGAGGCAGAGGTTGCCGTGAGCCAAAATTGTGCCGGTGCACTGCAGCCTGGGTGACAAGAGTGAAGCTCCGTCTCAAAGAACTATACTGATAATTTAAAGTTAAAAGAATCCCCGAGAACTCTGACAGTCAGACAAGTTAAAGACAAACATTGCCATCAAAAGCAATGTCACGGATGGGCCACATTCCTGCTAGTCCGAGGCCCTGCCAGGCAGCTCAGTGGGCGTCTGTGCAAAAATCCTGGGAGGGGATAGTGGGGTGGGGGGGGGGACCACAGGGAGTCTCACCCTCATCAGGGCTATCCTGGTGTCTCGTCCAAGAACGGTCCCTGGTACACAACCCCCACCTTCCCCACTGCCATTTATGTCATGAGTATGTGCTAAATTTAATTTAATTTTCATTTTTGCCCTCAGAGGAACTGAGTGCAGCTGGTCCCATTGAGCTTCTTGGTCCGCAAGCCCTGAGGACTGTTATTAAATTTCCCCTCAGCTGGTGCTCGGGGATTTCCAGGCCGCGGCCGCATGCAAATCACACGCCAATTGGTATGCAAACAGCCTGGGTGCCCCTCGCCCGTGTTACACACCTGGGCAGAGGCCTGGGGGCAGAAAGCGGGTCTCCAGGGCTCCCTGCAGAGCTCTCCAGCCAAAGTCAAGGCCGCCTTTTCACCCTGGGAAGGAAAGGACCCGTGATTCCAGCTCTAAACGCCAGCGGAAACAGCCCTTGTCTCTTTGCTGCTACAAGCTCCGTGGGACAGCCTCAGCCAGGTCCTGAGGGAGAGGCACGCTCACACCCGGGAGATGCTCACGCCGGCAAAACCCAATGCAGGGGGCAAAAGTAAGCAGAGAGCCAGGCAGCTTCAAAAAGGAGGGAATGCAGTTAAACGGGAGGATGCCACTAAAGGGCAAAGGACTGCTGAAAGTCATCTCGGTATCCACACGCACACACACGCACTATACACACAGGCACACACACGCATATACACGCACGGATATGCATACGTAACATATACGTGCAGAAACACATTCACATACACACGTTATAAACACATGCACATATATAGTCACACATATACACATACACACACATATACACATACACACACATATACACATACACACACATATACACATACATGCATAATGAGAATGGAATACTCTCATTCTCAGTAGCTGTGGTTCCTTCTGTCCTGCAGGCCACAGTGCAACCCAGGGCCTCAGGGCAAAGGAAGGAAGGAAGGAAGGAAGGAAGGAAGGAAGGAAGGAAGGAAGGAAGGAAGGAAGGAAGGAAGGAAGGAAGGAAGGAAGGAAGAAAGAAAGAAAAGAAGAAAGAGAGAGAAAGAAAGAAAGAAAGAAAGAAAGAAAGAAAGAAAGAAAGAAAGAAAGAAAGAAAGAAAGAAAAAAAGAAAGAAAGGAAGGAAGGAAGGAAGGAAGGAATAGAGAAGGAAGGAAGGAAGGAAAGAAGGAAGGAAGGAAAGAAAGAAAGAAAACAGGGAGGAGGAAGGAAGGAAATAGAGAAGGAAAGAAAGAAAAAAGAAGAAAGAAAAGGAAAGACAGGAAAGAAAGAAAGAAGAAAGAAAGAAAGAAAGAAAGAAAGAAAGAAAGAAAGAAAGAAAGAAAGAAAGAAAGAAAGAAAGAACAGGGAGGAAGGAAGGAATAGAGAAGGAAGGAAGGAAGAAAGAAAGAAAACAGGGAGGAGGAAGGAAGGAAATAGAGAAGGAAAGAAAAGAAAAGAAAGAAAAGAAGAAAGAAGAAAGAAAGAAAGAAAGAAAGAAAAGAAGAAAGAAAGAAGAAAGAAGAAAGAAAGAAAGAAAGAAAGAAAGAAAGAAAGAAAGAACAGGGAGGAAGGAAGGAATAGAGAAGGAAGGAAGGAAGAAAGAAAGAAAACAGGGAGGAGGAAGGAAGGAAATAGAGAAGGAAAGAAAAGAAAAAGAAGAAAGAAGAAGGAAGAAAGAAAGAAAGGAAAGAAAAGAAAAGAAAAGAAGAAAGAAGAAAGAAAGAAAGAAAGAAAGAAAGAAAGAAAGAAAGAAAGAAAGAAAGAAAGAAAGAAAGAAAGAAAGAAAGAAAGAAAGAAAGAAAAAGGAAGGAAGGAAGGAATTAATTCTCCATGCAGCCTCCAGAATACCCAGGAGAACCATTTCTCCAGCAGCCGCCGGGCCGGGCTCGCTCCCGTGAAACTCTGGAACGTGTCCGCGCCACTCCCCACACTCGCGTTTCCTTTCCCGTCACTCCCCTTCCTCCACTCTCTGCGGCTGCCCCGGGGGCCGGGTCAAGGTGCCTGGAGACCAGTTATCCATCCCGACAGGTGGCAGAGTGTGGTGTGCTCAGCGCCAGAGGGACCACGGCCCATTGTCCCAGGGGATGGTCTCCGCGTTCTGCACAGACGTCAGACAAAAGTCAGGATTATCGACAGGTGCCCAGAAGGAAGCAGGGCTGTGCCTCCTGGAAGGACCAGAACCCCAGCCCTGGTCCCCAGCCCCCTCTGCCGCCCCGCGCCACTGCACACCGACTGTCACCTCCCCGATGAAGACACAAGCTGGCTCGCCTACCTCGCCCAGCCCACAGGGCCTCGTCCACGTTGATCTCATTCTGTTTGCTGTCGTCGGATGCATGAAGCTGTCAGATAAAGAAGTGTTGGGAAAGGTCCCGCGTGACCCGTCAGGGCCAACAGGGCCCTGCGTGATGGATGATACAGAAACCAAAAAATAAAAGACCTGCACCACCCAAACCACAGACCTGCACCACCCAAACCACAGACACTCCTTCCCGGGACAGGCAAAAGCGTGCTGGCCACACAAGAGGCCGATCCCTCGGGGGCCCGTGCTGCAGTCGAAGCTTTGACAAGGACCAGGTCTCCTGGCCCGTTCAGCCCTCTTCTGATCAAAGACTCCCCCGGCCGGGCGCGGTGGCTCAAGCCTGTCATCCCAGCACTTTGGGAGGCCGAGGCGGGCGGATCACGAGGTCAGGAGATCGAGACCATCCTGGCTAACACGGTGAAACCCCGTCTCTACTAAAAAATACAAAATATTAGCCAGGCGTGGTGGCGGCACCTGTAGTCCCAGCTACTCAGGAGGCTGAGGCAGGAGAATGGCGTGAACCCGGGAGGCGGAGCTTGCAGTGAGCTGAGATCCGGCCACTGCACTCCAGCCCGGGCGACAGAGCGAGACTCCGCCTCAAAAAAAAAGACTCCCACATCTCCCCACTCCCGCCGTCCATGTAAAGATTAGGCTTTTTTTTTTTTTTTTTTTTTTTTTGATACGTGAGCTTGGCTCTTCGTATGTGCGTTTACCTACTTTGCAGAAACGCCAGCCACACATCACGGCCTGGGAGAGAAGTTTGAAGAAACCACAGCTGAGGGCAGAAAAACACAGACGAATAAGAAAAGGGAAAGATGGGAAATTAGTGTCGGACTGTGTCGTGAACAAAGTCACCTGTACTCCAGTCCATGAAAAAGTACAACCAGAATCGGGAGGCTGAGGCAGGAGAATCGCTTGAACCCCAGGAGGCAAAGGTGGCAGTGAGCCGAGATCCTGCCACTGCACTCCAGCCTGGGCGACAGGGTAAGACTCCATCTCTAAATCAGTAAATAAAAAATAAAATAAAATAATAAAAATCCCATCATCACGTTGGACAGGAAGTAACTACAAGAATAAACACACTCAGTCCAGTAAAGCAAATCTGCATATTGCTTCTTTTTTTTTTTTTTAATTACTGTGTTCAATTCTCTTTATCACAAACATTTTCCAGGCAGCTATTTCAAAGTGTTGGATTCATTAGGATGATCCCTTTCCTTAATAACTAAATGTGTGGCCACGCACGGTGGCTGGCGCCTGTCATCCCAGCACTTAGGGAGGCCGAGGTAGGAGAATCACGACACCAGCCTGAGCAACAGGGTGAAACCCCATCTGTACTAAAAATACAAAAATTAGCCGGGTGTGATGGCGCCTGTAGTCCCAGCTACTTGGGAGGCTGAGGCAGGAGAATGGCGTGAACCCAGGAAGCAGGGGTTGCAGTGGGCCAAGATCGTGCCACTGCACTGCAGCCTGGGGAACAGAGCGAGACTCTGTCTGAAAAATAAGTAAGTAAATAAATAAATAAATGTGTTTGTGAAAAAAAAAAAAAAAAAAGAAAATAGGAGACTTTCACCAAGCCTGGCTGTTTGGATCCAGGTGTTCACCCTGCTCCTTCCCCAGATCTCATTGAGACGGGAGGAAGTAAATTAACCCACCAGGACCAGGGGAGCTGCAGAGAATAAAACAGCCAAGAGGCCGGGCGTGGTGGCAGGTGCACCTGTCATCCCAGCTACTTAGGAGGCTGAGGCAGGAGAATGGCGTGAACCCGGGAGGCGGAGGTTGCAGTGAGCCGAGATCGCGCCACTGCACTCCAGCCTGGGCGACAGAGAGACTCCATCACAAAATTAATTAATTAATTAATTAAAATAAATAAAAATAAATCACGGTTTACTGCAGCCCCAACCTCCGGGGCTCAAGCAGTCCTCCTGCTTCAGCCTCTCGAGTAGCTGAGACTACAGGCTCACACCACCACGCTGAGCTAATTTTCCAATTTTTTTGGAGAGATGGGGTCTGGCTGTGTTGCCCGTGCTTGTCTGAATTCCTGGCCTCAAGCTGTCGTCCTATCTGGGGCTGCCAAAGTGCAGGGATGACAGGTCGAGAACAGAAACATTCTGAGAAGCCCAGAAGCCTTTCAGTAGACACTCCCTTCCAGCAAGCAAACCGTCCTTCTTCCCCTCATCTTGACGTTTGGTGACGTCAGTTTCTTGGTTTTTTGTTTGTCTGTTTGTTTGTTTCGCTCTTTTTTCGTTTTTTATTTGTTTCCGATGGAGTTTCATTCGGCGGCCCAGGCTCCTCCCGCTTTGCATCAGCACCCACCTGGGAGAAGATCAAAGCTCACACCGGGACACGGGCAGCGTCCCTCTTCTCTTCTTGCCGTCAAAGGTGTGCCATCCAGGCGAGACTTACTGCATTAAAGAAACTAAAACTACGCAACCATCAAAAAGGATGAGTTCGTGTCCTCTGCAGGGACCTGGATGAAGCTGGAAACCATCATTCTCAGCAAACTCACACAGGAACAGAAAACCAAACACCGCATGTTCTCACTTGTCAGTGGGAGTTGAACAATGAGAACACATGGACACGGGGAGGGGAACATCACACACCGGGGCCTGTCAGGGAGTCAGGGGGTTAAGGGAGGGAGAGAATTAGGAGAAATACCTAATGTAGAGCATGGGTTGATGGGTGCAGCAAGCCAACATGGCATGTGTGTACCTATATAACAAGCCTGCATGTTCTTCACATATACCCCAGAACTTCAAATATAATTTAAAAAAGAAGAAGTGAGAATTCACTGTCATCCCAGCTACTTGGGAGGGTGAGGCAGGAGAATAGCTTGAATGTCACGCACCGGGACCTGTCAGGGTGTGGGGGGCTAGGGGAGGGAGAGCATTAGGAGAAATACCTAATGACGGGTTGACAGGTGCAGCAAACCACCATGGCACATGGGTACCTGTCTCACAAACCTGCACGTTCTGCACATGTGCCCCAGAACTTAAAGTAAAATAAAATAAAATAAAGAAACGAATCACATACCAGGAAAAAATGAATAAAGGGAGGGTGGTCCTCTGTCTAACAGAGTATTACTGTGTTTCCAAAAAAAAAAAAAAAGCCTTCTCGGGAGGCTTTTAATACATACATAGATAGATAGATACATGATAGATAGATATAATACATAGATACATAGATTATATAGATAGATGATAGATAGATGGATAGATAGACAGATACATAGATAAATAGATAGACAGATAGATAGATAGATACATAGATAGATAGATAGATAGATAGATAGATAGATAGATAGATACATAGATACATAGATAGATAGATAGATAGATAGATACATAGATAGATACATAGATAGATAGATAGATAGATAGATACATAGATAGATAGATAGATAGATACATAGACAGATAGATACATAGATAGATACATAGATAGATACATAGATAGATACATAGATAGATAGATAGATAGATACATAGATAGATAGATAGATACATACATACATAGATAGATAGATACATAGATTGATAGATAGATAGACAGATACATACATAGATAGATAGATAGATAGATAGATAGATAGATAGATAGATAGATAGATACATAGATTGATAGATACATAGATAGATAGATACATAGATAGATAGATAGATACATAGATAGATACATAGATAGATACATAGATAGATAGATGATAGATAGTTAGATGGATAGATACATAGATAGATAGCTAGATAGATAGACATAATAGGTGATAGATAAGATAGATGATAGGTCTAATAGATAGATACCTAGATGATAGATAGATATAGATAGATATGATACATAGACGGATGATAGATATGGAGTTGTAGGTTTGTTTTTTGTTTTGTTTTTAAGAGGCCAAGACACATGGATTTAGGGTAATTTCTGCAATTGTAATTCTCCCTTATCTGATATTATTCCTCCTCTCTGACCAGGATCATTTGCATAATGGACCACCGTTGAGAAACGCAGGAGAGGAAGACAGATGGGGCCCATCGGCTACAGATATTGCGAACCGCCCATCCCCAGGGGCCTCCTGGGACTCCGCCACGGAGACAGAAAAATGGGAAAGGGAGACTCAAACTTGAAAAAACTAAAACGAAGCACCGAAGCATCGCTTCTCGGCCTTTTGGCTAAGATCAAGTGCAAAGCACCAAAGCACCTTAGAGCAAACAAAATAAATTGTTTAGGGGTGAACAAAGGCAGCACTATGGAGAGAGCGTACCTGCATCAAAACTTTAAAAGAGATGAACCCCAAAGAGAGAAACTCACCTTACGTGAGAAGAAGAAAAGAACTTTATACAGGCTGGGGTGGAGGGGGGGTTAGGGTTAAAGGGAAGGGAGGGGAGAGGTTGAAGGCCACTCACCCACTTACTCATTTCTCCGTCTTCGAATCCAGCTGCTAACCTGATTTCTAGCATTGACCGATACAGGGCACGACTTGGGAGAAAATAATAAATACATCTATCTTGGGACGACCCCCCGATCACTAAGTCAAAGGGAAAAATTCAAGCTGGGAACTATCTCAGGCCAACTCGCCCCCCTTTTTACTCCTAAAAAAAAAGAGAGAGATAGCCGCTAGGAGAAAAGAGCTGCAGGCTTCCAACCCCACAATCTATCCACAAGGAAATTCCTCTTGGACAACGGACCAGACAGAACTCAAGAACTCATCGCATGCCTTGTTCACTGAGATAAATGCGTGTCTCATGGCCTCCTTGGGAAAGGCTAAAATCAAAAACTCAACAGGGCCAGGCACAGTGGCTCATGCCTGTGTCATCCCAGCACTTTGGGAGGCCGAGGCAGGTGGATCACCTGAGGTCAGGAGTTCAAGACCAGCCTGGCCGAGACGGTGAAACCCCGTCTCTACTAAAAATACAAAAATTACCCGGGCGTGATGGCGGGCGCCTGTAGTCCCAGCTACTCGGGAGGCTGAGGCAGGAGAATCGCTTGAACCCGGGAGGCGGAGGTTGCAGTGAGCCGAGATTGCACCACTGCCCTCCAGCCCGGGCGACAGAGAGAGACTCCATCTCAAAAAAAAAAAAAGAAAAAGAAAAAATAAAATTAGCCGGGCGTGGTGGCAGGTGCCTGTCATCCCAGCTACTGAGGAGGCTGAGGTAGGAGAATCGCTTGAACCTGGGAGGCGGAGGTTGCAGTGAGCTGAGATTGCACCACTGCACTCCAGCCTGGGTGACAGAGTGAGAAGAAAGAAAAAGAAAGAAAAGAAAGAAAGAAAGAAAGAAAGAAAGAAAGAAAGAAAGAAAGAAAGAAAGAAAGAAAGAAAGAAAGAAAGAAAGAAAGAAAGAAAGAAACCAGCCCGGGCGACAGAGAGAGACTCCATCTCAAAAAAAAAAGAAAAAATAAAATTAGCCGGGCGTGGTGGCAGGTGCCTGTCATCCCAGCTACTGAGGAGGCTGAGGTAGGAGAATCGCTTGAACCTGGGAGGCGGAGGTTGCAGTGAGCTGAGATTGCACCACTGCACTCCAGCCTGGGTGACAGAGTGAGAAGAAGAAAGAAAAGAAAGAAAAGAAAGAAAGAAAGAAAGAAAGAAAGAAAGAAAAGAAAGAAAGAAAGAAAGAAAGAAAGAAAGAAAGAAAGAAAGAAAGAAAGAAACCAGCCCGGGCGACAGAGAGAGACTCCATCTCAAAAAAAAAGAAAAAGAAAGAAAAGAAAAATAAAATTAGCCGGGCGTGGTGGCAGGTGCCTGTCATCCCAGCTACTGAGGAGGCTGAGGTAGGAGAATCGCTTGAACCTGGGAGGCGGAGGTTGCAGTGAGCTGAGATTGCACCACTGCACTCCAGCCTGGGTGACAGAGTGAGAAGAAGAAAGAAAAGAAAGAAAAGAAAGAAAGAAAGAAAGAAAGAAAGAAAGAAAAGAAAGAAAGAAAGAAAGAAAGAAAGAAAGAAAGAAAGAAAGAAAGAAAGAAACCAGCCCGGGCGACAGAGAGAGACTCCATCTCAAAAAAAAAAAAAGAAAAGAAAAGGAAAAAATAAAATTAGCCGGGCGTGGTGGCAGGTGCCTGTCATCCCAGCTACTGAGGAGGCTCAGGTAGGAGAATCGCTGGAATCTGGGAGGCGGAGGTTGCAGTGAGCTGAGATTGCGCCACTGCACTCCAGCCTGGGTGACAGAGTGAGAAGAAGAAAGAAAGAAAGAAAGAAAGAAAGAAAGAAAGAAAGAAAGAAAGAAAGAAAGAAAGAAAGAAAGAAAGAAAGAAAGAAAGAAAGAAAGAAAGAAAGAAAGAAAGAAAGAAAGAAAGAAAGAAAGAAAGAAAGAAAGAAAGAAAGAAAGAGAGAAGGAGAGAAGGAAAGAGAGAG
Source organism: Colobus guereza (assembly GCA_030247045.1). Lineage (NCBI taxonomy): Eukaryota > Metazoa > Chordata > Mammalia > Primates > Cercopithecidae > Colobus > Colobus guereza. The sequence continues at coordinate 155,624,958 of CM058096.1, forward strand.
AGAAAGAAAAGAAAGAAAGAAAGAAAGAAAGAAAGAAAGAAAGAAAGAAAGAAAGAAAGAAAGAAAGGAAGGAAGGAAGGAAGGAAGGAAGGAAGGAAGGAAGGAAGGAAAGAAACAAAGAAAGAGAAAGAAAGAAAGAAAGAAAGAGAGAGAGAAAGAAAGGAAAGAAAGAGAGAAAGAAAGAAAGAGAGAAGGAGAGAAGGAGAGAAGGAAAGAGAGAAAGAAGGAAGGAAGGAAGGAGAGAAGAGAGAGGGAAAAGAGAGAAAAGAAAGAGGACAGAGAAAGGAGAGGGAAAGAGAAAGAAAGGAAAGAAAAACAGAGAAAAGCATGGGGAGAGGGAGAAACAGAGAGAAGAGAAAGAAAGAGAGAGAGAGGAGAGGGAAAGAGAGAGAGAGAGGGAGACGCAGAGTCCGGTCCGCGATCCACACAGAGCTTGCAGCCCCTGCCCGTGCGAAAAGCCCCGGGGCAGACCCTTCATCTTCTCAGCGGAGAAGGGAGCTCCTGCTCCCGCAGGAAAAGGGGCTGCGGGGAGAGGGGCCACAGGTGGTCTCTCATCTCTCTTATCCCAGCCGGCTGAGGCTGCGGCTCTCACAGAACAGAATACAGTGGGTGACTTACAGTGGGATCTGTCGGGAGGTGGGGGCTAGCAGAGGGAGAGCATTAGGACACATACCTAATGCATGTGGGGCTTAAAACCTAGACTTGGAACCAACCCAAATTTACCGCTCGCAGCCCTGGAGGCTGGAAGACGGAGATCCAGGTGCGGTGGGTTCCGTGTTCACCGAGGAGTTCTCGGTTCAGAGGCGGCGCCTTTTCTCTGTACCCTCACATGGAGGAAGGGGCCGGGGAGCTCTCCCCGGGGTCCCTTTTATAAGACCACTCATCCTATCCGTGAGGCTCCAACCCTATCACCTCTTCACCTCTCGAATACTCCATCTACCAACACCATCAGCTTTCGAGAGAGAATTTCTTCTCTTAATTATACTGTAAGTTCTGCGGTACCTGTGCAGAACGTGCAGGTTTGTCACACAGGTAGACACGTACCATGTTGCTTGCTGCACCCATCAACCTGTCGTCTACATTAGATATTTCTCCTAATGCTCTCCCTCCCTACCCCCATCCCCCGACAGGCCCTGGTGTGTGATGCTCCCCTCCCTGTGCCCATGTGTTCTCATTGTTCAACTCCCACTGATGGGTGAGAACATGTGGTGTTTGGTTTTCTGTTCCTGTGTGTTTGCTGAGAATGACGGTTTCCAGCTTCACCCATGTCCCTGCAAAGGACAGGAACTCATCCTTTTTCATGGCTGCATAGTATTCCATGGTGTCTGTGTGCCACATTTTCTTCATCCAGTCCATCATCGATGGACATTTGGGTTGGTTCCAAGTCTAGGTTTTAAGCCCCACGTGCATTAGGTATGTGTCTTAATGCTCTCCCTCACCTAGCCCCCACCTCCCGACAGATCCCACTGTGTGATGTTCCCCTCCCTGTGTCCATGTGTTCTCATTGTTCAACTCCTGCTTACGAGTGAGAATGGGTGGTGTTTGGTTTTCTGTTCCTGTGTGAGTTTGCTGAGAATGACGGTTTCCAGCTTCACCCATGTCCCTGCAAAGGACATGAACTCATCCTTTTTCATGGCTGCATAGTATTCCATGGTGTCTATGTGCCACATTTTCTTCATCCAGTCCATCATCAATGGACATTTGGGTTGGTTCCAAGTCTAGGTTTTAAGCCCCACGTGCATTAGGTATGTGTCCTAAGGCTCTCCCTCCCCTAGTCCCCACCCCCGACAGGCCCTGGTGTGTGATATTCCCCTCCCTGTGTCCATGTGTTCTCATTGTTCAGCTCCCACTGATGAGTGAGAACATGTGGTGTTTGGTTTTCTGTTCCTGTGTGAGTTTGCTGAGAATGATGGTTTCCAGCTTCATCCATGTCCCTGCAAAGGACAGGAACTCATCCTTTTTCAGGGCTGCATAGTATTCCATGGTATCGATATGCCACATTTTCTTTATCCAGTCTCATTGAAGGGCATTTGGGTTGGTTCCAAGTCTTTGCTATTGTGAACAGTGCCACGATAAACATACATGTGCATGTGTCTTTATAGTAGAATAATTTATAATCCTTCGGGTATATACCCAGTAACGAAATTGCTGGGTCAAATGGTATTTCTGGTTCTAGATCCTTGAGGAATCGCCACACTGTCTTCCACGGGGGTTGAACTAAGGACAGGGAGACAATTTCAACACAGGAATTTGGGGAACACAGACTGCTCAGGCCACAGCTGAGCACTGGACAAGCATCACTGCTGAGCTGGCTGCCCTGTGGACACCATCTATCTGCATACCCGCTTACCTGTCAGAGATCAAATGCCAAGGAGGTCAAAAAACTCAACGTTTATCAAGCTCTCTGTGGGAACCACGTCCTTCTGCACACCTGGCCTGATGAAGACACGGATAGAAACAGTGTTTGTTGGAATCTGAACACGGAGATACCATAAACACCCTGCCAGACGGAAGGAATCTCTGAAAACATTCTCACAACGGTTATATTAACAGATATTTTATCTTTTCATCTTCCCTGCCTTGGGTAGGGCTTTGCAAGGTCTTCGTAGAGAATTCCCGTTGAAACCTTCAAGAATCCTCTGCCTCTGGAAGGATTTGAAGGTCTTGGTGGAGATAGAGTTGAAGAAATATCATTACAAGCAAAATCTGCCATCCCTGGGGACCTCGCCACAAAGGGAAAAGAGACAAGAAAATGATTTTATTATCGAACCAGCATCAAACCAGAATGCAAAGCCCATCTCAGGCAAGGCACTAAAGAGGTTGCAACGACACAAAGAAATCTCAGCCTTCCGTAGAGCTAAGTGTGTACAATCCATTGACTTTGTTGGGTTTTGCAATCTCGAGTCAGGTGACAAGTTAGACACTGGGGCTACGGGCATTTTCCTCCTTCACGAAAAAGATTGACACGCATTTGAAAAAGACAAAAGCAGAAATTCTGTAAGAGGTAAGGGAGGGGTTGGGAAAGCCTCTTGCCTTATTTTTAACAGGAAGAATCAAGCCTCTTATTCTTAATTTGTCTACACGGCAGACATTCTGCCCTGGTCCCGGAGGAGCCTTGGGGCTCTTCTGACCCTGGAAGGCTTTCTGGGGTCTTGGTGAAGGCAGGCAGCCCTTGAAGTGATGCTCCAAGCCGCGCGACTCAATTCACACAGGGCAGGGCGCAGCAAGCCGCGGGTCCCAGGACGCCAGTCGCCACGTCATCAACATTGGAAACCCAATAACCACGTCATCACGGCCACATCTTCGAGACGGAGATACCAACGGTTCTGTCGTTGACACTGGGACAGCAATGCCCACATCGTCAATACTAGGGGACCGATGTACCTCACACAGAGCTCAAAGCGTCACCCCTTCAACACAAAAAGTCCTCTTCTCCTATTCAACACTCAACTCCTAAAAGAGCCATTTAAGCTTTTGTTGAAAGATGGATGGAGTTTAATGATGATATGGGTATTTTATTTTCATTTTTTCTTTTTTCTTTTTCTTTTTTTTTTTTTGAGATGGAATCTCGCTCTGTCGCCCAGGCTGGAGTACGGTGGCGCGATCTCGGCTCACTGCAAGCTCCGCCTCCCGGGGTTCAAGCGATTCTCCTGCCTCAGCCTGGGACTGCAGGTGCACGCCACCATGGCCAGGTAACTTTTTTTTTTTTTTTAGTAGAGACGAGGTTTCACCATGTTGGCCAGGATCATCTTGATCTCCTAACCTCGTGATCTGCCCGCCTCCTGAAATGCTGGGATTACTGGCCACCGTGCCTGGCCCCTCTCATTTTCAACAGAAAGAATCAGGCCTCTTCTGAAGTCTACAGTAGTCAAGCATAATGTCCCCTGGGTAATCTCCAGGGGGGTGGTGGGGGCTGAGAAGGTACCACTAGCCACATTTATGTGTTTTTCCTTCCTGACAGTAAATATCCCACACTGTAAAATTAGTATTCAGTGGTGCAGAAGAGTAAGTATTGAAACATCCAAAGAGGGCCAGGATATGAAGCCAAAAAAAAAAAAAAAAAGCCTTTTCCACATAAGAATTATTTTGCCGCCGGGCGCGGTGGCTCACGCCTGTCATTCCAGCACTTTGTGAGGTCGAGGCGGGCGGATCACAAGGTCAGGAGTTCGAGACCAACTTGGTGAACACGGTGAAACCCCGTCTCTCCTAAAAATACAAAAATTAGCCAGGCGTGGTGGCAGGTGCCTGTCGTCCCAGCTACTCAGGAGGCTGAGGAAGGAGAATGGCGTGAACTGGGGAGGCGGAGCTTGCAGTGAGCCGAGATCATGCCACTGCACTCCAGTCTGGGTGACAGAGCAAGACTCCGTCTCAAAAAAAAAAAAAAAGAAAGAAAAGATAAAAGCACTTCTCTGTTTCTCTCCTACAAGGATCAGCAAGCAAACGTGTGACATATTTTTGTTTTTAGAAAAGAAAATGTTTCAGTTGCGTGACATAATATGTCAAGAAACGATTCACATCTCAAGACGGGACACTTTGAGGTCACTGGGGTTTGTGAAGTCGTCCCTGGCACGGCTCAGTTGGGAGTCTGCTCTTGACCTGGCAGAGAAACGAGTGCACACAAGCCTCTCCTGGGAGCTGCCACGCAACACGGTGTTGAGAATGTCACAGAAGTAAACGAAATGAGGCGTAAAGACATCAGGGACATCCGGATGATTAAGTTGGGGTTTTTCTTCTTCTCGTTTACACATCATGCTGCTTCATTATGGTTTTTCTGTTTTTTGGGTTTTTTTTGGAGACGGAGTCTCGCTCTGTCACCCAGGCTGGAGTGCAGTGGCGTGATCTCGGCTCACTGCAACCTCCGCCTCCCGGGTTCAAGCCATTCTCCTGCCTCAGCCTCCCGAGTAGCTGGCACGACAGGTGCCCGCCACCACGCCGGCTCATTTTTTTATATTTTAATAGAGATGGGATTTCACCATCGTGGCCAGGCTGGTCTTGAACTCCTGACTTCGTGATCCACCTGCCTCGGCCTCCCAAAGGGCTGGGATAACAGGCGTGAGCCACCGCGCCTGGCCCCTGCAATTTATTTATTTATTTGTTTATTTATTGGTGGCATATTCTGAAGCTGTTCAGGGTCTCCAGGCTAATTCTTGAGAGAGTCACCATTTTCCCTCCAGCGAGAACTTGGAGCTTCATTGGGAAATGGTACATTTCAGTCAGGATGTATGGGGCCTCGTAGAACCACCATGCTATTTGGGCAGGAAAAGCAAAAAATGTAAAAAAGCTGACACGCTTGTTTTTTAATACAGGATGTAACTTAATTAATTAAGTCTAAAATCCAGCATATAAAGTAGACGGCTGGCCACGAGAAGAACAGTAATTGATTTTTTTTTCCATCCAATACAGTTGCATAATTTATTCTTATTATTCATTTATATGGCATCTCTCTTTTGAGAAGTGCATAATGGTTTTGCAACTTTGGCGTCTTATTAAACATTCATAATCGCCCTCAGAGGACAGAAAGAGGCCGATATTATTACATTATCCAACAATTTCTCCATGAAAACCTATAATTGGAATGAAAAGCAATTTCAAGGAATGAAATAATGCCAGGGAAAGGTAACACTGAGATAATTGAATGATCGGTTGTTCCGATATTCAGCACAAAAGAGCTGTAAATTGACTCTCGTCCAGCCGGGTACCACCTTGCTAACTGTGACGTGACCACAGACCCCAGGAATGCAGCTCCCTACAGGTGGGTGTCTGCCTCTCCGGGCGAGGAATCGGGAGGGAGTCACTTCCTGTTGTGTTCTGCCTGCTTTTGGAAAGATCTCAGAAGCAGAGAGGGAGGGGGAGAGGTTGAGAGAGAGAGAGAGAGAAACATGTGTGGAAGCATGGATATTGATAATCCAGTTGGATGATAGATAGAAGGATGGATAGATAGATAGATAGATAGATAGATAGATAGATAGATAGATAGATAGATAGATAGATACATGATAGATAGATATAATACATAGATACATAGATGACAGAGATAGATAAATAGATAGATAGATAGACATAATAGATGATCGATAAGATAGATGATAGGTATAATAGATAGATACATAGATGACATATAGATATAGATAGATATGATAGATAGACAGATGATAGATATGGAGCTGTAGGTTTGTTTTTTGTTTTGGTTTTAAGAGGCCAAGACACATGGATTTAGGGTAATTTCTGCAAAAACAAAAAAATGCAAGAAGCATGAACATTTCTTTCTGTATATTAGAAATGTGTCTCAAAATGCAGGATACTGGATAAAAAGAGGAACAACACCATAGCGAGGTGATATAATCTCACGGTAGCCCGTGGGCTTTGTTTAAAGAAAATAAATCAGTCCGGGCGGCATGGCTCATGCCTGTAATCCCAGCACTTTGGGAGGCCGAGGCAGGCGAATTACCTGAGGTCAGGAGTTCGAGACCAGCCTGGCCAACATGGTGAAACCCCATCTCTACTAAAAATCCAAAAAAATGAGCTGGGCGTGGTGGTGCACACCTGTAATCCCAGCTACTCGGGAGGCTGAGGCAGGAGAATCACTTGAACCCAGGAGGCGGAGGTTGTGGTGAGCGGAGATCGTGCCACTGCACTCCAGCCTGGGCAGCAAGAGCCAGACTCCATCTCAACAACAACAACAAAAAAACAGAATTTGGCTGGGCATGGTGGCTCACGCCTGTAATTCCAACACTTTGGGGAAGCCGAGATGGGTGGACAGCCTGAGGTCAGGGGTTCGAGACCAGCCTGGCCAACATGGTGAAACCTCATCTCTAGTAAGAATACCAAAATTAGCTGGGCATGGTGCTGGGCACCTGTAATCCCAGCTATTCAGGAGGCTGAGGCAGGAGAATCGCTTGAACCCGGGAGGCGGAGGTTGCAGTGCGCCGAGACCACACCACTGCACTCCAGCCTGGGCGACAGAGTGAGACTCCGTCTCAAAAAAAAAAAAAAAAAAGAGAACAGAAGTCAGATGTCCTCAGGAATTCTGATGTTAATGGAAGAAGCCTATGGGTTTCTGGCGTCTTGGGGGCCATACGCATTTCCCTCCATCCTAAGGGGGCATCCTAAGAAGTATCAAGACCGCGTAGCCACCAGGCTACAGCAGCAAGCATAGCATAGCATATGTTTTGTGCATAGCATAGCATATGTTTTGTGCGGTCTGTGTGTGCAGCACACTGTGTATAGCATGTGCTGTCTGTGTGTGTCCTCTCTGGTATCACACCTCACTAAACACACACGCTACACACACACACACACAAAACACATAAAATACATACAACACGCCACACACACAGAGCGGGTGCATATCCTACTGAGCGTGCATATCCTACTGGATAGTATGTGTTGGGCGTCCACGTTTTCCTATCGACCCCACCAGAGTCCGCGGTCCCCCTCAGCCCTCTGGACTGTTCCCCACAAAACAGACACGGCCACCTGTGCCCAGAGACGGACGCAGCTCTGTCCGCAGGACTTAGGGACGGACACAGCTCTGTCTTCAACACCTGCAGGCAGATGCAGCTCCATCCCGGGACATAAAGGCCGTCTACACAGCAGGCTCGAATCCAGCTCCATCCCGGGACCTAATGGCCGTCTATACAGCAGATTCGGATGCAGCTGCGTCTTGGGACCTATTAGCCGTCTACACAGCAGACTCGAATCCAGCTCCATCCCGGGACCTAATGGCCATCTACACAGCAGACTTGGGTGCAGCTCTGTCTCAAGATCTAATGTCTGTCTACACAGCAGGCTCAAATCCAGCTCCATCCTGGGACTGGAACCTAATGGCTGTCTACACAGCAGACTGAAATCCAGCTCCATCCCGGGACCTAATGGTCGTCTACACAGCAGGCTCAGATGCAGCTCCGTCCTGGGAGCTAATGGCTGTCTACACAGCTGACTCGAATCCAGCTCCGTCCGAGGACCTAAAGGCCATCTACACAGCAAACCTGGATGCAGCTCCGTCTCAGTATCTAATGTCTGTCTACACAGCAGGCTCGGATGCAGCTCCGTCCTGGGACCTAATGGCCGTCCACACAGCAGACTCAGATGCAGCTCCGTCTCAGGATCTAATGTCTGTCTACACAGCACACTCGAATCCAGCTCTGTCCCAGGACCTAATGGCCATCTACACAGCAGACTCGAATCCAGCTCTGTCCCAGGAGCTAATGGCCATCTACGCAGCAGACTCAGATGCAGCTCCGTCCCGGGACGTAATGTCTGTCTACACAGCAGGCTCGAATCCAGCTCCGTCCCGGGACCTCCTGTCTGTCTACACAGCAGACTCGAATCCAGCTGCCTCCCAGGACCTAATGGCCGTCTATGCAGCAGGGTTGGCCGCCCACCCTGAGTTTATTCAGCTGCGGCGGTGCCCTCATGCGGTGGAGACTCCCGGCCTTTTCCAGGATCTTTTTTTCTTTTTTTATCACTGCTCTTGCAAAGGTTCCATCGAGCTTTTATGCTGAGCTATCAAATTAGACCGATCGATTTTCTTCCTGTGTGCAGAGGCAGACGGGGCGCGACCGGGCTTTATGAACTTATAATGAACTGAACACCGAGGCTTCCATGTGCACACTCCACCGAGGATGTTGTTTGCCTCCCAGACACACACACACACACACACACACACATATACACACAGGAGCAGCTTGCGGAGGGCAGTCCTGGAGAGGAGGAGCAATCCTCAGACCGGACCCCATCAAGAGGGAGGGAGGGTTCGAGGCCTGGCTGGTCCCCGTCCCGCGCTCCCTGGACGCTCTGGCCGTAGCATTTGCAACCGATTTAAATTTCGTGTTGCCTCTGCTGGGTGAGATGGCTCCGGGAACACAGCCCAGACACAGTAACACAATGCCAGGCCGGCTGGCAGAAAAGATGCTTCCCGGGTGTCTCTCGGAGATCTGTCTCTGGAGAGCCGGGTGCAGGCTCCGGAGGGCTTTGGGGACCGGATTTGCACTGGGGATGGCCATGCTTGCCGGGATTAAGAGGATTAAAAACCATTAAATGACCATCCTGCCACTCCCCATAGCACACTTTCTTTCCTGCATGTGTCCTTCTAGAGGGCTCCGGGTACCGGGGGTGACGTACAGAAAACAAAAGGTGTCCGTTAGCATGAGAAAGGAGAACTGCTTGCCTCCCGGGGTGCAGAGGATCTGCCCTATTGTTTTCTGCTCCGACCCGGGGTTCCCTTCCTCCCCATTCCCTTTTTTTTTTTTTTTTTTTTTTATTTCTCCGTGCGGGAGCTGAAGGTGTCATGTTAATTATTTAAATCTCGGGAAGATCTCAGCCGCCATCCACCAAGGCCCTCTTCGGAGGCAGAAGGCCTCGGATCTCTGTTAGTTTTTCTTAATTACAGCTGAAGTGGGAACTTTGATCTCCCGGCACAGGATGGCCAGAGAGAAGGCGGGGAAACTTCCCATGCCATGCTTTTTTTTTTTTTTCCTTCTTTCTTTTTTCCTTTTTTCTTTTTTGTCACACCTAGCCTCTGTCTGGGCTGTTTGTCCCCCTGTACGGCACTGTGATTTACCTCGTTCTGGGAAACAATTCAACTATAAAAGGAATTGAAACAGCTCTAAGGGCCGGCCGGGATGACAGCCCCAGTGGTTTGTACATCGGTCCCCACCTGCCAAGACACTTCTGTTATTTATTTTGGAGGTGGCGGGGGCAGACGAGGGACCCCCACCCCGGGCCTCCAATGTCGAGACCCGTCTTGCCTCATTAATGCCCCTGTTTCTGCAGGAGCAAAGGCCCTAATGAAACACAGGGCCTGAGTTACTCTGCAAAAAAAAAAAAAAAAAAAACAAGCCTCGTGGCTTTGCAGACCGGAGCTTCCCCCAGAAAGGGGTCACCTCCTCCGAGGGCTCGCCTCGTTAGCATTCCTGTTCATTTACATTTGTGTCATGGAAAAAGCGGAGGCTGACATGCAGCAAACGTGGGGGGGGGGGGAAGAGAGATATCAAAAAGTGAGCCACGCTTCACGGAAGATGAAACTCTTGAAAGTTTGGAGACAACAGAGGCCCCAGAGAAACGACGGTATGGCTCTCTGTCGAGAAAATCAAAGAGACATCCCAACCTCCACCAGCCAGCCCGGCCCTGGGCCTGGAGCCCACCCTGTGTCCGCCCCGAGCCCGCTTCTCCCTGAGCTTTGCATACAAGCCTTCATTAGCCACCGACGCAGATCACTCCCGGGCCCCCGGTTGCCTTTGGAACGACTCAGCCGCGTGTCACCCCGTGGGTCAGGGGCGGTTTCTCCCCATTTGCCGGGAACGGGAGGATGAACATTTGCTGCCATATGAACCTCCAAGCTTGAAAGAGCCGGTCTCACAATATCCACAGCCTCACAGCCATCCGCAGGTTCTGAGGTTTGGGGTCTAAATTATACCAACAGGATGGCAAAGCTTTGAGCTTTTTTTTTTTTTTTTTGCTCTCTCTCTTTTTAAATAAGCATGCATATTTGAAAGTGGATTTTCTGCCTCAGAAATAATTGGGGTTTACAGCTGTTAAGGTAATGAGATGCTCTTTCTGTCAGACTCTGGGAGACAGAAGGAGGGAGCTCTCCCTGGCCCGCGGATCCCAGAAGACCAGGATGTGGACAGACTTTCCCCTTTATCCCCATAATCCAGCACCTCTGGGGCCCAGGGGCAAATGCATGTTTTGTGATGATGTCTGTGCCTTCCCTGAAGACTGCAAAGGCTACAGGAGGGCCGGGAAGAGGCTGACAGTTGCTCCGATTCCAGCAAACACGCTCCCACATCTCAGGGCAGGGAACGGGATAAAACCTCTGTTTTGTGTCCTGGAAAACGGTCCAGGCCAAAGACTCACCTGGTCAGGTGAGCCATGTGGGTTTCATAGTCCCAGACACCAGCTCAGGACTGTAATGCACGCAAGAAAAAAAAAAAAATGGAATTGCTCTAAAACGGTTGTCTGTCGGCAGAGATGGTTAAAAAAAGCAAATGGGGCCGGGCGCGGTGGCTCAGGCCTGTCATCCCAGCACTTTGGGAGACCGAGGCCGGCGGATCACGAGGTCAGAGACCAGCCTGGCCAACGTGGTGAAACCCCCGTCTCTACTAAAAATACAAAAAAATTAGCTGGGCGTGGTGGTGGGCACCTGTAATCCCAGTTACTCGGGAGGCTGAGGCAGGAGAATCGCTTGAACCCGGGAGGCAGAGGTTGCAGTGAGCCGAGATAGCACCGCTGCGCTCCAGCCTGGGCAACACAGCAAGTTGCTGTCTCAAAAAAGAAAAAAAAATTATCTGTGCATGGTGGCGAATGCCTGTAGTCCCAGCTACTCAGGAGGCTGAGGCAGGAGAATCACTTGAACCTGGGAGGCGGAGGTTGTAGTGAGCGGAGATTGCACCACTGCACTCCAGCCTGGGCGACACAGCAAGATGCTGTCTCTAAAAAAATAAAAAAAAAAACAAATGTAGCTGGGCATGGTGGCAGGTGCCTGTAATCACAGCTACTCAGGAGGCTGAGGCAGGAGAATCGCTTGAACCCAGGAGGCGGAGGTTGCAGTGAACGGAGATCACGCCACTGCACTCCAGCCTGGGTGACACAGCAAGACGCTGTCTCAAAAAGATGCAAAAATTAGCCAGGTGTGGTGGTGGGTATCTGTCCATCCCAGTTACTCAGGAGGCTGAGGCAGGAGAATCACTTGAACCCGGGAGGCAGAGGTTGCAGCGAGCCGAGATTGCACCACTGCACTCCAGCCTGGGCGACAGAGCAAGTTGCTGTCTCAAAAAAAAAAAAAAAAAAAAATCTGTGCATGGTGGCGAATGCCTGTAATCCCAGCTACTCGGGAGGCTGAGGCAGGAGAATCGCTTGAACCCGGGAGGTGGAGGTTGCAGTGAGCTGAGATTGTGCCACTGCACTCCAGCCTGGGCGACAGAGCGAGACTCCGTCTCCAAAAAAACAAATCAAAAAGAAGCTGCGCCCCTGACCACCTTGGGCCGTCATTCTCAGGACCTCCTGGAACTACGTACGTCACGGGCCGTGGTCACTCCTATTTGACTCAGAATAAATCTCTCCAAATATCTTACCGAGTTTGGCTCTTTTCACCAACAACCTACTCCCGTCTCCCTTCACCCGAGATAATCTCATCTTACTCTTGACCATAATGACATCTACAAAGACCTGTTTCCAACGGATATATCACGTTCTGAGGTTCACAGTGACCACTGAGGGCAGAGAGTGGAGAGACTATTGCACCCAACACAGGAGCCATCAATGGGAAAAGGTGAGCAGGTGAACGGCCTGGCGTCTTCTCACCCGGGTCTTCACTCCAGTGATTCCCAGACCTCAAGGTCAGGGAGACAAAGGCCCCTCTGCTCCCAATGCAGAAACAGCACCAAAGGCCAGGTGTGAAGTCTCACACCTGTAACCTCAACCCTTTGAGAGGCCAAGGCGGGAGGACCTGTTGAGGCCAGGAGTGTGACAGCAGCTTGGGCCACGGAGCAAGACCCCGTCTCTACGCAAATTACAAAAAGTAGCCAGACGTGGTGACGCCCGCCGGGACTCCCAGCTACACTGGAGGCTGAAATGGGAGGATCACCTGAACCTTGGAAGGTCGAGGCTGTCGTGAGCCATGATGTCAACACTGCACTCCAGCTTGGGCAACAGCAGAGCGAGACCAGAGAGCAAATTTCGTAAACCAACCCCCGCAAAGCGTCTTGATGTTCTGAAAGGCAGCTTGCAAAATCGGCAGGCAGCGACGGTTGCAGCTTGCAAAAGAGACACGCGGTGACAGCGGCAGCTTGCAAAAAAGGCATGCAGCGATGGTTGCAGCTTTTTGCAAAAAGGACACGCAGCGATGGCTGCAGCTTGCAAAATCGGCATGCAGTGATGGCTGCAGCTTGCAAAAAAGGCCCACAGCGACGGTTACAGCTTGCAAAAAAGGACACGCAGCGACGGCTGCAGCTTGCAAAATCGGCAGGCAGTGACGGTTGCAGCTTACAAAAAAGGCACGCAGCAATGGCTGCAGTTTGCAAAATCGGCACGCAGCGACGGTTGCAGCTTGCAAAATCGGCAGGCAGCGACAGTTGCAGCTTGCAAAATCGGCACGCAGGTTGCAGCTTGCAAAAAAGGCACGCAGCAACGGCTGCAGCTTGCAAAATCTGCACACAGCGACAGTTGTAGCTTGCAAAAAAGGCATGCAGCGACGGCTGCAGTTTGCAAAATCGGCACGCAGCGACGGTTGCAGCTTGCAAAATCGGTACGCAGGTTGCAGCTTGCAAAAACGGCAGACAGCGATGGCTGCAGCTTGCAAAAAAGGCACGCAGCGACGGTTGCAGCTTGCAGAAAAGGCACGCAGCGACGGTTGTATGATCTTCCTGGAAGCCCTTTTTCTGGCACCATTGGCTTTCTGTGCAACGTGGGCACGAGCTCACAGCCACCTTTCCAGCAGACAAACCCTGACCTGTCCTCAGCGGAGCCCAGCCGCCTGCAGGTGCAGCAGTGAGCTGGCATTCTGCTGTATGCACCTTTGCTTTATCTCAAAATGAAGCTACATCTCTCAGCACCTGCCCCCTTCCTCTGTCTTTAAAGCCGGCACGGCATCTTCCCATCTCTTTTTTTTTTTTTTTTGAGACAGAATCTTACTCTGTCCCCCAGGCTGGAGTGCAATGGTGTGATCTCGGCTCACTACAACCTCCGCCTCCCAGGTTCAGGGGATTCCCCTGCCTCAGCCTCCTGAGTAACTGGGACAACAGGTGTGCGCCACCATGCCCGGCTGATTTTTTGTATTTTAGAACACGCAGGGTTTCACCATGTTGGTCAGGATGGTCTTGATGTCCTGACCTTTGGATCCACCTGCCTCAGCCTCCCAAAGTGCAGGGATTACAGGTGTGAGCCACCGCACCCGCCCTTCCCATCTCTTTTTTTTTTTTTTTTGAGACAGAATCTTACTCTGTCCCCAGGCTGGAGTGCAGTGGTGTGATCTCGGCTCACTACAACCTCCGCCTCCCAGGTTCAGGGGATTCCCCTGCCTCAGCCTCCTGAGTAACTGGGACAACAGGTGTGTGCCACCATGCCCGGCTGATTTTTTGTATTTTAGTACACACAGGGTTTCACCATGTTGGTCAGGATGGTCTCGATGTCCTGACCTTTGGATCCACCTGCCTCAGCCTCCCAAAGTGCAGGGATTACAGGTGTGAGCCACCGCACCCGGCCCTTCCCATCTCTCTTCCTCTTGAAAGTGACTTCCAGACAACACATTGCTGTCATGTGGGACATCGCTGACCAAATATTGCAGCAGTGGCTGTGGCCACTAGCAGCTGGAGAGCGGCCAGCATTGCTAACAAAGCACAGCTCAAGGTACCAAGAGCTGCAGTGAGGCGACCACACACCCTTCTGGGATCAGTGACACCAGGCCAGTCTCTGAGAAGGTCAAAGGCAACTTCTGGGGGGTCTGCATGGCCGAGGCTGGGTGAGACACAACCTCATGCATGATGGATCTTTTTTCTGACACGATGAAACTGTTTTCTTTCTCTTTCTTTCTTTTTTTTTTTTTTTTTTTTTGAGACAGAGTCTCGCTCTGTCGCCCAGGCTGGAGTGCAGTGGTGGATCTCGGTTCACTGCAAGCTCCACCTCCCGGGTTTACGCCATTCTCCTGCCTCAGCGTGCTGAGTAGCTGAGACTACAGGTGCCCGCCACCTCGCCTGGTTAGTTTTTTTGTATTTTTTAGTAGAGACGGGGTTTCACCGTGTCTGCCAGGATGGTCTCGATCTGCTGACCTCGTGATCCGCCCGTCTCAGCCTCCCAAAGTGCTGAGATTACAGGCTTGAGCCACCGCGCCCAGCCCTTTCTCTTTCTTTTTGAGACGGAGTCTCGCTCTGTTGCTCAGGCTGGAGTGCAAGGGTGTGATCTCAGCTCACTGCAACCTCCGCCGCCGGGTGCAAGTAATTCTCCTGCCTCAGCCTCCCGAGTAGCTGGGATGACAGACACCCGCCACCATTCCTGGCTAATTTTTGTATTTTTTAGTAGAGACAGGGTTTCGTCATGTTGGCCACGCTGGTCTCAAACTCCTAACCTCAGGTCATCCACCCACCTCGGCCTCCTGAAGTGCTGGGATGACAGGTGTGAGCCACTGCGCCTGGGCAAAAATATTTTCAAAGCCAGAAAGGAGTTGTTTCTCCCGCACCTGTTCAGGTTGACCAGGCTGGTCTCGATCTCTTGACCTCAGGTGATCCACCCACCTCGGCCTCCCAAAGCGCTAGGATGACAGGTGTGAGCCACTGATCCCAGCCTACTGCCCACTTCTAAAGAACCACATCTCATGAAAACTCTGTCACTGTAGAGTCCGTAGGGGACGAGGGTGGGGAGTGTCGGTGCTGAACCATCTATGAGAACTCTACCCCAAGATCCAGTCACCTCCCACCAGGCGCTCATCTCCAATACTCGGGATGACAATTCCACAGGAGACTTGGGTGGGGACAGAGACTCAAGAGACTTGGGTGGGGACAGAGACTCAAGGGATTTGGGTGGGGACAGAGACTCAAGGGATTTGGGTGGGGACAGAGACTCAAGGGATTTGGGCGGGGACAGAGACTCAAGAGATTTGGGTGGGGACAGAGACTCAAGAGACTTGGGTGGGGACAGAGACTCAAGAGACTTGGGTGGGGACAGAGACTCAAGAGATTTGGGTGGGGACAGAGACTCAAGAGACTTGGGTGGGGACAGAGACTCAAGAGACTTGGGTGGGGACAGAGACTCAAGAGACTTGGGTGGGGACAGAGACTCAAGAGATTTGGGTGGGGACGCAGACTCAAGAGATTTGGGTGGGGACAGAGACTCAAGAGATTTGGGCGGGGACAGAGACTCAAGAGATTTGGGCGGGGACGGAGACTCAAGAGATTTGGGCGGGGACAGAGACTCAAGAGATTTGGGCGGGGACGGAGACTCAAGAGATTTGGGCGGGGACGGAGACTCAAGATTTGGGTGGGGACAGAGACTCAAGATTTGGGTGGGGACACAGACTCAAGAGATTTGGGTGGGGGCACAGAGTCAAGAGACTTGGGTGGGGGTACAGAGTCAAACCACCGCACTGGGGTTGCATTTTACATGGAGGAAGGTGCTTGCATTTTACATGGAGGAAGGTGCTATGTGGGAGGATGACATCGCAGATCCTGAGTTTGTGGAGAGCTGAGTGTAACTTGCGTTTATTTCTACTTTGAAAGCCACAATCCCAGCTGGGCGCGGAGGCTCACACCTGTCATCCCAGCACTTTGGGAGGCCGAGGTGGGCGGATCACAAGGCCAGGAGTTGGAGACCAGCCTGGCCAACGTGGTGAAACCCCGTCTCTACTAAAAATACAAAAATTAGCCAGGTGTGGTGGCGGGCACCTGTAATCCCAGCTACTTGGGAGGCTGAGGCAGGAAAATCGCTTGAACCTGGGAAGCAGAGGTTGCAGTGAGCCGAGATCACGCCACTGCACTCCAGCCTGGGCAACAGAGCGAGACTCTCCATCTCAAAAACAAACAAACAAAAACAAGCCACAATCCATCCTTTTCCATCTGTCCTGGACCCCAAGTTCCCCAACCTGCAAAACAGGGTTCAACCTGCTTCTTCTGCCTCCTGCTTTCTGCGAGAACCTTCCCTAGGGGCCACTGGCAAGAAATGGGCTGTGATGTGGGTATTTACTCCCCAGCTCATCCCAGGCGAGCCAGGATTCTCCATCACCTCTAACCTCCGTGGAAGGCCACCGCTCTCATCCATGGACCAAAATAAAAGTTACCATTATCTAAAAAAGAAATAAAGATGATGATTGAAATATGTGTTTTTATGTTTTGAGATGGAGTCTCGCTCTATCGCCCAGGTTGGAGTGCCGTGGTGCGATCTCGGCTCACTGCAGCCTCTGCCTCCTGGGTTCAAGCGATTCTCCTGCCTCAGCCTCCCGAGTAGCTGGGACGACAGGCGCCCGCCACCATGCCTGGCTAATTTTTGTATTTTTAGTAGAGACGGGGTTTTACCGTGTTAGCCAGGATGGTCTCGATCTCCTGACCTTGTGATCCGCCAGTCTCGGCCTCCCAAAGTACTGGGATGACAGGCATAAGTGGTATTTACTATCTTGGTAGGTTCATTGCCAGGGGATGACCTACGGCCAGAACGTCACCTTTTTTCCTTGCAGGCTTTGAAAATTATCGAGACTTCCTTGGGACCTCCCGTTTTGGGGAGGAACAGTGCTGTTTCTTCGTGACGCGTCATCTGCACTCATTACCTCCGTATCATCGGGCGTGATTTCCACGGCGACCAAGTCCGGCCACTCGATGGCCATGGATAGGAGGAGAGAAGGGTGCTGGCCAGACAAAGGAGAAACGCCGCTTAGCCGGGCCCAACGTCGTCCCCAAAGGACACAGAGCGGCTCTGAGGCCATCGACGTCCGGCCGGCCGGGGCCTGCTCTCTTCTGCAAAATGAGTTTTGCTGTTGGTGAGTGCCAGGGTCCTGCTCAGGGCCCGTCTCTGCGAGGGGATCTTTTAATTACCTCTTTCCCCCAATGACTTCTTTCGCCACTGGAGTGGTGGTTGGAGACATTAGCAATTGAATGGCAAGCTTTCATACTGTATCCCGTTTTAATCTTCCCCGTCTCAGGAAGCCAGATGGTTCCTGATGACAAGCTCTGCCTCAAAACGGCGCAAACTTTCTATCAGAGGATTTGTAAGATGACGGTTTAAAAAGAGACACAGAGGCTGGGGCGCGGGTGGGCATCCCAGAAAATCGCCTGAATTTTAATTGTACATCATAGTTTCTCAGCGATTTCGACGCGATTACCATTTCTGCTTAATGAGAAGGTGGATTAGACAGATAACCAAAATGGCATGGAAACTTCTCAGAAAGGAGATTCGCTTTTAAAATATGGAATCACGAAGCAAAGGTGTCAGGACCCTCCTGTGTGGGACTCACGGCTTTTCACGACTTCCCCCTGCCCAGCGTGTCCCTTTTTTCGTATTTTTTTTTTTTATTTGAGACAGAGTCTCGCTCTGTCGCCCAGGCTGGAGTGCGGTGGCGCGATCTCGGCTCACCGCAACCTCTGCCTCCCAGGTTCAAGCGATTCTCCTGTTTCAGCCTCCCCAGTAGCTGGGATGACGGGTGCCCGCCAAGGCGCCCAGCTCACTTTTGTATTTTTAGTAGAGACAGGTTTTGCCATGTTGGCCAGGATGGTCTCAAACTCCAGGCCTCAGGTGATCTGTGTCTGACTGTGTATGTGTGTGAGTCTGTGTGTGCTCACGTGCACTGATCCGTGTGTGTCTGTGTGTGTGTGTGAGTCTGTGTCTCCCCTCACGCACTGATCTGTGTGTGACTGTGTTGGCATGAAAATAGATGTGTGTGGGTGTATGTTTCTACGTGTGGGCGTGTGCACATGTGTGTGACTGTGTATGTGTGCATCTGTGTGTGCTCACAAGCCCTGATTCTTGTGCGACTGTGTATGTGTGTGTCTGTGTGTGCTCACACGCCCTGATACTTCACAGACACACACACAGTCACACACGGATCAGGGAGCATGAGCACACACAGACACACACATACAGCGAATGCACAAAACTAGGAGTGTGTGCTTTGCCTTGTGCGTGTGTGTGCATGTGTGTGCATGTGTGCATGTGCAGCTTGCATGAATGTGTGCATTTTACATGTGAGTGCTCGTGACTCTGGGTGAGTGCCTGCCTTCTGTACACGTATATGCATATGTGCTTGTGTGCATGTGGGGGCTTGCAAGAATGCATGCCTGCCATTGCATGTGAGGGCTCATGACGGTGGCTGTGTGCTCACACGCCCTGATCCGTGTGCGACTGTGTATGTGTGTCTCTGCAGACTCACATAAACAGTAGCACTGATCAGGGCACGTGAGCACACAGACACACACATACACAGTCACACATGGATCAGGGCACGTGAGCACACACAGACACACACATACACAGTGAATGCACAAAACTAGGAGTGTGTGCTTTGCCTTGTGCATGTGTGTGCATGTGTGCATGTGCAGCTTGCATGAATGTGTGCATTTACATGTGAGTGCTCGTGGCTCTGGGTGAGTGCCTGCCTTCTGTGCACGTATATGCATATGTGCTTGTGTGCATGTGGGGGCTTGCAAGAATGCATGCCTGCCATTGCATGTGAGGGCTCATGACGGTGGCTGTGTGCTCACACGCCCTGATCCGTGTGCGACTGTGTATGTGTGTGTGTCTGCAGACTCACATAAACAGTAGCACTGATCGGGGGGGGAGGAGCACATAAACACACACATACACAGTCACACATGGATCAGGGCACGTGAGCACACACAGACACACACATACACAGTGAATGCACAAAACTAGGAGTGTGTGCTTTGCCTTGTGCGTGTGTGTGCATGTGTGTGCATGTGTGCATGTGCAGCTTGCATGAATGTGTGCATTTTATATGTGAGTGCTCGTGACTCTGGGTGAGTGCCTGCCTTCTGTACACGTATATGCATATGTGCTTGTGTGCATGTGGGGCTTGCAAGAATGCATGCCTGCCATTGCATGTGAGGGCTCATGACGGTGGCTGTGCTCACACGCCTGATCCGTGTGCGACTGTGTATGTGTGTCTGCAGACTCACATAAACAGTAGCACTGATCAGGGCACGTGAGCACACAGACACACACATACACAGTCACACATGGATCAGGGCACGTGAGCACACACAGACACACATACACAGTGAATGCACAAAACTAGAGTGTGTGCTTTGCCTTGTGCGTGTGTGTGCATGTGTGCATGTGCAGCTTGCATGAATGTGTGCATTTTACATGTGAGTGCTCGTGGCTCTGGGTGAGTGCCTGCCTTCTGTGCACGTATATGCATATGTGCTTGTGTGCATGTGGGGGCTTGCAAGAATGCATGCCTGCCATTGCATGTGAGGGCTCATGACGGTGGCTGTGTGCTCACACGCCCTGATCCGTGTGCGACTGTGTATGTGTGTGTGTCTGCAGACTCACATAAACAGTAGCACTGATCAGGGCACGTGAGCACACAGACACACACATACACAGTCACACATGGATCAGGGCACGTGAGCACACACAGACACACACATACACAGTGAATGCACAAAACTAGGAGTGTGTGCTTTGCATTGTGTGTGTGCATGTGTGTGCTTGTGTGTGCATGTGTGCACGTATGTGCAGCTTGCATGAATGTGTGCATTTACCTGTGAGTGCTCATGACTCTGGGTGAGTGCCTGCCTTCTGTACACCTGTGTGCAGAGATGCCTGTGTGCATATGTGCCTGGGGGGACTTGAATGAATGCATGTATGCACCTGCATGTGAGTGCTAGTTGCTGTGAGTGTGTGTTTGCCTCCTGTACACGTAGACGCACATGTGCTTGTGTGCCTGTGGGGACTTGCAAGAATGCGTGCCTGCACCTGCACCTGAGGGCTCACGACGGTGGCTGTGCGCTTGCCTTCTGGATACGTGTGAGTGTGTGTGGGGTCAGGCATTTCATACCGTCCCCTGTTCATCCCCGAGATCGCCCTTTTCTTCTACATTCTACCCCCGACAGGCCAGGCCTGTTTTCCCACTGCCTCGCTGAAACCCCTTGTCCTCCGTCCTTCTCTCTGGTCCCGTGTGTTTGTGAGCTTGGAGGACAGTGCCTCCGTCCAACATTATATCAAATGGCGAGATTACACCCTCTTCCTTCTGAAGCTCCCAAAGGCATCTCTATACATCCCTTGTTCTTCCTTCCTTCGGAGGTGGAGATTCTCATCTCTGGAGGAAATTGCCTGTTGCCCTGTTTTGTGCAAGACAGCACCGATCCCAGGGCTGGAAAGCCGCCTCTCTTCACCTTCAGGCGGGCCAGGGCCGAGCCACAGGACTCTGCCTGCTCAGAAGAGACCTCAGGCTGGGCGCGGTGACTCACACTTGTAATCCCAGCACTTTGGGAGGCCGAGGCAGGTGGATCACCTGAGGTCCAGAGTTCAAGACCAGCCTGACCAATATGGACAAACCCCGTCTTTACTAAAGCAAATAAACAAAAAAAGCCAGGCGCGGTGGCTCACGCTTGTCATCCCAGCACTTTGGGCAGCTGAGGCAGGTGGATCTCGAGGTCAGGAGTTGGAGACCATCCTGGCTAACATGGTGAAACCCCGTCTCTACTAAAAATGCAAAAAAATGAGCCGGGCGTGGTGGCAGGTGCCTGTAGTCCCAGCTACTCGGGAGGCTGAGGCAGGAGAATGGCGTGAACCCGGGAGGCAGAGCTTGCAGTGAGCCGAGATCGCACCACAGCACTCCAGCCTGGGCCACAGAGCAAGACTCCGTCTCAAAAAAAAATATATATATATATATGTGTGTGTGTGTGTGTATGTATATATATATGTATATATATGTGTGTATATATATGTATATATGTGTATATATATACACACACACATACACAAAATTATATATATACAAAATATACTATATATATACAAAATTAGTCAGGAATGATGGCACATGCCTGTAATCCCAATACTCGGGAGGCTGAGGCAGGAGAATCACTTGAACCTGGGAGGTGGAGGTTGCAGGGAACCGAGATCGCGCCCCTGCACTCCAACCTGGGCAACAAGAGTGAAATTCCATCTCAAAAAAAAAATAAAAAAGAGAGAGAGAGAGAGACCTCGGCCACCAGTGCACACATAATCCTTCACCCCTCGTTAGACGTTATCTGCAGGTTGCATTGTCAGAAAAATACCATCCCAAAGACAAGCCATTCGTGTGTCAAATGCACACACCTTGCACGGAAGCAGTGAAGACGCCCACGTTATGGGTGCATTCGCCCAGGTTTAAGGTGTAGCTAGCATTCGGTCTGGCAAAGAGCAGGCTTTCTCCTCCTCCTTCCTCCCGTCTTCTCACCCGTGTGCTAATATCCTGGGACTCTTTTTTTTTTTTTTTTATTGCCTAAATCATATTTTCCATTTAAAGAAATTTCTAAAGAACAGTTGACGAGCATTCAGGTCATCTTCTCCCCAGGGCTCACTTAGCACCTGCATGCAGACGGAGCGCTCCGTGCTGGCCGTCTACACCAATCACGGCCGCGTCACTCACGCACAGTCAGCGCCCTGCTGCTGGCCGGCTCCAGCTGGACATCCTGTCGGCTGCTCTGAAAAGCAGTCACATCATACAGGAACACCGGAGCGTCCGAAGCACACCTCAGCCTCTGCAGTGCCCATCTCACAGTCTCTAAAGCCCACCTCAGGGTCTGCAATGCACATCTCAGAGTCTCCAAAGCACATCTCACAGTCTCCAATGCCCATCTCAGTCTCCAACGCACACCTCAGAGTCTCCAAATCACATCTCACAGTCTCTAATGCCCACCTCAGGGTCTGCAATGCCCATCTCAGAGTCTCCAATGCACACCTGAGTCTCCAATGCAATGCCCATCTCAGAGTCTCCAAAGCACATCTCAGAGTCTCCAATGCACATTTCAGAGTCTCCAAAGCACATCTCAGAGTCTCCAATGCCCATCTCAGAGTCTCCAATGCCCATCTCAGTCTCCAATGCACATCTCAGAGTCTCCAAATCACATCTCAGAGTCTCCAATGCCCATCTCAGTCTCCAATGCCCATCTCAGAGTCTCCAAATCACATCCCAGCGTCTCCAATGCCCATCTCAGTCTCCAATGCACACCTCAGAGTCTCCAAATCACATCCCAGCGTCTCCAATGCCCATCTCAGTCTCCAATGCACACCTCAGAGTCTCCAACGCACATTTCAGAGTCTGCAATGCCCACCTCAGGGTCTGCAATGCCCATCTCAGAGTCTCCAAAGAACACCTCAGAGTCTGCAATGCCCACCTGAGTCTCCAAGGCCCATCTCAGTCTCCCATGCCCATCTCAGAGTCTCCAATGCCCATCTCAGTCTGCATCGCATATCTCAGAGTCTCCAAAGCACATCTCAGAGTTTCCAATGCCCATCTCAGTCTCCAATGCACACCTCAGACTCTCCAACGCACATTTCAGAGTCTGCAATGCCCACCTCAGGGTCTGCAATGCCCATCTCAGAGTCTCCAAAGCACATCTCAGAGTCTCCAACGCCCATCTCAGTCTCCAATGCACACCTCAGAGTCTCCAACGCACATTTCAGAGTCTGCAATGCCCACCTCAGGGTCTGCAATGCCCATCTCAGAGTCTCCAATGCCCACCTGAGTTTCCAAGGCCCATCTTAGTCTCCCATGCCCATCTCAGAGTCTCCAATGCACATTTCAGAGTCTCCAAATCACATCTCAGAGTCTCCAATGCCCACCTGAGTCTCCAAATCACATCTCAGGGTTTCCAATGCCCATCTGAGTCTCCCGTGCACATTTCAGAGTCTGCAATGCCCACCTCAGGGTCTGCAATGCCCATCTCAGAGTCTCCAATGTACACCTCAGAGTCTCCAATGCCCATCTCAGTCTCCAGTGCACATCTCAGAATCTCCAATATGCATCTCAGAGTCTCCGGTGCATGTGGGTGTGCCAGCACCTGCCTCTAAGAATACTTCAGCTCATGTTGAACAAACACGTCATCAGCACCCCCACACTGGGGACCTTACAGGCCTCGTTTCTGCACGTTAGCAAACATCCCAGACTCAAATGCTTACAGGAGTAGGCAGGTCATGTCAGTGAGTAAGGCGGACCTGACGTGAGAGAGACATCAGGGAGCGGTGGAGACTGCGGTGAACGTCCCATCCAGCCCACTGGTGTTGGGCAAGAAGGAAGGCACGGGTGGGCTGCCACTTCCAAAAATATTTCAAGGAATCCAGGAATCGCGTGTCCATGCTCAATGGGCCGGTATTTCAAATGTTAGCATTAATTTAAGGATACTGTGTCTTCCAAGAAAAATGCGACGGCCAGCTACTCTACAATGTCGTCTCTGTTTTCTTGCATTCGTTCTGCGAGTCTCGAATTACCCGATAAAAATGTGAGTCTACGCAAGTTTTATCAATTGTCTGAGGACTGGGCAGGAGAGGGTAGGACCCAGAATTTCAACTCAGAGGCCAGTTTCAAAGACAATCGCAGCTCCCCACGATATGAGGCCCCCCGAAAATGCCACTTATTTCTGGATTGGGTATCTCTTCGAAGTGTTGGGACTTAAGGAACCAAGCTTAGATTTCATGGGTAATTTAATCTAGTGGACTGCCTTTTTGTCTCTATTTTCTTTCTTTCTTTTCTCTCTTTATTTCTTCTTTAGTTTCTTTTTCCTTCCTTCCTTCCCCTTTCCCCTTCCCCTTCCCCTTCGTTTTTCCCCTTTCCCTTCCTTTTCCCTTTCCCCTTCCCCTTCCCCTTTCCCTTCTCCTTCTCCTTCTCCTTCTCCTTCCTTCCATGTCCTCCTTCTCTTTCTCTCTCTCTGTTTCTTACGGGGTCTCTCTCTGCTGCCCAGGCTGGAGGGCAGTGCTGCAATCTTGGCTCACTGCAGCCTCCAACTCCTGGGCTCAAGTGATCCTCCCGCTTCAGCCTCCTGGAGTCGCTGAGACCACACACATGGGACACCACACCCGGCTGTATACATCCAACTCTAGGAAGGCATGTAAACACACAATCACACTGAAACATTGAAAACTAACTTAGATTCAGTGGATTTCGGTAAAGTGCGAAAATGGCTTTATAATTTAAGAAGCGACGTGTCCGAGATGGTTCAATTAAGGTTTTGTCTATAATAAATTCCATACATCTCTGTACATATATGTGATAAATATAGATGTATGCATATATGTGATCAGGTATGTGTGTATATAAGTGTGTAGAGGCCGGGTGTGGTGGCTCACGCCTGTAATCCCAGCACTTTGGGAGGCCGAGGCGGGTGGATCACGAGGTCAGGAATTCAAGACCAGCCTGGCCAATATGGTGAAACCCCATCTCTACCTAAAATACAAAAATTAACTGGGCAAGGTGGTACGCACCTGTAATCCCAGCTATGTGGGAGGCTGAGGCAGGAGAACTGCTTGAACTCGGGAGGCGGAGGTTGCTGTGAGCTGAGATTGTGCCACTGCAGTCTGGCCTGAGTAACACGGTGAGATTCCGTCTCAAAAAATTAAAATTAAAAAATAAGTGTGTGTGTATATGTGTTTTCTGTATATACGTATGTGCACATATAGAATGTGTATATGTGTATGTGTATATATGCATGGATACGTATATATGTATTTCTATACATGTGTGTATATATGTATGTGTATGTTTATTTAGTATATGTGTGTATGTATATACTTGTTTGTATGTATGTAGATAGGTATTTGTATAGATGCATGTGTATACATGCATTTACATATGTATGTGCATATTTATCGTGCATATGTGTGTATATATTTATGTGTAAATAGATGTATTTGTAAACATGGGTATGTATGCACATGTGTGCATGCATGTACATCTGTGCATGTGTTTATATGTATGTGCATATATAGTGTATATATGTGTATATGTATATATCTACGTATGAATATGTATATATATTTCTATGCATGTGTATATATGTATGTGTATGTTTATTTTGTATATGTGTGTATGTGTATACTTGTTTGTATGTATGTAGATACATATTTGTGTAGATGCATATGTGTATACGTGCATTTATGTATGTATGTGCATATTTATCGTGCATATGTATATATTTGTTTATGTGTGTATACATGTATTTGTATATATGGGTATGTGTGCACATATGTGTGCATGCATGTACACCTGTGCATGTGTATATACGTGTATATCTGTTGTGTATATGTTTATGTATGTCATGCCCATAATCCCAGCGCTCTGGGAGGCTGAGGCGGGTGGATCATCTGAGGTCAGGAGTTTGAGGCCAGCCTGGCCAATATGGTGAAACTTCGTCTCTACTAAAAATACAAAAATTAGCCAGGCATGATGGCAGGTGCCTGTAATCCCAGCTACTTGGGAGGTTGAGGCAGGAGAATGGCTTGAACCTGGAAGGCGGAGGTTGCAGTGAGCCGAGACGGCACCGCTGCACTCCAGCCTGGGCGACAGAGCAAGACTCTGTCTCAAAAAAAATAAAAGAAAAGAAAATAGAATAATAAAACAAAATAAAATGACACAGCAAATATCAGGTTAAAAATAGAAAGTCCAGGCTGGGCGGGTGGCTCACGCCTGTAATCGCAGCACTTTGGAAGGCTGAGGTGGGTGGATCACGAGGCCAAGAGATCAAGACTATCCTGGCCAATGGGGTTAGTCTCTATTAAAAATACAAACATTAGCTGGGCGTGGTGGCGGGCGCCTGTAGCCACAGCTACTCGGGAGGCTGAGGCAGGAGAATCGCTGGAACCTGGGAGGCCGAGGTTGCAGTGAGCCAAGATCACGCTGCTGCACTCTGGCCTGGTGACAGAGAGAGACTCCATCTCAAAAAAAAATGGAATAAAATAAAAATAAAAAATAAAATAATAAGAAAGAAAAGAAAAGAACATGACACAGCAAATAACAGGTTAAAAATAGAAAGTTGCGGCAGAAATTCAGGTGCTTGGCCTCTGTCTCGACATCTGGCTGCAGGTATAAAACATCATCTGAAAAATTTTTGCCTGTATTTTCAGGCAGATACACGTTTGCCTTCCTGTCCCCTCCAGGGAGGGGAGCTCAACTGACTTTATTTTATTTTCATCTCAATGAATGATAGCATGCATTTTGCACCTCCCTTCCCGCCCAGACCTACCTTATAATAGATGCTGTGGGTGACTAAACACCATCCTTTCGGCTCCCAGCCTTGAAATAAAAGGTGGGTTGCCGACGGATGTCTGCCAGCGTGATATAATTTGAGCCTTGTTGTTTCAGGGAAGTTTTCTCCCTGCATCACCTGAAAACAAACAAACAAAAAAAGGCGGGTTGTGGAGGAAGGAGACCGGTGCTGTCTCCATTCATATCTGTGTCACTTTATCTACCAGGCGGATTTGCATTTGGGGACATTTGCACCTGCCCCGAGTGCCTGGTTCACAAAAGAAACGGTAACGTGTAGTCTTCTGAGCTGACAATGATGTATGGCTCTGGAGAAAAGCACTACTCAGAAATTCTCCTGCAAAAGCCTTTCTCCGACCCTCTACATGACTTCGCACGTCAAGACATGCACGGCCGTGTCTCCGGACGCCACCAAACTCGCGGCCACCTCATTCCACGAGGAGTCGAGCCAGACTCATGGCAGCGAGCGACAAAACGGCGTTCCCGGAGGCTTCGCAGTTCTCCTTTGCACAGAGCCTGGGAGGTCTGTGAGTGACTTCAGAGGGCAGTCAGGGCTGGTACCAACCATGCCCTCCGATCTAGGGGACACATCCTCCGGTTGGGAAGTGGCCTCAGTTCTCCCTCTTAAGCGACTGACTTGAATTAGGATTTGTTTTTTCTCCTTCCTTCCTTCCTTCCTTCCTTCCTTTTTTTCCTTCTTTTTCTTTCTTTCTTCCTTTCCTTCTTTATTTTTCTTTCTTTCTCTTTCTTTTTCTTTATTCTTCTTTCCTTCCTTCCTTCCTTCTTTCTCTTTCTCTTTCTTACTTTCTTTCTTTCTTCCTTCCTTCCTTCCTTCCTTCCTTTCTTTCCTTCTTTTTCTTTCTTCCTTTCCTTCTTTATTTTTCTTTCTTTCTTTTTCTTTATTCTTTCCTTCCTTCCTTCTTTCTCTTTCTCTCTCTTTCTTTCCTTCCTTCCTTCCTTCCTTCTTTCTTTCTTTCTTTCTTTCTTTCTTTCTTTCTTTCTTTCTTTCTTTCTTTCTTTCTTTCTTTCTTTCTTCCTGATGTCTCCCACTTAAGCTACTGATTTGAATTAGGATTTGTTTTTCCTCTTTCTTTCCTTCCTTCCTTCCTTCTCTCTCTTTCCTTCTTTCCATCCTTCCTTCTCTCTCTTTCCTTCTTTCCTTCCTTCCTTCCCTCCTTCTCTCCCTTTCTTTCTTTTTCTTTATTCTTTCTTTCTTTCCTTCCTTCCTTCCTTCTCTTTCCTTCTTTCCATCCTTCCTTCTCTCTCTTTCCTTCTTTCCTTCCTTCCTTCCCTCTTTCTCTCCCTTTCTTTCTTTTTCTTTATTCTTCTTTCTTTCCTTCCTTCCTTCTTTCCTTCCTTCCTTCTTTCCTTCCTTCCTTCAACCCCCTCCCTCCCTCCTTCCTCCTCTCTTTCTCTCTTTCCTTTCTCTTCTTTCTTTCTTTCTTTCCTTCTTTCTTTCTTTCTTCCTTCCTTCCTTCCTTCCTTCCTTCCTTCCTTCCTTCCTTCCCTCCCTCCTTCCTTCCTTCCTTTCGTTCTTTCATTCTTTCTTTCTTCTTTTTCTTTCTGCTTCTGCAGTAAGCTACTTGTTACCACTTGTCCAAACATTTAGGGAACCTGGTCGGGCATGGTGGCTCACACCTGTCACCCCAGCACTTTAGAAGCGGGGAAGATTGCTTGAGCCTAGGAGTTCCCAACCAGGCTGGGCAACATAGTGAGACTCTCCCTCTATGCAAACAAAATTACAAAATTAGCTGGGCATGGTGGTGCACACCTGTAGTCCCAGTGACTCAGGAGGCTGAAATGGGAGGCCTGCTTGAACCTGAGAGGTAGAGGCTGCAGTGAGCTAAGATCATGCTACTGCACTCCAGCCTGGGCAGTAGAGCAAGACCCCGTCTCTTAATAATAATAATAGTTATTATTATTATACTTCCAGGAGTATATTATTACTATATTATAAATATATTATAATATATACCATATAATATATAAATATGGTATGTATTATTATATATTATATATTATTATATAATGTAAATGTATAAAATAGTATATAATTAATATATCAATATAATATATTAATATATTAATAACTATATATTAATCACATGTTTCATATTATATATTAACATATTAAATGGGTAATTAAATATATATTAATATGTTAATTGTAATATGTTAATAATATGCTATTATTAACATTATTATATACTGGCCCAGTGCAGTGGCTCACGCCTGCAATCCCAGCACTTTGGGAGGCCGAGGTGGACAGGTCACCTGAGGTGGGGAGTTCAAGACCAGCCTGACCAACACGAAAAAACCCCGTCTCTACTAAAAATACAAAATTAGCCGGGCGTGGTGATGCGTGCCTGTCATCCCAGCTACTCGGGAGGCTGAGGCAGGAGAATCGCTTGAACCCGGGAAGCAGAGGTTATGGTGAGCTGAGATTGCACCACTGCACTCCAACCTGGGCAACAAAAGCGAAACTCCATTTCAAAAGCATATATATACATAATTATATGTTAATATAATTATTAGTAATGTTATCATATAATAATATATTATGTAATCATTTTATTAATTATTATAAAATTATTCTGTTATAAATAATATTTATTATATAATTATTTTATTACTTATAAAATTATTTTATTATAAATTATATTTATTATATAATTATTTTATTAATCATTATGAAAGTATTTTGTTATAAATTATATTTATTTTATAATTACTTAATTATTATAAAATTATTTGATTATAAATTATATTCATTATATAATTATTTTATTAATCATTATAAAATTTTGTTATAAAATTATGTTTATTATATAATTATTTTATTGTTATAAAATTATTTTATTATAAATTATATTTACTATAAAATTATATTTACTATAAAATTATATTTATTATAAAATTATTTTATTATAAATTATATTTATTATAAAATTATGTTTATTATAAAATTGTTTTATTATAAATTATATTTATTATAAAATTATTTTATTATAAATTATATTTATTATATAATTATTTTAGTATAAATTATATTTATTATATAATTATTTTATTATAAATTATATTTATTATAAAATTATTGTAAAATTATTTTATTAAGTATTAGAAAATAATTATACTATTTTATAATTATACGGTATCATTATACTATTATTATACAAAACAGCGGTGGAAGGCAAGGATATTTAAGGATGTTTTATGTGGTACAATGAGTCTCCACAACACAGAGCCACCTCCAGGGTAGGAAAGCTCCCACCTCCAGCTCCCTGAAGTGCCCAGAGCCGCCCCCTTCCCGGACAATCGTCCCAGAGACACCTGTGAGAGAGACGGCACGGGCTTCTCCTGATCAAGGCGCCTTAACTTTCTGTCACTCTCTAATCATTCAGAAGATTCCCAAACCACAGTGTCAAAGGTGTTGGAGCCAGAGCAACTCCCCCTTGAACAGGGTAAAATGAAGCTGAGACCTTCTGGGCTGCATTCTCAGAAGGTTAAGGCTTTTTTTTGTTGTTGTTGTTTTTCGAGATAGAGTCTTGCTCAGTTGCCCAGGCTGGAGTGCAGTGGCACAATCTCAGCTCACTGCAACCTCCACCTCCCGGGTTCAAGCGATTCTCCTGCCTCAGCCTCCTGAATAGCTGGGATTACAGGCACCTGCCACCGTGCCCTGCTAATTTTGTATTTTTAGTAGAGATGGGCTTTCACCTTGCTGGCCAGGCTGGTCTTGAACTCCTGACCTCGTGATCCACCTTGGCCTCCCAAAGTGCTGGAATTACACCACACCCTGGTAACTTTGTATTTTTAGTAGAGACGGGATTTCTCCATGTTGGTCAGGCTGGTCTCGAACTCACGACCTCAGGGGATCTGCCTGTCTCAGCCTCCCATGGTTAAGACATCCCAAGCCACAGGATGAGATAGGAGGTTGGCACACGATACAGAGATCGTAAAGACATTGCTGATAAAACAGCTTGCAGTGAAGAAAGCTGCACAAATCCCACCAAAACCAAGACGGTGACGAAAGTAACCTCAGGTCGTCCTCACTGCTTATCATACACTAATTCTAATGCATCCGCGACACGCCCACCCAGCGCCAGGACAGTTTACAGAGTCATAGGCACGCCAGGAAGTGACCCTGTATGGCCTCAAAACAGGAGGCGTGAGGCCACGGGCTGTGGCTCACGCCTGTCATCCCAGCACTTTGGGAGGCCGAGGCGGGCGGATCACGAGGTCAGGAGATCGAGACCATCCTGGCCAACATGTTGAAACCCGTCTTTACTAAAAATACAAAAATTAGCCAGGCTTCGTGGCAGGTGCCTATAATCGCAGCTACTCAGGAGGCTGAGGCAGGAGAATCGTTTGAACCCGGCAGGCGGAGCTTGCGGTGAGCCGAGATGGCACCACTGCCCTCCAGCCCGGGCGACAGAGCGAGACTCTGACTCAAAAAACAAAAACAAACAAACTAAAAAAAAAAAAACAGGAGGTATGAATGATCCAACCCTTGTTTAGCATGTCATCAAGAAATCATCATAAAAATGGGCAATCAGCAGGTCTCCAGGCTGGTCTGTCTATGGAGTGGACATTCTTTCATTCCTCTCTCTTTTTCCTTTCTTTCATTTTTTTTTTTTTTTTTTTTGAGACGGAGTCTCGCTCTGTGGCCCGTGCTGGAGTGCAGTGGCCGGATCTCAGCTCACTGCAAGCTCCGCCTCCTGGGTTCACGCCATTCTCCTGCCTCAGCCTCCCGGGTAGCTGGGACTACAGGCGCCCGCCACCTCGCCCGGCTAATGTTTGTATTTTTAGTAGAGACGGGTTTCACCATGTTGGCCAGGCTGGTCTCGAACTCCTGACCTCCAGTGATCCGCCCGTCTCGGCCTCCCAAAGTGCTGGGATGACAGGCGTGAGCCACCGCGCCCGGCCCCTCTATTTCCTTAATAAACTTTCTTTCTCTTTGCACCGTGGACTCACCCTGAATTCTCTTGCGTGAGATCCAAGCACCCTCTGTTGAGGTCTGGACGGGGAGACGTGTCCGGTAACAGAAGGACATCCGTGTCCTGGCTCCAAATGAAACCGCGCAGAAAACGAACCAAGCTGCAGCCTGAAACCCAGATCCTGACACTCCAACGCCGGCTTCCCCCGGGACAAGCACACCCTGACCCTCAGATGCTGGGGCTCCTTCCCCGCTGGAAATAATGGAAGAGGGAAGAGACTTTCCCTGCCCCCCCCCCCCCCGCCTTTTCTTTCCGAGTTCCTTTCTTCATCCTTTTCAAATGCATGTGAAGTCTCTTAAACGGATGAGTGAGCCTTTTGCCTGTGGGGCAGCTGGGAATGTCTCCTCCAGGACCCGGGTGCCACCTCTTTGAAATGTGATCTTTAAGGAGAAAAAAAAATAAAAATAAAATAAAAAAAACAATGCTTCACCTCCCCGTTTCTAGGAAGGATCAGGGTCAAACCTCAGCCGGTTTTGCAGATTCACATCCAGTCCCCTAGATACGAGAAATCATGTGTGTCTTGAGAACACGAACGGCACAGGTTTTGGTTTTTGTTTTTTGGGTTTTTTTTTGGGGGGGGGGGCTCAGCTCCACAAAAAGGCGACCTTCTCTCTCTGTTTGCACCTCTTCCCGGGTCAGCTGTGATGTACCTCTCTTTTCGGTTTCATAATATTTAAATAACAAAACTGGGGCCGGGCGCAGGGGCTCACGCCTGTCATCCCAGCACTTTGGGAGGCCGAGGCGGGCGGATCTCCTGAGGTCAGGAGTTCGAGACCAGCCTGGCCAACGTGGTGAAACCGTGTCTCTGCTAAATACAAAAAATTAGCTGGGCGTGGTGGTGGGTGCCTGTAGTCTCAGCTACTCAAGAGGCTGAGGCAGGAGAATCACTTGAACACGGGAAGTGGCGGTTACAACGACCTGAGATGGCACCACTGCAGTCCAGCCTGGGCGACAGAGTGAGACTCTGTCTCAAATAATAATAATAGTAATAATAATAATAATAATGATGATAAAACTGTATAAATGAATAAGCCAAAGCTTGACTTTTCCCTGCCCCCCATCCTATTCCTAAAAAAGAGAGCTACTAAGATCAAAAAAAAAAAAGCTACGTACCTCCCTCACGAGGAATTTCCTTATGGCCAAAGGACACACAGCACTGAAAGGCACCCTGTGCTCACTGAGATCAATGCATATCGGATTGTCTCCTTTGGAGACGCTAACCACAAACTCCAAAGATGGCCAGGTGCGGTGGCTCACACCTGTCATCCCAGCACTTTGAGAGGGTGAGGCGGGAGGGTCACCTGAGGTCAGGAGTTTCGAGACCAGCCTGACCAACACGGTGAAACCCCGTCTCTACTAAAAATACAAAAATTAGCCAGGCGTGGTGGTGTGCACCTGTCATGCCAGCTACTTGGGGGGCTGAGGCAGGAGAATCGCCTGAGGTCAGGAGTTCGAGACCAGCCTGGTCTACACGGTGAAACCCCGTCTCTACTAAAAATACAAAAATTAGCCGGGCGTGGTGGCAGGTGCCTGTCATCCCAGCTGCTCAGGAGGCTGAGGCAGGAGAATCGCTTGAATCCGGGAGGTGGAGGTTGCAGTGAGCCGAGATTGCCCTACTGCACTCCAGCCTGGGTGACAGAGCGAGACTCCGTCTCAAAGAAAAACAAATAAATAAAATAAATAATAATAATAATAAAGACTAAGGGGGACTTCTAAGGGTCAGGACAAGAATAAAAACCTTGGAATATTGATATCCATTTCAGGAAGCCGGAGTGTAAATGCCCCCTTTTCAAACAAAACAATACCGGCCGGGCGCGGTGGCTCACGTCTGTCATCTCAGCCGTTTGGGAGGCCGAGGCAGGTGGATCACGAGGTCAAGAGATCGAGACCATCCCGGCCAACATGGTGAAACCCGTTTCTACTAAAAATACAAAAATTAGCCGGGCGTGGTGGCAGGTGCCTGTCATCCCAGCTGCTCAGGAGGCTGAGGCAGGAGAATCGCTTGAATCCGGAGGTGGAGGTTGCAGTGAGCCGAGATTGCCCTACTGCACTCCAGCCTGGGTGACAGAGCGAGACTCCGTCTCAAAGAAAAACAAATAAATAAAATAAATAATAATAATAATAAAGACTAAGGGGGACTTCTAAGGGTCAGGACAAGAATAAAAACCTTGGAATATTGATATCCATTTCAGGAAGCCGGAGTGTAAATGCCCCCTTTTCAAACAAAACAATACCGGCCGGGCGCGGTGGCTCACGTCTGTCATCTCAGCCGTTTGGGAGGCCGAGGCAGGTGGATCACGAGGTCAAGAGATCGAGACCATCCCGGCCAACATGGTGAAACCCCGTTTCTACTAAAAATACAAAAAATTAGCGGGTGTGCTGGCGGGCGCCTGTCGTCCCAGCTACGTGGGAGGCTGAGGCAGGAGAATTGCCTGAACCCGGGAGGCGGAGGTTGCAGTGAGCCGAGATCGTGCCACTGCACTCCAGCCTGGGTGACAAAGCAAGACTTCGTCTCAAAACAAAATAAAAAAGAAACCCAAAAGAATGCAACTATTTATGTTGCTCCTCCCTATAACCTAGAAGCCCCCTGTCCACTTTGTCCCGCCTTTTTGAGAGGGTGTCTCGCTCTGTCGCCCAGGCTGGAGTGCAGTGGTGCCATCTCGGTTCATTGCAACCTCCGCCTCCCGGGTTCACGCCGTTCTCCCGCCTCAGCCTCTCCAGTCGCTGGGATTACAGGCGCCCGCCACCACGTCCGTCTCCAAAGAAAAGAAGAAAGAAACCCTGGAGAAAAAAAAAAAATCAGGATGGTTCACGGAGGCACCGCTGCTACACAGATATCTTCTTTGGAGCGAGGGTGAATTTGAAATGATCCCAAGAAGAAGAGATTTTTGTGACACCCCAAGGCCCTCTGGGATCACCCAAAATCTGGCACTGCGGGGGGGGGGAGGTCGCCACCGTCTCACTAACGGGGGCTGCCAGCGTCCTGGGTGGGAGGGGATGGAGAGGAAAGAACTTGCCACCGATGGAAATCGAAACAGGACACACTGTGTCATGGTCAGAATGACAAGCAAATCAGACTCTGCGCATTTAACTGTCTCCACGCACAGAAATGCAACGGGGCGTTTTGTCTCCTGTTGCCTCCGAGTGAATAAGGGGCCTTGGGGAACCTCCTGCACCTGTCTGATGCCTGTGCAGACGTCGCTAACAAATGCTACTCACCTGCTGTGACAGGTGCACACCGGTCTCCGGCTGGCTGGATGTCCGGACGTCTGGATGTCTGGAGGGCGGCGGCCGGTCCACGATGGATTTTTTTTCTTTTTTCTTTCTTTCTTTCTTTCTTTCTTTCTTTTTTTTTTTTTTTTTTTTTTTTTTTTTTTTTTTTTTTTTGGCTCTCTTGCCTTCTAAGATGACAGGAGGCTGTGCCAAGCATCATAATTGTCCGTGAATGAGTGAAGTCTCATTGTTCTGCCCGGTTCTGCCTTCCAGGCAGGCTCCTCGCTGCCCCCGCGTAGAGGTCAGGGGCCACCTGCTAAATCACGCAATATCCCGAATCCCAGGTGAACGGCGCGGTTGACAAACGGCTGCTCACGATTCAACCAGGGCCGGCGTGAAACGCGGGCCCCAAATTGCAATTATGGGAATGATGGATGGCGTGTCTAATGAGCGCATTATTGCCACCGGTGACCTTCCGGGCTGCAGGCCGTTGCAATAGAAGCTACATCTCTCAGGCGGCCGGTGTGAGGGCCTCGTGCGCGTGTGTGTGGTGTGTGCACCTGTGCGTGCCCGCGTGTGCACGTGTGCGTCTGTGATGCGTGCACCTGCCTGTGTCCTCTCTCTCTCTCCAGAGCTTGTCTCGGATTCTTTGAACCGCCGCACGGGCAATTGCCATGCATGGGTCATCTGAGGAACACCCTTTTTTTTTTTTTTTTTTTAAGACAGAGTCTGCCTCTGTCGCCCGGGCTGGAGTGCAGTGGCCAGATCTCAGCTCACTGCAAGCTCCGCCTCCCGGGTTTACACCATTCTCCTGCCTCAGCCTCCCGAGTAGCTGGGACCACAGGCGCCCGCCACCTCGCCCAGCTAGTTTTTGTATTTTTAGTAGAGACGGGTTTCACCGTGTTAGCCAGGATGGTCTCGATCTCCTGACCTCGTGATCCGCCCGCCTCGGCCTCCCAAAGTGCTGGGATGACAGGCTTGAGCCACCGCGCCCGGCTGGAACACCCTTAATTACAGCATTTTCATCCACCTGCGCTGAAAACGCCCCACGCATAAAATACACACGGGGTTACAGTTGAGTTCCCGGGCGTGCGTGTCCTCGTCCTCCGTGGTACGGAAACATCAAAAGGGACGGGAGAGAAAGGGGGTGTCTCCGGGAAGCTCTTGTGGTGGCTGAAGCCGGGGCTGAAAGAGGAACCCAGGGGAGGGTCTCTGGAATGAAAGGAAGCTCTCTTCCCCCAGGGAAGGATGGGTGGTCTCCGGGATGGCCGCACTGCAGACCAACAAGAATAAGAAGCCCCACCCCACCCAGCCCGGTGACCCCCACAGAGGGTCTTTGTGTCCTACAAGATCGAGACGTGGCCCATCACAGCCACACCCAGGTCAGGCTGGAAGGGGTGGGACACAGAAAGCCATCTGCACGGGCGAGAGCCACGGCGGGTCCCCATCCAGGACCCACGGGCACCTCTGGGGGTTGGGACGTGCTGGTCTGGCTGACATGGAACGTCTGATTCGAGCCAACCAGCCTCCAAGAAACAGCAGGAGTCCCTGGCGGTGGGTGGATGTCTCTGCGGCGGTTCCACGTCAGACCCCGTCCCAGCCCTTCCCACCTGTCCAGGCTCCAGGTCCCCGGAGGGAGCAGACAACCTAGGAGATGCTGAGACAGCACTTGGAGTCACGTTCCAGAGCTCTCAGGGGCTTCGGACACCCATGTCCCCTTCAGCGGGACCAAACTGCCACAAACCAGGAGGCTTAAAACATGTGCTGTCTCTGCAGGCTCTAGGGGCGGCTCCTTCCTGCCTCTCCCAGCTCCTGGGGCCTCCAGGCGTCCCTGGGCTTGTGGCCGCATCACTCCAGTCTCTGCCTCCGTCTCCACGTGGCCTCCTCCTCTGTGTCTGTGTCTCCTCTTCTGTCTCTTACAGGGACACCTGTCATTGAATTTGGGACTCACCCTACTCCAGAATGATGTCATCTCAAAATCCTTGACTTAGTTCCATCTCTAAAGACCTTATATCTGAATAAGGTCCCACTCACGCGCTCAGGGAGTTACTATATAGACATGGCTTTTGGGGGAGACTGTAGTTCACTCCAAATCAATTTTATTGGGTTTCTTCTAGGGCCTTACGGGAGGCTCCTTCCTGCCTCTCCCAGCTCCTGGAGGCTCCAGGCGTCCCTGGGCTTGTGGCCGCATCACTCCAGTCTCTGCCTCCGTCTCCACGTGGCCTCCTCCTCTGTGTCTGTGTCTCCTCTTCTGTCTCTTAGAAGGACACCTGTCGTTGCATTTATGGCCCATCTTACTCCAGCATGATCTCGTCTCCAGATCCTTAATCACATCTGCCAAGAACCTTTTTCCAAATGAGGTCCCATTCCCAGGTTCCAGGGCTTAGGACATGAACATATTTGGAGCTCACCATCTAAACCATTGCAGTTGTGTTTGGTTCCTTCTTGAGGCTCTAGGGGAGGATCCTTCCTGCCTCTCCCAGCTCCTGGGGGCTCCAGGCGTCCCTGGGCTTCTGGCTGCATCGCTCCAGTCTCTGCCTCCGTCTGCACGTGGCCTTGTCCTCTGTGTCTGTGTCTCCTCTTCTGTCTCTTACAAGGACACCTGTTGTTGGACTTAGGGTCCACCCTAATCCAGGATGATTTCATCATAACTTATCTCTTAATTACATCTGCAAAGACCCTTTTTTCAGTATAGCTCCCATTCAAATATTGCAGGGTGATACAGGCTGAACTGTGCTCCTCTCTCCCGCCCCCAAAACGTTCATATATTGAAACCTTACCTTCCAGTTTCTCAGAATGTGTATTTGGAGATGGGGAGGTCTTTAAAGAGGTGATTCAGGTAAAATGAGGTCACTAGGAGTGGGCCCTGATCCTATAGGACTGGTGTCCTCATAAGGAGAGGAGATGACGACGCAGACACACACAGAGGGACGAGCCTGTGAGGACACAGGGAGAAGACGGCGTCTCCAAGCCCAGGAGAGAGGCCTCAGGAGGAACCAGCCCTGCCCACGCCTGGATCTCAGACCTCCAGCCTCCAGGACTGTGGGAGAATCAATGTCTGCTGTTTCTAAGCCACCCAGTCTATGGTATTCTGTGATAGCCACCTGAGATGGACTAAGACATCTCATAAAAAGAGGAGACAAGGACACACACACACAGAGGGACGACCCTGTGAAGACACAGGGAGAAGGATGATGTCTCGAAGCCCAGGAGAGAGGCCTCAGGAGGAACCAGCCCTGCTCACACTTTGATCTTAGGCCTGCAGCCTCCAGGATCCTGGTAGAATAAATGTCCATGAAACCCAAGGGAAGGCACCTCCTTCTTTAAGGCTGGCTTAGCCGTCGCCGGCTGCCATTTACTCCTCATGCTTCTGTTGTGTCTTACTCTCTTCTCCTTTGCTGTGTTTCATGTTTCTCCTGGATGGTGTGTATCAATGTGAATGCTGGATAACATACACAGAATAGGATAGAGAAGAAGAGAATGGAAAAAATTGAATGCCATGCAATCCAATGGAATACAATATAACAAGAGGAAAATAAGTGGAATGGGATGGAATAGAAAATAATATTATATATAGATATAATAATAATAAAATAATAAAATAAAATAAAATAATAAAATAAACATAACAAGTGGAAAATAAGTGGAATGGGATGGAATAGAAAATAATAAATTGAATGGAATGGAATGGAATAGAATAGAAAATAATGAATGGAAGTAAATGGAATAGAATGCAATGAAATGAAATAGAACAGAAAATAATGACTGCAATAGAGCAGAATAGAAAATAATAGAATGGAATGAAATGCAATGGATGGGAGGGAATTGAATAGAAAATAGAATGGATGTGTGCCAGTACAAATGCTGGATAACGTAGGTAAAATAGGACAGAGAAGAAGAGAATGGAAAAAATAGAATGAAATGGAATGTAAAGGAATGGAATAGAACAACAGAATTGAATGGAATAGAAAATAATGAGTGGAATGGAGTAGAATAAAAAATAACGAATGGAATAGAATAGAACAGGAAATAATTAGTGGAATAAAGTGGAATAGAATAGAAAGTACTGAATAGAATGGGACGAAGTGAAATGGAATAGAATAGAATAGAATAGAAAACAATGAATGGAATAAAATGGAATAGAATGCAATGGAATGAAATAGAATAGAAAACAATGAAGCCAGGCACGGTGGTTCACGCCTGTAATCTCAGCACTTTAGGAGGCCAAGGCAGGTGGATCACGAGGTCAGGAGTTCGAGACCAGCCTGGCCAACATAGCGAAACCCCCTCTCTACTAAAAATACAAAAATTAGCTGCGTGTGGTGGCACGGACCTGTAGTCCCAGCTACTAAGGAGGCTGAGGTGGGAGAATCATGTGAACCCGGGAGGGAGAGTTTGCAGTTAGCTGAGACCATGCCACTGCACTCCAGCCTGGGTGACAGAGTGAGACTCCATCTCAGAAAGAAAGAAAATAATAAAGGAATGGAATAGAATGGAAAGAATGGAATAGAATAGAATGGAATAGAAAATAATGAAAGGAATGGAATAGAATAGAATAGAATAGAATGAAATAGAATAGAAAACAATGAATGGAATGGAATAGAGCAGAATAGAAAATAATAGAATGGAATGAAATGCAATGTATGGGAGCGAATGGAATAGAAAATAGAATGGATGTGTGCCAGTACGAATGCTGGATAACAGGTAAAACAGGATAGAGAAGAATAGAATGGGAGAAACAGAATAGAATGAAATTGAATGCAATTGGAATGGAATGGAATAGAAAATAATTGAGCAGAATGGAATGGAATAGAAAATAATGATTGGAATGGAATGGGATGGAATAAAAATAATGAATGGAATGGGATGGAATATAAAATAATGAATGGAATAGAACAGAAAATAATGAATGGAATCGAATCGAATTGAAAATAATGAATGGAATGGAATGAAACAGAAAATAATGAATTGAATAGAATGGAATGGAATGGAATAGAAAATAGTGAACGGAATAGAACAGAATATAATGAATGGAATGGAATCAAATCGAAAATAATGAATGGAATGGAATGAAACAGAAAATAATGAATGGAATAGAATGGAATGGAATCGAATAGAATAGAAAAGAATGAATGGAATGGAATCAAATAAAAAATAATGAATGGAATGAAACAGAATATAATGAATGGAATAGAATGGAAAGGAATGGAATAGAATAGAAAATAATGAATGGAATACAACAGAAAATAATTAATGGAATGGAATGAAACAGAAAATAATGAATAGAATGGAATAGAATAGAATGGAATAGAATAGAATAGAATAGAAAATAATGAATGGAAAAGAAAAGAAAATAATAAAGGAATGGAATGGAATCGAATTGAAAACAATGAATGGAATGGAATGAAACAGAAAATAATGAATGGAATAGAATGGAATGGAATAGAATAGTATAGAATAGAAAATTATGAATGGAAAAGAACAGAAAATAATAAATGGAATGGAATCGAATCGAATTGAAAACAATGAATGGAATGGAATGAAACAGAAAATAATGAATGGAATAGAATGGAATAGAATAGAATAGAAAATAATGAATGGAAAAGAACAGAAAATAATAAATGGAATGGAATGGAATCGAATTGAAAACAATGAATGGAATGGAATGAAACAGAAAATAATGAATGGAATGGAATACAATAGAATAGAAAATAATGAATGAGATGGAATGGAATGGAATGCAACCAACATAAAATAATAGAACAGAATGGAAGGGAAGGGAATAGAATGAAGTAGAATGGAATGGAATAGAAGATAGTGGAATGGAATGGAATGGAGTGGAATAAAATGGAATGGAATAGAATAGAATAGAATGAAATAGAATAGAAAATAATGAATGCAATGGAATGAAATGAAGTGGAATAGAATAGAAGGAATGGAATGGAATAGAATAGAAAATAATGAAAGGAATGGAATAGAGAAGAATAGAAAATAATAGAATGGAATGGAGAGCGATGGATGAGAGAGAATGGAATGGATAGAAAATAGAATGGAATCGAATGACAATGGGAGGAACTCGAATCTAGTAGAATAGAATGGAATGGAACAGAATGCAGTAGAATAGAATAGAATAGAATCCAACACCATACAATAGAATGCAGGAAGGAGACTCACCCAGGTTTTCCCATCACAAACAGGAGGAAGAGAGAATTGGGGTGACCCCAGAGAGCAGGACAGAATGCATCTATTCTGTCTGTAGCCCAAGATCCTTCTGGCAGGTTGAGACCCTGTTGCCTCCCAAAGAAACCCAGGTAGATTGGAGGACCCTGCCCCTCCAGGAGGGCCTGACTCACAGACACCTGCACCTGCACTTCTCTCAGGTTCTTTGTGTTCTGGTTTTTTTGTTTTGTTTTGTTTTAGAGATGGGGTCTTGCTCTGTTGCCCAGGCTGGAGGGCAGTGGTGCAATTATAGCTCACTGCAGCCTCAACCTCCCAGCCTCAAGTGATCCTCTTCCCATCTCAGCCTCCTGAGTAGCTGGGACGACAGCCGTATGCCACCACACACAGTTAATTTTTGTATTTATTTTTTGTAGAGATGGGGTCTTGCTGTATTGCCCTGTCTGGTTTCAAACTCCTGAGCTCAAGCGATCCTCCTGCCTCCTCCTCCCCAGGTGCTGGGGTTCCAGGAGTGAGCCAGCGCAGCCGGCCTGTTTGCTGTGGTCTGAATCACAACCCAGCTTCGGGGAATAAAGTTGACTTCTGTCTCTTTATCCTTGTTTTTCTCTCTCCCATTTAAGCTGTGAATACGTTCTCCGGAATAAAGGATGTAAAGCCACACACTGGTCTACATGTCTAAAAGTCAGAAGAAACACCACTGGTGGAAGGATAACAAGAAAACAAGCTGGGGCCAGACCCAGTTCAGACATTAAGGCTGCCACGTTCTTCCTGTGTGGCCATGGCCAAGTTATCGACCTCTCTGGGCCTCAGCAACTTGTGAACCTCAGACCATAGCAGCATCTGCGTCGCGACCCAGTTGAGAACCAAGTTCCCTGAAGGTGTCAGGTGCTTGGAGTGAAACCTCACGTCTACGGGGACTCGTGAAATACAAATAGCTCCCAAGGCCAACTCAGAGAGATGCCTTAAAGAACAGGTGGGTACATCACCTGAGGTCGGGAGTTCAAGACCAGCCTGGTCAACATGGAGAAACCCCATCTCTACTAAAAATACAAAAATTAGCCCGGCGTGGTGGCGGGTGCCTGTAATCCCAGCTACTCGGGAGGCTGAGGCAGGAGAATCGTTTAAACCCGGGAGGCAGAGGTTACAGTGAACTGAGATCGCACCACTGCACTCCAGCCTGGGCGACAAGAGTGAGACTCTGTCTCAAAAAAAAAAAAAAAAAAAAGATGGTCCAAGACTCCAGCTCCTGTCCGTCAAGGCACAAAAGTTTTTGTTTTGTTTTTTTGTTGTTGTTTTTGTTTTTGTTTGTGTTTGTGTTTTTTTTTTTTCCGTAACTTTTGTTTTAGGTTCAGGCGTACCTTGCTGGTTTGTTACATAGAAAAATTTGGGTCAGGGGACATTGGTGCACAAATTATTTCATTACCAGGTATGGATGATCATGGCACCTACCTCAACCTCACCTAGCTAGTGCCTGACCCGAGCATCCAATAAAATTATCTTTCCTAATCTTCTCCCTCCTGCCACACAACAAAGATTGGACACCCCTGGTTTGATTAGATCCCATTTGTCAAT
Source organism: Colobus guereza (assembly GCA_030247045.1). Classification (NCBI taxonomy): domain Eukaryota; kingdom Metazoa; phylum Chordata; class Mammalia; order Primates; family Cercopithecidae; genus Colobus; species Colobus guereza. The sequence continues at coordinate 155,667,600 of CM058096.1, forward strand.
TGTCACTTTTATGGCAATTGCTTTTGGCGTCTTTGTCATGATTCTTTTTTTTTTTGAGATGGAGTTTCACTCTATCTCCCAGGCTGGAGTGCAGTGGGTGTGATTTCAGCTCACTGCAACCTCCGCCTCCTGGGTTCAAGCGATTCTCCTGCCTCAGCCTCCCGAGTAGCTGGGATGACAGGTGCCCACCACCATGCCTGGCTAATTTTTTGTATTTTTAGAAGAGATGAGGTTTCACGATGTTGGCCAGGCTGGTCTCGAACTCCTGACCTCAGGTGATCCACCCAACTCAGCCTCCGAAAGTGCTGGGATGACAGGCGTGAGTCACCACGAAGTCATTCTTTTTCATGGCTGCATAGTATTCCATCGTGTCTCTGTGCCACATTTTCTTTATCCAGTCTATCATGGATGGCCATTCGCGTCGGTTCCAAGTCTTTGCTATTGTGAACGGTGCTGCAATGAATGTACACTTGCGCTGGTCCTTCCTTTCACCATATACAAAAATGAACTCAAGATGGATTAAAGGCTGAAATGTAAAACCCAGAACTATAAAAACCGTGTAAGACAACCTAGGTAATACCATTCAGGGCATAGGCACGGATAAAAATTTCATGACAAGTCAGGCGTGGTGGCTCATGCCTGTAATCCCAGCACTTTGGGAGGTTGATTTGAGGTGGATGGATTACCTGAGGTCAGGAGTTCGAGACCAGCCTGGCCAACCTGGGGAAACCCCGTCTCTACTAAAAATACAAAATGTAACCGGGCGTGGTGGCAGGTGCCTGTCATCCCAGCTACTCAGGAGGCTGAGGCAGGGGAATCGCTTGAACCCGGGAGGCGGAGGCTGCAGTGAGCCGAGATCACACCACTGCACTCCAGCTGGGCAACAGAGAGAGACTCTGTCAAAAAAAAAAAAAGAAGAAAAAATTCATGACAAAGACGCCAAAAGCAATTGCAACAAAAGCAAAGACTGACAAATGGGAACTGATTAAACCAGGGGTGTCCAATCACTTGACTTTCCCGGACCACACTGAAAGAAGAATTATTTTCAGCTACACATGAAATACGCTAACACTCACAAAACCGGATGAGCTATTAAAAAATTTCAGCTACACATAAAATACGCGAACACTCACGAAAGTGGATGAGCTATTAAATAAAGCAATGCAAAAAAAAAAAAAAATTCATGATGTTTTAAGAGAATTTACAAATTTGTGTTGGGCTGTATTCAAAGCTGTCCTGGGCCACCTGTGGCCGGCAGGCTGTGGGTTGAACGAGCAGGAATTAAACTAAAGCGTTTCTGCACAGAGAAACCAGCCATCCACAGAGTAAACAAACAACTCAGAGAATGGGCAGAATGGGAGAAATTTTTGCAAAGTACGCATGGGACAAAGGTCTAATACCTTTCCTCCTGGGGGGTGCCCAGTGGGCAACGGTTGCAAACAACAGCTTCCTGGGTGGTGTACGCACCTGTTTCCTGTATGGGTGGTACTGAGGGAACTTGGAGGGTGGGGTCTGCAGCCTGTTTCCTGTATGGTTTGCAATGAGGTAACTTGGAGGGTGGCGTCTGCAGCCTGTTTCCTGTATGGATTGCACTGAGGGAACTTGGAGGGTGGGGTCTGCAGCCTGTTTCCTGTATGGTTTGCACTGAGGGAACTTGGAGGGTGGGGTCTGCAGCCTGTTTCCTGTATGGTTTGCACTGAGGGAATTTGGAGGGTGGCGTATGCAGCCTGTTTCCTGTATGGGTTGTACTGAGGTAACTTGGAGGGTGGCATCCGCAGCCTGTTTCCTGTATGGTTTGCACTGAGAGATCTTGGAGGGTGGGGTCTGCAGCCTGTTTCCTGTATGGTTTGCACTGAGAGACGTTGGAGGGTGGGGTCTGCAGCCTGTTTCCTGTATGGTTTGCACTGAGAGACGTTGGAGGGTGGAGTCTGCAGCCTGTTTCCTGTATGGTTTGTACTGAGGGACTTGGAGGGTGGCGTCTGCAGCCTGTTTCCTGTATGGTTTGCACTGAGAGAACTTGGAGGGGGGTGTTTGTAGCCTGTTTCCTGTATGGTTTGCACTGAGAGAACTTGGAGGGTGGCGTCTGCAGCCTGTTTCCTGTATGGTTTGCACTGAGGGGACTTGGAGGGTGGCGTCTGCAGCATGTTTCCTGTATGGTTTGCACTGAGAGAACTTGGAGGGTGGCGTCTGCAGCCTGTTTCCTGTATGGTTTGCACTGAGAGAACTTGGAGGGGGGTGTTTGTAGCCTGTTTCCTGTATGGTTTGCACTGAGAGAACTTGGAGGGTGGCGTCTGCAGCCTGTTTCCTGTATGGTTTGCACTGAGAGAACTTGGAGGGTGGCGTCTGCAGCCTGTTTCCTGTATGGTTTGCACTGAGAGAACTTGGAGGGGGGTGTTTGCAGCCTGTTTCCTGTATGGGTTGCACTGAGAGAACTTGGAGGGTGGCGTCTGCAGCCTGTTTCCTGTATGGTTTGCAATGAGGTAACTTGGAGGGTGGCGTCTGCAGCCTGTTTCCTGTATGGTTTGCACTGAGAGAACATGGAGGGTGGGGTCTGCAGCCTGTTTCCTGTATGGTTTGCAATGAGGTAACTTGGAGGGTGGCGTCTGCAGCCTGTTTCCTGTATGGTTTGCACTGAGAGAACTTGGAGGGTGGGGTCTGCAGCCTGTTTCCTGTATGGTTTGCACTAACAGAACTTGGAGGGTGGCGTCTGCAGCCTGTTTCCTGTATGGTTTGCACTGAGGGGCCTTGGAGGGTGGTGTCTGCAGCCTGTTTCCTGTATGGTTTGCACTGAGAGAACTTGGAGGGTGGCGTCTGCAGCCTGTTTCCTGTATGGTTTGCACTAACAGAACTTGGAGGGTGGCGTCTGCAGCCTGTTTCCTGTATGGTTTGCAATGAGGTAACTTGGAGGGTGGCGTCTGCAGCCTGTTTCCTGTATGGTTTGCACTGAGAGAACTTGGAGGGTGGGGTCTGCAGCCTGTTTCCTGTATGGTTTTCACTAACAGAACTTGGAGGGTGGCGTCTGCAGCCTGTTTCCTGTATGGTTTGCACTGAGGGGCCTTGGAGGGTGGTGTCTGCAGCCTGTTTCCTGTATGGTTTGCACTGAGAGAACTTGGAGGGTGGCGTCTGCAGCCTGTTTCCTGTATGGTTTGCACTGAGAGATCTTGGAGGGTGGCGTCTGCAGCCTGTTTCCTGTATGGTTTGCAATGAGGTAACTTGGAGGGTGGGGTCTGCAGCCTGTTTCCTGTATGGTTTGCACTGAGAGACGTTGGAGGTGGGGTCTGCAGCCTGTTTCCTGTATGGTTGCACTGAGAGGACTTGGAGGGTGGCGTCCAGCCTGTTTCCTGTATGGTTTGTACTGAGGGACTTGGAGGTGGCGTCTGCAGCCTGTTTCCTGTATGGTTTGTACTGAGGACTTGGAGGGTGGCGTCTGCAGCCTGTTTACTGTATGGTTTGCACTGAGGAACTTGGAGGTGGCGTCTGCAGCCTGTTTCCTGTATGGTTTGCACTGAGGGAACTTGGAGGGTGGCGTCTGCAGCCTGTTTCCTGTATGGTTTGCACTGAGGAACTTGGAGGTGGCGTCTGCAGCCTGTTTCCTGTATGGTTTGCACTGAGGGACTTGGAGGGTGGCGTCTGCAGCCTGTTTCCTGTATGGTTTGCACTGAGGGAACTTGAGGGTGGCGTCTGCAGCCTGTTTCCTGTATGGTTTGCACTGAGGGAACTTGGAGGTGGCGTCTGCAGCCTGTTTCCTGTATGGTTTGCACTGAGGGACTTGGAGGGTGGCGTCTGCAGCCTGTTTCCTGTATGGTTTGCACTGAGGGAACTTGGAGGGTGGCGTCTGCAGCCTGTTTCCTGTATGGTTTGTACTGAGGGACTTGGAGGGTGGCGCCTGCAGCCTGTTTCCTGTATGGTTTGTACTGAGGACTTGGAGGTGGCGTCTGCAGCCTGTTTCCTGTATGGTTTGCACTGAGGTAACTTGGAGGGTGGCGTCTGCAGCCTGTTTCCTGTATGGTTTGCACTGAGGAACTTGGAGGTGGCGTCTGCAGCCTGTTTCCTGTATGGTTTGTACTGAGGGACTTGGAGGGTGGCGTCTGCAGCCTGTTTCCTGTATGGTTTGTACTGAGGGACTTGGAGGGTGGCGTCTGCAGCCTGTTTCCTGTATGGTTTGCACTGAGGTAACTTGGAGGGTGGCGTCTGCAGCCTGTTTCCTGTATGGTTTGCACTGAGGGAACTTGGAGGGTGGCGTCTGCAGCCTGTTTCCTGTATGGTTTGCACTGAGGGAACTTGGAGGGTGGCGTCTGCAGCCTGTTTCCTGTATGGTTTGCACTGAGGGACTTGGAGGGTGGCGTCTGCAGCCTGTTTCCTGTATGGTTTGCACTGAGGGACTTGGAGGGTGGCGTCTGCAGCCTGTTTCCTGTATGGTTTGCACTGAGAGACGTTGGAGGGTGGGGTCTGCAGCCTGTTTCCTGTATGGTTTGCACTGAGGTAACTTGGAGGGTGGCGTCTGCAGCCTGTTTCCTGTATGGTTTGTACTGAGGGACTTGGAGGGTGGCGTCTGCAGCCTGTTTCCTGTATGGTTTGCACTGAGAGACGTTGGAGGGTGGGGTCTGCAGCCTGTTTCCTGTATGGTTTGCACTGAGGGAACTTGGAGGGTGGCGTCTGCAGCCTGTTTCCTGTATGGTTTGCACTGAGGGAACTTGGAGGGTGGCGTCTGCAGCCTGTTTCCTGTATGGTTTGCACTGAGGGACTTGGAGGGTGGCGTCTGCAGCCTGTTTCCTGTATGGTTTGCACTGAGAGACGTTGGAGGGTGGGGTCTGCAGCCTCTTTCCTGTATGGTTTGCACTGAGGTAACTTGGAGGGTGGCGTCTGCAGCCTGTTTCCTGTATGGTTTGCACTGAGGGAACTTGGAGGGTGGCGTCTGCAGCCTGTTGCCTGTATGGTTTGCACTGAGAGACGTTGGAGGGTGGGGTCTGCAGTCTGTTTCCTGTATGGTTTGCACTGAGGTAACTTGGAGGGTGGGGTCTGCAGCCTGTTTCCTGTATGGGTTGCACTGAGAGACCTTGGAGGGTGGCGTCTGCAGCCTGTTTCCTGTAAGGTTTGCACTGAGGTAACTTGGAGGGTGGCGTCTGCAGCCTGTTTCCTGTATGGTTTGCACTGAGGGAACTTGGAGGGTGGCGTCTGCAGCCTGTTTCCTGTATGGTTTGCACTGAGGGAACTTGGAGGGTGGCGTCTGCAGCCTGCTTCCTGTATGGCTTGCACTGAGGTAACTTGGAGGGTGGCGTCTGCAGCCTGTTTCCTGTATGGGTTGCACTGAGAGACCTTGGAGGGTGGCGTCTGCAGCCTGTTTCCTGTATGGTTTGCAATGAGGTAACTTGGAGGGTGGCGTCTGCAGCCTTTTTCCTGTATGGGTTGCACTGAGAGACCTTGGAGGGTGGCGTCTGCAGCCTGTTTCCTGTATGGTTTGTACTGAGACAACTTGGAGGGTGGCGTCCGCAGCCTGTTTCCTGTATGGTTTGCACTGAGGGAACTTGGAGGGTGGCGTCTGCAGCCTGTTTCCTGTATGGTTTCCACTGAGGGACTTGGAGGGTGGCGTCCGCAGCCTGTTTCCTGTATGGTTTGCAATGAGGTAACTTGGAGGGTGGCGTCTGCAGCCTGTTTCCTGTAAGGTTTGCACTGAGGGACTTGGAGGGTGGGGTCTGCAGCCTGCTTCCTGTATGGTTTGCACTGAGGTAACTTGGAGGGTGGCGTCTGCAGCCTGTTTCCTGTATGGGTTGCACTGAGAGACCTTGGAGGGTGGGGTCTGCAGCCTGTTTCCTGTATGGTTTGCACTGAGGGACTTGGAGGGTGGCGTCTGCAGCCTGTTTCCTGTATGGTTTGCAATGAGGTAACTTGGAGGGTGGCGTCTGCAGCCTGTTTCCTGTATGGTTTGCACTGAGAGACGTTGGAGGGTGGGGTCTGCAGCCTGTTTCCTGTATGGGTTGTACTGAGGGACCTTGGAGGGTGGGGTCTGCAGCCTGTTTCCTGTATGGGTTGCACTGAGAGACCTTGGAGGGTGGCATCTGCAGCCTGTTTCCTGTATGGTTTGCACTGAGGGACTTGGAGGGTGGCGTCCGCAGCCTGTTTCCTGTATGGTTTGCACTGAGGTAACTTGGAGGGTGGCGTCTGCAGCCTGTTTCCTGTATGGGTTGCACTGAGAGACCTTGGAGGGTGGGGTCTGCAGCCTGTTTCCTGTATGGTTTGCACTGAGGGAACTTGGAGGGTGGCGTCTGCAGCCTGTTTCCTGTATGGTTTGCAATGAGGTAACTTGGAGGGTGGCGTCTGCAGCCTGTTTCCTGTATGGTTTGCACTGAGAGACGTTGGAGGGTGGGGTCTGCAGCCTGTTTCCTGTATGGGTTGTACTGAGGGACCTTGGAGGGTGGCGTCTGCAGCCTGTTTCCTGTATGGTTTGCACTGAGGTAACTTGGAGGGTGGGGTCTGCAGCCTGTTTCCTGTATGGGTTGCACTGAGAGACCTTGGAGGGTGGGGTCTGCAGCCTGTTTCCTGTAAGGTTTGCACTGAGGTAACTTGGAGGGTGGCGCCTGCAGCCTGTTTCTGTATGGTTTGCACTGAGGAACTTGGAGGGTGGCATCCGCAGCCTGTTTCCTGTATGGTTTTCACTGAGGGACTTGGAGGGTGGCGTCTGCAGCCTGTTTCCTGTATGGTTTGCACTGAGATAACTTGGAGGGTGGGGTCTGCAGCCTGTTTCCTGTATGGTTTGCACTGAGAACTTGGAGGGTGGGGTCTGCAGCCTGTTTCCTGTAAGGTTTGCACTGAGGTAACTTGGAGGTGGGGTCTGCAGCCTGTTTCCTGTAAGGTTTGCACTGAGGGACTTGGAGGGTGGCATCCGCAGCCTGTTTCCTGTATGGTTCGCACTGAGAGAACTTGGAGGGTGGCATCCGCAGCCTGTTTCCTGTATGGTTTGCACTGAGAGAACTTGGAGGGTGGCGTCTGCAGCCTGTTTCCTGTATGGTTTGCACTGAGGACTTGGAGGGTGGCGTCTGCAGCCTGTTTCCTGTATGGTTTGCACTGAGGGGCCTTGGAGGTGGCGTCTGCAGCCTGTTTCCTGTATGGTTTGCACTGAGGAACTTGGAGGGTGGCGTCTGCAGCCTGTTTCCTGTATGGTTTGCACTGAGGACTTGGAGGGTGGGGTCTGCAGCCTGTTTCCTGTATGGTTTGCACTGAGGACTTGGAGGGTGGCGTCTGCAGCCTGTTTCCTGTATGGTTTGCACTGAGGGGCCTTGGAGGGTGGCGTCTGCAGCCTGTTTCCTGTATGGTTTGCACTGAGGGGCCTTGGAGGGTGGCGTCTGCAGCCTGTTTCCTGTATGGTTTGCACTGAGGGACTTGGAGGGTGGCGTCTGCAGCCTGTTTCCTGTATGGTTTGCACTGAGGGGCCTTGGAGGGTGGCGTCTGCAGCCTGTTTCCTGTATGGTTTGCACTGAGGGACTTGGAGGGTGGGGTCTGCAGCCTGTTTCCTGTATGGTTTGCACTGAGAGACGTTGGAGGGTGGGGTCTGCAGCCTGTTTCCTGTATGGGTTGCACTGAGAGACGTTGGAGGGTGGGGTCTGCAGCCTGTTTCCTGTATGGTTTGCACTGAGGGGCCTTGGAGGGTGGGGTCTGCAGCCTGTTTCCTGTATGGTTTGCACTGAGGGACTTGGAGGGTGGCGTCTGCAGCCTGTTTCCTGTATGGTTTGCACTGAGGGAACTTGGAGGGTGGCGTCTGCAGCCTGTTTCCTGTATGGTTTGCACTGAGGGACTTGGAGGGTGGGGTCTGCAGCCTGTTTCCTGTATGGTTTGCACTGAGAGACGTTGGAGGGTGGGGTCTGCAGCCTGTTTCCTGTATGGTTTGCACTGAGAGACGTTGGAGGGTGGGGTCTGCAGCCTGTTTCCTGTATGGTTTGCACTGAGGGAACTTGGAGGGTGGCGTCTGCAGCCTGTTTCCTGTATGGTTTGCACTGAGGGACTTGGAGGTGGCGTCTGCAGCCTGTTTCCTGTATGGTTTGCACTGAGGAACTTGGAGGGTGGCGTCTGCAGCCTGTTTCCTGTATGGTTTGCACTGAGAGACGTTGGAGGGTGGGGTCTGCAGCCTGTTTCCTGTATGGTTTGCACTGAGGGAACTTGGAGTGTGGCGTCTGCAGCCTGTTTCCTGTAAGGTTTGCACTGAGGACTTGGAGGTGGCGTCTGCAGCCTGTTTCCTGTATGGTTTGCACTGAGAGACGTTGGAGGGTGGGGTCTGCAGCCTGTTTCCTGTATGGTTTGCACTGAGGGAACTTGGAGGGTGGCGTCTGCAGCCTGTTTCCTGTAAGGTTTGCACTGAGGGACTTGGAGGGTGGGGTCTGCAGCCTGTTTCCTGTATGGTTTGCACTGAGGACTTGGAGGTGGCGTCTGCAGCCTGTTTCCTGTATGGTTTGCACTGAGGAACTTGGAGGGTGGCGCCTGCAGCCTGTTTCCTGTATGGTTTGCACTGAGGGACTTGGAGGGTGGGGTCTGCAGCCTGTTTCCTGTATGGTTTGCACTGAGGTAACTTGGAGGGTGGCGTCTGCAGCCTGTTTCCTGTATGGTTTGCAATGAGGTAACTTGGAGGGTGGCGTCTGCAGCCTGTTTCCTGTATGGTTTGCACTGAGAGACTTGGAGGGTGGCGTCTGCAGCCTGTTTCCTGTATGGTTTGCACTGAGAGACTTGGAGGGTGGGGTCTGCAGCCTGTTTCCTGTATGGTTTGCACTGAGGGAACTTGGAGGGTGGCGTCTGCAGCCTGTTTCCTGTATGGTTTGCACTGAGAGACGTTGGAGGGTGGGGTCTGCAGCCTGTTTCCTGTATGGTTTGCACTGAGAGACTTGGAGGGTGGGGTCTGCAGCCTGTTTCCTGTATGGTTTGCACTGAGAGAACTTGGAGGTGGCGTCTGCAGCCTGTTTCCTGTATGGTTTGCACTGAGACTTGGAGGGTGGGGTCTGCAGCCTGTTTCCTGTATGGTTTGCACTGAGGAACTTGGAGGGTGGCGTCTGCAGCCTGTTTCCTGTATGGTTTGCACTGAGACTTGGAGGGTGGCGTCTGCAGCCTGTTTCCTGTATGGTTTGCACTGAGGTAACTTGGAGGGTGGCGTCTGCAGCCTGTTTCCTGTATGGTTTGCACTGAGAGACGTTGGAGGGTGGCGTCTGCAGCCTGTTTCCTGTATGGTTTGCACTGAGGGACTTGGAGGGTGGCGTCTGCAGCCTGTTTCCTGTATGGTTTGCACTGAGAGAACTTGGAGGGTGGTGTCTGCAGCCTGTTTCCTGTATGGTTTGCACTGAGAGAACTTGGAGGGTGGCGTCTGCAGCCTGTTTCCTGTATGGTTTGCACTGAGGGACTTGGAGGGTGGCGTCTGCAGCCTGTTTCCTGTATGGTTTGCACTGAGAACTTGGAGGGTGGCGTCTGCAGCCTGTTTCCTGTATGGTTTGCACTGAGGGACTTGGAGGGTGGGGTCTGCAGCCTGTTTCCTGTATGGTTTGCACTGAGGGAACTTGGAGGGTGGCGTCTGCAGCCTGTTTCCTGTATGGTTTGCACTGAGAGAACTTGGAGGGTGGGGTCTGCAGCCTGTTTCCTGTATGGTTTGCACTGAGGGAACTTGGAGGGTGGCGTCTGCAGCCTGTTTCCTGTATGGTTTGCACTGAGGAACTTGGAGGGTGGCGTCTGCAGCCTGTTTCCTGTATGGTTTGCACTGAGAGAACTTGGAGGGTGGGGTCTGCAGCCTGTTTCCTGTATGGTTTGTACTGAGGGAACTTGGAGGGTGGGGTCTGCAGCCTGTTTCCTGTATGGTTTGCACTGAGGTAACTTGGAGGGTGGCGTCTGCAGCCTGTTTCCTGTATGGTTTGTACTGAGAGAACTTGGAGGGTGGGGTCTGCAGCCTGTTTCCTGTATGGTTTGCACTGAGGACTTGGAGGGTGGCGTCTGCAGCCTGTTTCCTGTATGGTTTGCACTGAGAGAACTTGGAGGGTGGGGTCTGCAGCCTGTTTCCTGTATGGTTTGCACTAACAGAACTTGGAGGGTGGCGTCTGCAGCCTGTTTCCTGTATGGTTTGCACTGAGGGGCCTTGGAGGGTGGTGTCTGCAGCCTGTTTCCTGTATGGTTTGCACTGAGAGAACTTGGAGGGTGCGTCTGCAGCCTGTTTCCTGTATGGTTTGCACTAACAGAACTTGGAGGGTGGCGTCTGCAGCCTGTTTCCTGTATGGTTTGCACTGAGGTAACTTGGAGGGTGGCGTCTGCAGCCTGTTTCCTGTATGGTTTGCACTGAGAGAACTTGGAGGGTGGGGTCTGCAGCCTGTTTCCTGTATGGTTTGCACTAACAGAACTTGGAGGTGGCGTCCTGCAGCCTGTTTCCTGTATGGTTTGCACTGAGGGACTTGGAGGTGGCGTCTGCAGCCTGTTTCCTGTATGGTTTGCACTGAGAGAACTTGGAGGGTGGCGTCTGCAGCCTGTTTCCTGTATGGTTTGCACTGAGGACTTGGAGGTGGCGTCTGCAGCCTGTTTCCTGTATGGTTTGCACTGAGGTAACTTGGAGGGTGGGGTCTGCAGCCTGTTTCCTGTATGGTTTGCACTGAGAGACGTTGGAGGGTGGGGTCTGCAGCCTGTTTCCTGTATGGGTTGCACTGAGAGGACTTGGAGGGTGGCGTCCGCAGCCTGTTTCCTGTATGGTTTGTACTGAGGGACTTGGAGGGTGGCGTCTGCAGCCTGTTTCCTGTATGGTTTGTACTGAGGGACTTGGAGGGTGGCGTCTGCAGCCTGTTTCCTGTATGGTTTGCACTGAGGTAACTTGGAGGGTGGCGTCTGCAGCCTGTTTCCTGTATGGTTTGCACTGAAGGAACTTGGAGGGTGGCGTCTGCAGCCTGTTTCCTGTATGGTTTGCACTGAGGGAACTTGGAGGGTGGCGTCTGCAGCCTGTTTCCTGTATGGTTTGCACTGAGGGACTTGGAGGGTGGGGTCTGCAGCCTGTTTCCTGTATGGTTTGCACTGAGGGAACTTGGAGGGTGGCGTCTGCAGCCTGTTTCCTGTATGGTTTGTACTGAGGGAACTTGGAGGGTGGCGTCTGCAGCCTGTTTCCTGTATGGTTTGTACTGAGGGACTTGGAGGGTGGCGTCTGCAGCCTGTTTCCTGTATGGTTTGCACTGAGGGAACTTGGAGGGTGGGGTCTGCAGCCTGTTTCCTGTATGGTTTGCACTGAGGGACTTGGAGGGTGGCGTCTGCAGCCTGTTTCCTGTATGGTTTGCACTGAGGGAACTTGGAGGGTGGCGTCTGCAGCCTGTTTCCTGTATGGTTTGCACTGAGAGACTTGGAGGGTGGGGTCTGCAGCCTGTTTCCTGTATGGTTTGCACTGAGGGAACTTGGAGGGTGGCGTCTGCAGCCTGTTTCCTGTATGGTTTGCACTGAGGAACTTGGAGGGTGGCGTCTGCAGCCTGTTTCCTGTATGGTTTGCACTGAGGTAACTTGGAGGTGGCGTCTGCAGCCTGTTTCCTGTATGGTTTGCACTGAGAGACTTGGAGGGTGGGGTCTGCAGCCTGTTTCCTGTATGGTTTGCACTGAGAGAACTTGGAGGGTGGCGTCTGCAGCCTGTTTCCTGTATGGTTTGCACTGAGGAACTTGGAGGGTGGCGTCTGCAGCCTGTTTCCTGTATGGTTTGCACTGAGGGACTTGGAGGGTGGCGTCTGCAGCCTGTTCCTGTATGGTTTGCACTGAGGGAACTTGGAGGTGGCGTCTGCAGCCTGTTTCCTGTATGGGTGGCACTGAGGGACTTGGAGGGTGGCGTCTGCAGCCTGTTTCCTGTATGGGTGGCACTGAGAGACCTTGGAGGGTGGCGTCTGCAGCCTGTTTCCTGTATGGGTGGCACTGAGAGACCTTGGAGGGTGGGGTCTGCAGCCTGTTTCCTGTATGGTTTGCACTGAGGGAACTTGGAGGGTGGTGTCTGCAGCCTGTTTCCTGTATGGTTTGCACTGAGGGACCTTGGAGGGTGGTGTCTGCAGCCTGTTTCCTGTATGGGTGGCACTGAGAGACTTGGAGGGTGGGGTCTGCAGCCAGTTTCCTGTATGGGTGGCACTGAGAGAACTTGGAGACAGACCTTTCAGCTGGACGTTTGCACCTCTGATCTTGCATTATCTCCACGTAGGCTCCACACAGCTCCATGAGGTGCTTTCGGAAAGCCCCGGCACCCCATGACCAGAGTTCACATCGCCCAACTCATCACGCCCACCTGTGCCAAGCTGCGGAACGAGAAGCACGTCACGGTGAGCCCTCTAAAGGGTCAAGGTCAAGTTCCCAGGCTGCCAGAAGAGCCACGTCTCAAAGAAGTCGGGCTTCACCAAGCTCCATGCGGGAGAACTTGAAGACACGGGGGGCTGAGAAGGAGCTCATCCCAGATGGCTGTGGGGTCGAGGACATCCCCAGGCGTGGGGACAAGTGGCGGAGTCTCGCTCTGTCGCTCAGGCCGGAGTGCCGTGGCACCATCTCGGCTCCCAGCAACCTCCACGTCCCACGTTCAAGCGATGCTCCTGACTCAGCCTGGGATAGCAGGCGTGAGTTATCTTTTGTGTGTGTTACGTACATTTTACTACAATTGAATGACACTGGAGACCGGACACCGTGGTTGGCGCCTGTCATTCCAGCACGTTGGGAGGCTGAAGCAGGTGGATCACTTGAAGTCCGGCGTTGAAGACCAGCCTGGCCAACACGGTGAAACCCCATCTCGATGAAAACACGGGGGGAAACGTGTCAGGACGTGGCAGATTCAGGAAAAGGAAACGGTACGATTTTGTGGCTGGCAACGGGGGTGCTTTCCAGGGAACCTCCACTCCCGGAATGGAGACATCAGTGCCGACGGCCACATGGTCACCGTCATCTCTGCGTAAACCGCTCCTGACACGTGTTCGATAGGATGACGTGAAAACAACGGGGTCGTGATTGATCACGTAATATCCCGCCCCTGGCTCATCTATCACCAGGAGTATATTAATTATTCAAAGGAACTCCCTTCTGAAAGAATCGATGTCGGAAACGCAGCCACAGGACGTCCAATCCTCTGCAGACTCCAACAACATCGTAAAAGACGAATGCTAAATCCTCTCCACCCGTAATCAGCGGCGTAATAAGACCCATTTATTTACCTGTCAAAGCCCTGGCACGATTTCATTTTACAGAAGGATAATTGAATACATTTTCGAGTACTTATTTTATCGTTGCACAAAACGACTTGTGCGTGTTTTAAAGGAGTCGTGAACCCTGAAATGTGAAACCGACGTTTACGGGTCGACAGCTCCATCCAGGGCGAAGGGCAGAATCTAATACAGATCCTCGCCCACATGGCAGGGCCTTAAAGATGGTCACTGGGGTGCAGTCCAGCTGGGAGAACCCCGAATCTCTGAGAACTCAAACACCCTGTTCAGAGTCATCATCTTTGCTTGATTTATTATAATGTTTTGTATGTTGTATTTTTTTGTAGAGATGGGGTCTTGCTATGTTGCCCAGTCTCAAGAGATTCTTCCAATCGGGCTCCCAGTTAGCTGGGATTATGCACCCAGGCCACCTCACCCACCTCATTTTATTTTATTTTATTTTATTTTGGGGAGACAGAGTCTCGCTGTGTCGCCAGCCTGGAGGGCAGGGGTGTGATCTCGGCTCACTGCAGCCTCTGCTTCCCGGGTTCAAGCAATTCTCCTGCCTCAGCCTCCCGAGTAGCTGGGTTTACAGGCATGCACCACCACTCCCAGTTAATTTTGTATTTTTAGTAGAGAAGGGGTTTCACCATGTTAGCCAGGATGCTCTTGATCTCCTGACCTCCCGATCCGCCTGCCTCGGCCTCCCTAAGTGCTGGGATGACAGGTGTGAGCCACCGCCTGGCCTGAGGCCTGGTTTTCACATTGTGGCTGATGAATCCTCTTAATTGAAACGGAGTCTCACTCTGTTGCCCAGGCTGGAGTTCAGTGGCATGATCTTGGCTCACCGCAACCTCCATCTCCCAGGTTCAAGCGATTCTCCTGGCTCAGCCTCCTGAGTAGCTGGGATTTCAGCCACGCACCACCACAGCTGGCTAATTTTTGTATTTCTATTTTGTTATTATTCTTTTTTGAGATGGAGTCTCGCTCTGTTACCCAGGCTGGCATGCAGTGGTGCGATCTCGGCTCACTGCAAGCTCCGCCTCCCGGGTTCAAGCGATTCTCCTGCCTCAGCCTCCCGAGTAGCTGGGACTACAGGCATGCACCACCACTCCCAGTGAATTTTGTATTTTTAGTAGAGACGGGGTTTCACCATGTCGGCCAGGCTGGTCTCGAATACCTGACCTCAGGTGATCCTCCCGCCTCGGCCTCCCAAAGTACTGGGATGACAGATGTGAACCAGCACCCCAGTTTGGATCAGAAAATATAGCAACACTCTCTCTGAACTTGCAGAAAAAAAACGATCCTCAAAATCCCATGTTTTCAATAAGCAGTAACTGACATATTTTAATACGCTACAGGGAAAACTGTGTTTAAGACAGTTTACTTCTTCAAAAAAATTTTATCTTAAGTTCTGGGATACACGGGCAGAACGTGCAGGTTTGTTACATAGGTAGACACGTGCCATGGTGGTTTGCTGCACCTGTCAACCTGTCATCTAGGTGTTAAATCCCACATGGATTAGGTATTGGTTAGCATTAAGGAGCACCCTAATGCTCTGCCTCCCCTAGCCCCCCAACCCCCGACAGGCCCTGGTGTGTGATGTTCCCCTCCCTGTGTCCACGTGTTCTCATTGTTCAACTCCCACTGATGAGTGAGAACATGTGGTGTTTGGTTTTCTGTCCTTGCGATAGTTTGCTGAGAAGGATGGTTTCCAGCTTCATCCATGTCCCTACAAAGGACACAAACTCATCCTTTTTCATGGCTGCGTAGTATTCCACGGTGTCTGTGTGCCACATTTTCTTTATCCAGTCTGTCACTGATGGGCATTTGGGTTGGTTCTAAGTCTTTGCTATGGTGAATAATGCCTCACTAAACATACATGTGCATGTGTCTTTTTTTTTTTTTTGAGACGGAGTCTCGCTCTGTCGCCCAGGCTGGAGTGCAGTGGCCAGATCTCAGCTCACTGCAAGCTCCGCCTCCCAGGTTCACGCCATTCTCCTGCCTCAGCCTCCCGAGTAGCTGGAACTACAGGCGCCGCCACCTCGCCCGGCTAGTTTTTTGTATTTTTAGTAGAGACGGGGTTTCACCGTGTTAGCCAGGATGGTCTCGAACTCCTGACCTCGTGATCCGCCCGTCTCGGCCTCCCAAAGTGCTGGGATTACAGGCGTGAGCCACCGCGCCCGGCACATGTGCATGTGTCTTTATAGGAGAATGATTTATAATCCTTTGGATATATACCCAGTCAATGAGATTGCTGCGTCAAATGGTATTTCTAGTTTTAGATCCTTGAGGAATTGCCACCCTGTCTTCCACGATGGTTGAACTAATCCACACGTACACCGATTCACTTTACATAATTGCTACAGAATAGCCAGGCAGGAAAAAGCACATACACGTCAGCCCAGAAGGACTCGCCTACCTCATTTGTATGTTAAAGAAACCGAAAAAATAAACAGAATAAAATTAAAATAATAAAGGAGACAGACTTTATGGTGGCAAATCTGTTTGAATATGTGTTTGGCTTTTGTTGCTGGGTTTTTTTTTCCCTCCCCCCGTCCAATTTACTGCTGAAATCAGCCGGTTAAACGGTGGCCCAAGAAGTCAGCCTCTCTGCCACGCAATTATCTCTTCCTTTCCTAACCAGAAACAACAGGTGTCCACCAAGTCTGCAAAGAGCGTCGAAAAAGAGAAAAAAATATATATATATATATATATATATATATCCGGTCATTTAAAATTGTAAATCTAGGCCGTATGAATTTCAACCAGACGTGCTTCAGCTGAGGGGCAGGCTGGCTGAGTACCAGGCAACAGTTTCCAGCACTAAGGGCAAAAACTAGGTCTCTCATTATATGTCCTTCGCAGACCGTTATCCCAGGAAATCTTCTCGCTTTAACGTGCGGCTTGCCCGTTAATGACAGTCGCCTTCCCCGAAGTCAAAGCGACTTTGTGAAAAGGACTGTGTGACAGTGTTTGCTGCATTTAGGGGGCTGCATTATTCAGAAAGAACCTTAAAGAGAGGAACAGATTCCAGACATAAATATGCTCATTATTTTGGATCCGAGTCATCTTCCGTGGCAACGACAACAAAAAAACACAATTATTAAAGCAACCTTTTAGGGATCATTTGTCTGTGATTCATTTGAATTTTTTTTTTCCAGCTTCCTTTTTTTCCCTTAAAATCTGACAGACCCTCGGAGCTCTGGAGAAACGCCGGCTCGCAGTCGGTGCACGGTACCTTAGCTGCATTTGACATTATTTATTTTCCGTGAAAACCCTGAGCTTTCCACACCGTTCATCGAAGATGTCAAGAATCACAAAGACCAGAGACAGCAAACAGTGCCAGTTTCCCCAGCTCGCCTCATTCATTCCATCCGCTGCCCCTGTTTATCCTCGTTTCTGAGAACATTAAAATGAATGCAAACCTCCCCAGACTGCAGACGTGTCAGGCCCACAGAGGTACAAAGGATTCGACATCACACTCTGCCGTCTGGGGCCTTTCAAGCCTTCCCGGGACCCCTGTGTTCATCGCACCTGCTGCCCAGAGCTGGAAAGTTGGGTCTGGGCAGCAAGTGTGGTGGGTCTTCTGAAACAGGTGTTCTGAAAGGTGGGTCTTCTGAAATCGGAGTACCAA
Organism: Colobus guereza; assembly: GCA_030247045.1. NCBI lineage: Eukaryota > Metazoa > Chordata > Mammalia > Primates > Cercopithecidae > Colobus > Colobus guereza. The sequence continues at coordinate 155,684,385 of CM058096.1, forward strand.
TATTAAAGTGATTCGTTCAACCCCACTGCCACCCGTGGAAGGCAAGATGCCTCTTTCATGCCCCCCACGTGTCTGCAGAGCGAGCGAAATGCCAAAATCCGTGCAAGCCACGGGACTGTCTCGCATTCAGCTCCCTCCTGGTAACAGTCCAGGCCTTGCAAACCCAGCCTGGAACTCACCTCCAGCTCTGGGCTCAGGGATTAATCCCACCAGGCAAGGAAGCCGCCCTGTGGATGCTCTGAGCCCTGGTCCCCCTCGTTCCCTCAATGCCACCTCTGGGGTACCTGGTGGAGACCTTCGCAACGTGCAGGACTTTCCACATACTGCCTAAGAGAAGGTGCTGGCCGGGAGCGGCAGCTCACACCCCTGTCCTCCCAGCATTTTGGGAGGCTGAGACAGGAGGATCGCTGGAGCCCAGGAGGTCGAGGCAACCATGAGCTGTGATCACACTTTTAAATACATATATATATAAATATATAATATAAATATATATTTATATATAAATATATATTATATATAAATATATATTTATATATAAATATATATTATATAAAACATATTTATAATATATAAATATTTATATTATATATAATATATAAATATATAATATATAAAAATACATAAAACATATTTTATATATAAATATATATTATATATTATATAATATATAACTATATATTATGTAACTATATATTATATATAAATATATTATATAATATACAAATATTTTATATATAATATACAAATATATATAAATATATAATATAAATATATAAATATATAGAAATATATTCATATATTTTATATATAAAATATGTATTTATATATTTATATAAATATATATAACATTAAAACTATACGTATACACACACATATATACATATTGTGTGTGTTTTTCTTAAAGAGAGTTGTTATTTCAGACCTGGTCTCAAAAACAAAAAAGAGGCTGGGTGTGGTGGCTCACGCCTGTAATACCAGCGCTCTGGGAGGCTGAGGCAGGCGGATCACTTAAGGTCAGGAGTTTGAGTCCAGCCTGGCCCAGTTGGTGAAACCCCCTCTACTGAAAATACAAAAATTAGCCATGAAAAAGGATGAAATCGTGTCCTCTGCAGAAATATGGATGCAGCTGGAGGTCCTCATTCTAAGCAAAAAGCAGAAAACCCAACGCTAGTTGGTCTTATAGGAAGGAGCTAAAATTGGGTACGAATAGTCATAAACGTTATATGCTATATATACTTAAATATAAAGCATTCATATATACATAACATTAAAACTATCTGTGTACATACATATATATATATTTTTTTAAGAGAGTTGTTATTTCAAACCCTGTCTCTAAAAGAAAAAACAAGGCTGAGTGTGATGCCTCACGCCTGTAATCCCAGCACTTTGGGAGGCCGAGGCAGGTGGATCACCTGAGGTCAGGTGTTCAAGACCAGCCTGGCCAACATAGTGAAACCCCGTCTCTACTAAAAATACAAAATTAGCCAGGTGTGGTAGCACGCGAGACTCTGTCTCAAAAGAGCGAGACTCTGTCTCAAAAGAGCGAGACTCTGTCTCAAAAGAAAAAGAGAGAGATTAACTACTGGCCAAGCACAGGGGCTCACACCTGTAATCCCAGCACTTTGGGAGGCCGAGGAGGTAGGATCACTTGAGCCCAGGAGTTCAAGACCAGCCTGGGCAACATAGTGAGATCCTCTATGTACAAAAAAATCAAAAACTTAGCTGGGCGTGGTGGTGCGTGTCTGTCATCCCAGATACTTAGAAGGCTGAGGTGGGAGGGTCCCTCGAGCCCAGGATGTAGAAGCTGCAGTGAGCCATGATCACGCCACTGCACTCCAGTCTGGGCGACAGAGCGAGACCCTGTGTCAAGAAAAAAATAAAGAGAACCTGCTGGCCGGGTACCATGGCTCACACCTGTAATCCCAGCACTTTGGGAGGCTGATGTGGGAGGATCACTTGAGTCCAGGAGTTTGAAAGCAGCCTGGGAGACGTAGTGAGGCCTCATCTCCACAACAGTTTAAAAAATTAGCCACGATGGTGGCACACACATGCAGTCCCAGCTTCTTGGGAGACTGAGGCAGGAGGATCACTTGAGCCTGGGTGACAAGAGCAAAACTCCATCTAAAAAAAAAAAAAAAAAGATTCCAGAACCTTCCTTCTGAACAAGGAAGATGGGAAAGAAATCCAGGCCGTCCCTGGCAACTTTCCGAGAATGAACAAGCCAGAAACAGAACCAGGGGGCGCTGAGGTCTGCAGGGCGCTGCACCCCAATGCCCGATCCTATCCCAAAGGTCACCCCAGCGCTCACCTTGTTTTTGGCCCTGGGTTCAAATAACTACATAAATATGGTTTGTAACAATGAAAGTAAAAAATTAAACAATTAAAAGTAAAAAAGTAGCCGGGCGCGGTGGCGGCGCCTGTAGTCCCAGCTACTCGGGAGGCTGAGGCAGGAGAATCGCTTGAACCCGGGAGGCGGAGGGTGCGGTGAGCCGAGATCACACCACTGCACTCCAGCCTGGGTGATAAGAGTGAAACTCCATTTCTAAAATAAATAAATAAATAATCCCAGCACTTTGGGAGGCTGATGTGGGAGGATCCCTTGAGCCCAGGCATTTGAGACCAGCCTGGCCAACGTAGTGAGACCCCATCTCTACAAATAAAATATTTTATTGTATTTATTAAAAATAAAAAAAAAGCCAGGTATGGGCCGGGCACGGTGGCTCACCCCTGTCATCCCAGCGCTCTGGGAGGCTGAGGCGGGCGGATTACTTGAGGTCAGGAGTTTGAGTCCAGCCTGGCCCGGTTGGTGAAACCCCGTCTCTACTAAAAATACAAAAAGTAGCCAGGCATGGTGATGGACACCTGTAGTCCCAGCTACTCGGGAGGCTGAGGCAGGAGAATCACTTGAACCCGGGAGGCGGAGCTTGCAGTGAGCCGAGATCGGGCCACTGCCCTAAATAAACAAAATAGTAAAATGAAAATAACTATTGCGAATACAGAACGCAAGGGCCCACGACAACGCTGGCCTGTGGATTTTGAGCGGAACAACTTGTGTTTGTTCTCAGAACCTCACACGTCAACACACACCCCTCCCTGCTCCCGGCCTCTGTGTCCCTCTCTCTGACACACACACACACACACACACACAGACATATACACACAAAGTATGTGGTGCTTTCTCCTGTCAATCCCCGGGTACTCCAACGAGACCGTAGGAAACGTGAACACGTACGTGATCGATTCTGACAGTTCTTGGCAGCCGGGCAGCTGAGCCCTGGCAAGCTTCTCTCTCTCCCCATCCAAGATTGAGTTTGGACTGAAACACGGTCCTCATTTAAGCAGCAATTAAAGCGCCTTATAGACTGCTAGAGAATGGTGATTAATGCAAAGAGTCTTGTTTAATGGGGATATTAAGTAAACGGCGGCTTAAAATGTCCATTTGTCATCCACGGGTTCCTAATTGCCTCCCGTGCGGCCGGCACGCGCGTTTTCAGGACGCATGACGTTCCTTGAACACTGCCGTTGCAAAGGCCATAAATCAAGCCGGCGAATTTTCAGCTAATTCTGAGGGAGGCTGAACGGAACCCGTAGCACGTCAAGGGGGTCGCCGTGAGCTCTCACGACCACCTCGGGATGCAGAACACGGGACCTCGGGAAGGGAGTCTGGCCCCAGCTGTCCAGGCAGTAGAATACAATAGAATAGAATCCAACACCATACAATAGAATGCTGGGATGACAGGCCTGAGCCACCACGCCCGGCCCGTTATTTTATTTTTAGTACAGTTGGGGCCTGGCTCTGTTGCCCAGGCTGAAGTGCAGTGACGTGATCAGGAGGCTGAGATGGGAGGCTAGCTTGAGGCTGGGAGGCTGAGGCTGCAGTGAGCCATAATTACACTCCCGCACTCCAGCCTGGGCAATAGAGCAGGACCCCATATCAAAAAAAACCAGAACACAATGAACCTGGGACATTTGATTTCACCCCAGGGAAATAGGGAGCCACGGAAGGTTCTTGAGCAGGTGACGACGACAAGCAAGAAGGGTTTCTGTTCTCACACGGCAAGGTGCACCGGAACAAGGCGAAGAGAAAGGTTTATTTTCTGTGAGGAAGGGCGACCCCCAAAATGTGTGGGTTGAAGCTCTCGTCCCCCAGGGCCTTCGAGTGTCACTGGATTTGGAGATAGATCTTAAAAGAGGTGACTAAGGTAACAGGGGGTCACTGGGGAAGGCCCTCATCCAACAGGACTCTGCTGTCCTTATAGGAAGAGCGGTTAAGACAGAGACACACACAGAGGGATGAGCCTGTGAGGACACGGGGAGAAGACGGTGTCTCCAAGCCCAGGAGAGAGGTCTCAGGAGGGACCAGCCCTGCCCACACCTGGATCTCAGACCTCCAGCCCCCAGGACGGTGGGAGAATCAAGTTCTCTTGCTTAAGTCCCCCGGTGTATGGGATTTTGTTATGACAGGTGCAGCAGAGGCTCATCCACATACGTAAATATCTGAACGTCTCTTGAACCTGTTCCAACTCTCTAGAACACGGGTTCGTATTCGAAACGCCGCCCTGTGACACTTTTTAAAACTCCTCGAAGTCCATAGTAAGACTTAACTTGGATCTGAATTCTACCCATTGAGGCGTTTCCAACTCCCTTCATTTTTAAGTGTGTGCCCCTCCGACCTTTCTAGAATTTTAGAATCCTTGAGAGTTGAGGGCCTTCCCAAGTCTGAGTCTGTCATTCACAGAGGAGTAACAGGGCCTTCCAACAAAAGAAACTAGAGATGAAGGGCCAGGAAGGAGTCCCACGATCATTCTCTACTTTTTGAGGGACAGAAAGGCAGTTGTTCTGATTATGTATTTGGTCAAGCACCTGCTAATTGTGAAAATGGCCTGAGTGTTGGCTGAGTGTTGGCCGGGCGCGGTGGCTCACGCCTGTCATCCCAGCACTTCGCAAGGCCGAGGCGGGTGGATCACCTGAGGTCAGGAGTTCGAGACCAGCCTGGCCAACATGGTGAAACCCCGTTTCTAATGAAAATACAAAAAATTAGCCAAGCGTGGTGGCAGGCACCTGTCATCCCAGCTTCTCGGGAGGCTGAGGCAGGAGAATCGCTTGAATCCAGGAGGTAGAGCTTGCCGTGAGCTGAGATCACATCACTGCACTCCAGCCTGGGTGACAGAGTGAGACTCCGTCTCAAAAAAATAAAAACACATTATTTCAATCATCATCTTTATTTCTTTTTTAAATCATGGCAACTTTCATTTTGGATTCAGGAGGTACATGTACACATCTGTGACATGAGTACATTGTGTGATGCTGACGTTTGGGGCGTGAAGGATTCTGCCACCGGGTACTGACTGTAGCACCTGATAGGTTATTTTTTCACCCTGGCCTCCATCCCTCCCTCCCCCATCTAGCAGACCCCAGTGTCTGTGCTTCTCGTTTTTATGACTATTCGTAGCCAATTTTAGCTCCCTCCTGTAAGACCAAGTAGCGTTGGGTTTTCTGCTTTTTGCTTAGAATGAGGACCTCCAGCTGCATCCGTATTTCTGCAGAGGACACGATTTCATCCTTTTTCATGGCTGTGTAGTATTCCATTCTGGACCATATATATATATATATATTTTTTTTTTTTTTTTTTGAGACAGAGCCTCACTCTGCCACCCAGGCTGGAGTGCAGTGGCGCCATCTCAGCTCACTGCAAGCTCCACCTTCCGGGTTTACGCCATTCTCCTGCCTCAGCCTCCTGAGTAGCTGGGACTACAGGCGCCCGCCACCTCGCCTGCTAGTTTTTTTGTATTTTTAGTAGAGACGGGGTTTCACCATGTTGGTCAGGCTGGTCTTGAACTCCCGACCTCAGGTGATCCACCCGCCTCGGCCTCCCAAAGTGCTGGGATGACAGGTGTGAGCCACTGCGTCCGGCCTTTTTTTATTTTTATTTTTTGAGACAGAATCTTGCTCTGTTGCCCAGACTGGAGTACCGTGGCACAGTCTCAGTTCACTGCAACCTCCGCCTCCCGGTTTCAAATGATTCCCCCACCTCAGCCTCCCAAGTAGCCAGGGTTCCAGGTGTCAGGTTTGTACCACCACACTCGGCTACTATTCCTTTTTTTTGGGGGGGGCATAGTCTCACTTTTGTTGCCCAGGCTGGAGTGCAATGGCACGATCTCGGCTCACTGCAACCTCCATGTCCCGGGTTTAAGTGATTCTCCTGCCTCAGCCTCCCGAGTAGCTGGGATCACAGGCACCTGCCACCACGCCCGGCTAACTTTTTCGTATTTTTAATAGAGACGAGGTTTCACCATGTTGGTCAGGCTGGTCTTGAACTCCCGACCTCAGGTGATCCACCCGCCTCGGCCTCCCCAAAGTGCTGGGATGACAGGCGTGAGCCACTGCGCCCGGCCCCCCAGGGATCAGATTTTTTAAGAACCCTTTGGTGGGTGGTGGGTACATCAGTGAGCGGAAGCGCTGATTGGTGAGAGGTGAAATCTTCTCGCGCTGAGTCTGTTCCTGGGTGCGGACGGCAGGATCAGATGCGTCAGTTTATTCATCTGGGGGGGGTCAGCTGATCCATCAAGTACATTGTCTGACAAATATCTCAAGCACCGATCTTAGCAGCTGTGTAGGGAGGATCAGAGTCTTATAGCCAAAACCATGATTTCTAATCTTGGGGTTAAGCTGTTGGTGTGGTAAAGGCAATCTCGTCCCCAGGCAAGAAGGAGATCTGTTGTGGGAAAGGGTTCTTATCCTCTCGGTTTTAACAGCGATAAACTAAGTTCCTTGCAAAGTTCGTTCATCCTGTGCCCAGGAATGAATAAGGACAGCTTGGCTGTTAGAAGCAAGATGGGGTTGTCTATGTTGACCAGGCTGGTCTCGAACTCCTGACCTCGTGATCCAACCTCCTCGGCCTCCCAAAGTGCTGGGATGACAGGTGTGAGCCACTGCATCCGGCCTTTTTTATTTTATTTTTGAGACAGAATCTTGCTCTGTTGCCCAGACTGGAGTACCGTGGCACAGTCTCAGTTCACTGCAACCTCCGCCTCCCGGTTTCAAATGATTCCCCACCTCAGCCTCCCAAGTAGCCAGGGTTCCAGGTGTCAGGTTTGTACCACCACACTGGCTACTATTCCTTTTTGGGGGCATAGTCTCACTTTTGTTGCCCAGGCTGGAGTGCAATGGCACGATCTCGGCTCACTGCAACCTCCATGTCCCGGTTTAAGTGATTCTCCTGCCTCAGCCTCCTGAGTAGCTGGGACTACAGGCACCTGCCACCACGCCCGGCTAGTTTTTTTGTATTTTTAGTAGAGACGGGTTTCACCGTGTTAGCCAGGCTGGTCTCGAACTCCTGACCTCGTGATCCAACCTCCTCGGCCTCCCAAAGGGCCGGGATGACAGGCGGGAGCCGCCGTGCCCGGCCTCAAGACTCCTTCTCATCCCCACCTCTTCCTAGAGCACCACGCATCTTACACTGAACCAAAAAACCGCCAAGTGTCCTAAGGAAGTTGCTTCAGGTGGAACTTCGACCGAACGAAATAAGAGTGTGGCAGACGGTGACCGAGAACTGCGCGTGAGCATACGCCTCAGCACGGCGGGCATGTGCCTCGCCCTCCCTCCCCGGTTATTCCTCCTTTGGCCCCACTCCCGGGGTACCACAGTCTCAGAAGGAGAGAGTAGTGACCGCCCACGGGTGCCCAAGGGTTAATCTGCGACAGATCCTCCTCCTCGGAGAATGGACTTCGAGGAGCAGGTGCAAAGGTGAACACGGCCCACCACGGCGTGTCAGCTTCTGACAGACTCATCCTGCAAGCCTAGGACGAGCAACCCAGACGCAAAACAAAGCAAAGGGGGCCTGGGAGGTGGCACTTCCTTCAGGCAAGAGGGACCCTGAGGAAGGGCCTCCAACATACACGGACGTGCATGCACGCAGACACACATGCAGGTGTATGTACACACAGGTACACAGATACACAGAAACAGGTACACACATATGTACACAGGCATATCTACACTCACACAGACACACATATACGGATATTGTGTGTACACACACAGGCATACGCACACACACACAGAGAAACATGTACACACGTAGGTCCATAGGCACGTCCACACTCACACAGTCACAGGCATGCACACGTGTGCGCACAGACACATACAGGCATATGCACCACAGATACACAGAAACACACACACACATATGTACACAGGCATCCCTACCCTCACACATATATGAACACGTGCACACACACAGACACACAGGCATACAAACGCACAGACACATAGAAACATGTACACACATATGTCCATAGGCACGTCCACACTCACACAGTCACATGCATGCACACGTGTGCACACACACAGATATACAGGCATATGCATGCAGATACACAGAAACACGTATACATATGTACACAGGCATATCTACACTCACACAGACACACATATACGGACATCTGTGCACACACACACAGGCATACACACACACACACAGAAACATGTACACACATATGTCCATAGGCATGTCCACACTCAGAGACACATGCATGCACACATGTGCACACGCACAGATATACAGGCATATGCATGCACAGATACACAGAAACACGTATACATACGTACACAGGCATATCTACACTCACACAGACACACATATACAGACATGTGTGCACACACACACAGGCATACACACACACACACAGAAACATGTACACACATATGTCCATAGGCATGTCCACACTCAGAGACACATGCATGCACACATGTGCACACGCACAGATATACAGGCATATGCATGCACAGATACACAGAAATACACACGCACATATGTACACAGGCATATCTACCCTCACACATATATGGACATGTGCACACACACAGACACACAGGCATACAAACGCACAGACACATAGAAACATGTACACACATATGTCCATAGGCACGTCCACACTCACACAGTCACATGCATGCACACGTGTGCACACACACAGATATACAGGCATATGCATGCAGATACACAGAAACACGTATACATACGTACACAGGCATATGTACACTCACACAGACACACATATACGGACATGTGTGTGTACACACACAGGCATACGCACACACACATAGAAACATGTACACATATGTCCACAGGCACGTCCACACTCAGAGACACATGCATGCACACGTGTCCACATGCACAGATATACAGGCATATGCACCACAGATACACAGAAACACGTATACATACGTACACAGGCATATCTACACTCACTCAGACACACATATACAGACACGTGTGCACACACACACAGATGCACACAAATACACAGATACACAGAAATATGCACACATACGTGCATAGGCATGCCCACATTCACATGTACACAGACACACACAGAGGTGTATGCACACACAGAAACGTGTACACACATCAATGCAAAGGCACGTTCATACTCACAGAGACACACATACAGGTGTATGCACAGAGACACAGAAACGTGTACACAGATCAATGCATAGGCATGTTCACTCACACACACACATTCACATGTACACAGACACAGACGTGTATGTACCGACACACAGAAATGTGTACACATATCAACACAAAGGCATGTTCATACTCACACAGACACACACAGAGGTGTATGCGCACACAGAAACGTGTACATACATCAATGCGTAGGCATGTTCACACTGACACACACACTCACATGCATGCACACACAGAAACGTGTACGCACATCAATGCAAAGGCACGTTCATACTCACACAGACACACATACAGGTGTATGCACACACAGAAACGTGTACACACATCAATGCAAAGGCATGTTCACGCTCACAGACACACATATACTCACATGCACACAGACACACACAGAATGCACAGACACACAGAAACGTGTACACACATCAACGCAAAGGCATGTTCATCCTCACACAGACACACATACAGGTGTACACACAGAAACATAGAAACTTGTACACACATCAATGCATAGGCATGTTCACACTCACACACACACATTCACATGCACACAGACACACAGAGGTGTATGCACACACAGAAACGTGTACACACATCAATGCAAAGGCACGTTCATACTCACAGAGACACATACAGGTGTATGCACAGAGACACAGAAAGCGTGTACACAGATCAATGCATAGGCATGTTCACTCACACACACATTCACATGTACACAGACACAGACGTGTATGCACCGACACACAGAAATGTGTACACATATCAACACAAAGGCATGTTCACACTCACACACACACACACACAGAGGTGTATGCGCACACAGAAAGCGTGTACATACATCAATGCGTAGGCATGTTCACACTGACACACACACTCACATGCATGCACACACAGAAAGTGTACGCACATCAATGCAAAGGCACGCTTCATACTCACACAGACACACATACAGGTGTATGCACACACAGAAACGTGTACACACATCAATGCAAAGGCATGTTCACGCCACAGACACACATATACTCACATGCACACAGACACACACAGAATGCACAGACACACAGAAAGCGTGTACACACATCAACGCAAAGGCATGTTCATCCTCACAGACACACATACAGGTGTACACAGAAACATAGAAACTTGTACACATCAATGCATAGGCATGTTCACACTCACACACACACATTCACATGCACACACACACAGAGGTGTATGCACACACAGAAACGTGTACGCACATCAATGCAAAGGCACGCTCATACTCACACAGACACACATACAGGTGTATGCACACACAGAAACGTGTACACACATCAATGCAAAGGCATGTTCACGCTCACAGACACACATATACTCACATGCACACAGACACACACAGACGTGTATGCACAGACACACAGAAACGTGTACACACATCAACGCAAAGGCATGTTCATCCTCACACAGACACACATACAGGTGTACACACAGAGACATAGAAACTTGTACACACATCAATGCATAGGCATGTTCACACTCACACACACACATTCACATGCACACAGACACACACAGAGGTGTATGCACACACAGAAACGTGTACACACATCAACACAAAGGCACGTTCATACTCACAGAGACACACATACAGGTGTATGCACAGAGACACAGAAACGTGTACACAGATCAATGCATAGGCATGTTCACTCACACACACACATTCACATGTACACAGACACAGACGTGTATGCACCGACACACAGAAACGTGTACACACATCAACACAAAGGCATGTTCATACTCACACAGACACACATAGACGTGTATGCACAGAGACACAGAAACGTGTACACACATCCATGCAAAGGCATGTTCACACTCACAGACACACATATAGTCACATGCACACAGACACACACAGACGTGTATGCACAGAGACACAGAAACGTATACACACATCAACACAAAGGCACGTTCACACTCAGACACAGACCTACACTCACATGCATGCCCTGAGACACACACAGGTATATGCACGCACCGACACACATATATACACACACTCGGACACACGCATAGAGACACATGCAGACGCCACACACAGGTGCACACACACGGGCACGTGTGCACACACGGACCCACATAGACGCACGCAGACACCACGCACACCTGCGAACACACGTGCGCACACACATACGGACACACCCACGCACCCTCACGCTGCACGGCGGCAGCCCGGCCCGCGCTTCCTGCAAACACCGGACACGCTGCTGCTGGAGTGAAAAACCCACATGCAAATGACTCTTAAAGTAGGGTTAGCGGAAATGACTCTTAAAGTGGGGTTAGCACATCGTTCCTCCCCGCTGTGCACCTCGCGTGGGATTAGAACCGGGGAAGCCACGTGTGTGACGGGGCACGGGGCGGCTGCCGGGGGGGGGGAGCCGGAGGAGGTGAGGGTCGAGGAGCCGTCACAGGCCGGAGGAGGTGAGGGGCGAGGACCCGTCTCGTCGGAGGAGGTGAGGGCGGAGGAGCCGTCACAGGCTGGAGGAGGTGAGGGGCGAGGACCCGTCTCGTCGGAGGAGGTGAGGGGCGAGGAGCCATCACAGGCTGGAGGAGGTGAGGGGCGAGGACCCGTCTCGTCGCCGGGACCGGGCGAGGAGCCGTGGCAGGGTCGGGGGGCCGTGTGCTGGGTGAACCAGGGCTCCCCCCACCAGCAGCCTCCGTGTGGGTTGATCGTCGATGTAATGTGTCATAATTTGGCCTCCGATTCTGACAGGCCTGGCTGACTGGGGTATTAAATCATTGCCTCGAGGGACGCTCACTCTGGCAACACGGCCTGGTACAGCTGTCATCTCCTCCCACACAGTACCTATCATTTTTGACATGATTGGATCAAAATTAGTCAGTGCATTTAGATGTAAATTACAGACATCCAAGAATAGTAATGAGCACACACACACACACACACACACACACACAAATACAGGCCCCTCTAGAGCCGACACGGGCCACACGGCTTCCACCCGCCCCGCACCGCGTTCCCCCGGCTGATGAAGCAAAGCCTGATAACGAAAGTTGCGTATCAGACAAAGTCGGGAAACTTTTTGGACGGGCATCTTTAACGGAGCCTTAAATCCCCAGATAACTCTGTAATGTGAGCTCACCAAACGGCTCCCAACACCGACAGAGACATCTACGTGGCCTCTCCTGCAGCCTGACTCGGTCCCAGCAGGGCTTTTGGATGCCTTCCTCGTGCAGAATCCTCTTCCGAGGAACGAGGAGACGCTGTCCACGGGGGCTACTGACCCGGGCATTCCTGGGGATCAGGTTTGCCGGGATAGGGCAAGGGGGTCACTCTGCTTTCTTTCTCGGCAGGTGGCCTCCTTCACTGGGGGAGGTGGGATGATCTCCTCGGTCCCTCCTTCCTCCTGGAATTCGCACTCAGCCGCCACAAGGCCTTCCCTAAGGAGCGCCTCAAACGCTGTCCGACCACCTTCCAGGCACTGAACAGGGCTCTGCCCCGCCGGCCTCATACTCCAGGCAATACATCTCCCACCTGCTCCACATACAAACAGGTTTGGGGCCAGGACCTCGTAGCAAACCCTCTCCAGCACCTGCCTTGTGTAAGCCGGCTTGTCCACGATGACGGCATTATTCCGGCTCCAAACTAGCCTACTTTGCCGGCAACTGGTTTTAAATTTTGGTTTCTAATCTAGCCACACACACACACACACACACACACACGCAAAGGAGGAGGGAAATGCCTCTGACCGTGTGCCTCTTTAAATATCCCTTCATCAGACACAGTCGATAAAACTGACAAGGCTGTCCAGAGGGCAGGTGCAAAACCGTTTCTCCTGCAAAACCATGGAAATCTCAGCGCGCAGAGAAACGGCTCCTCCGGCTCAGGCAGAGAAGACCTGACTTCAGTTTGACATCCGGAGGTGACGACGGGGGCACCTGTGTTCATTCCCCGGCTCAGCCTTTCCACCGGGCCAGGCGGGCTGGAATTAAATTAGGTAATTAGTGTGCGTTGGGCCTGTCACCAGGGTTTAGGGCCACAGCCCGGTGCATGAAGCCATAATTAAACATCACGGGCTGCGATGACCGGGTGTGTGGGGGAGTTCTGGGGAGTGCAGACCCGGGGCGGGACGGGGGGTGACCCAAGGCAGGCCAGGGCCAGGGAAAAAATAAACCACTATAGCATCCGGGCTCCAGGAGCTCTCCGAGGTCTGTGACAAGGTGCTCACAAGAGCCGGAAGGTTAAATTGTCTTTACACTTCCCCCAGCAGGTTCACAGCATAAGGTAACATACTCAGTGTTTCCACTGGAACAACTGGAAACTCCCTCTGGAATACGCAGACAGAGCCCCCACCATCCAGGGTTTCACGGCAACATAAAGCAATCCTGGAATAAAGCAAACACGTACCTGAGCATTTATTTTTTCTTTTTCTTTTTTTTTCTTGAGATGCAGTTTCACTCTTCTTGCCCAGGCTGGAGTGCAATGGCACAGTCTCAGCTCACTGCAACCTCTGCCTCCCAGATTCAAGCCATTCCCCTGCCTCAGCCTCCCGAGTAGCTGGGATGACAGGCACCTGCCACCGCACTCGGCTAATTTTAGTATTTTTAGCAGAGACAGGGCTTTACCTTCCTGGCCCAGGCTGGTCTCGAACTCTCAACCTCAGGTGATCCACCCACCTCGGCCTCCCAAAGTGCTGGGATGACAGGTGTGGGTCAACGCACCTGGCCTATCTTATTATTATTATTATCATTATTATTATTATTATTTTAAGACAGGGTCTTGCTCTGTTTCCCAGGCTGCAGTGCAATGGCACAGTCTCAGCTCACTGCCACCTCTGCCTCCCAGATTCAAGCCATTCCCCTGCCTCAGCCTCCCAGGTAGCTGGGATGACAGGCACCTGTCACCACACCCGGCTGATTTTAATGTTTTTAGCAGAGACGGGGCTTCAGCTTGCTGGCCAGGCTGGTCTCGAACTCTCGACCTCAGGTGATCCACCCGCCTCGCCCTCCCAAAGTGCTGGGATGACAGGTGTGAGTCAATGCGCCTGGCCTATTTTTTTATTATTATTTTATTTTTTTAAGACAGGTCTTGCTCTGTTGCCCGGGCTGGAGTACAGCAGGTCAATCATGGCTCACTGCAGCCTTGAACACCTGGGCTCATGTGATCCTCCCTCCTCAGTCTTCCCAGTAGCTGGGACTACAGGCATGAGCCACCACAGCTATTTTTTTTTCCTTTTATTTTGTGTAGAAGTTGGGGGGGGGATCTTGCTATGTTGCCCAGGCTGGTCTTGAACTCCTGGCCTCAAGCGATCCTCCCACCTTGGCTTCTCCAAATGCTGGAATTGCAGGATTGCAGGTGTGAGCCACCAATCCTGCCACCCTTGGCCATTTCTGACCTCCTGAGTTTGAAAGACTCAGTATATTTGAAAGGGGGTGTTTGCGGCCAGGCGTGGCGGCTCACGCCTGTAATCCTAGAACTTTGGGAGCCTGAGGTGGGCAGATCACCTCAGGTCAGGAGTTCGAGACCAGTCTGACCAGCACGGTGCACAGGTACGGTGCGCACCTGTAACCCCAGCTACTTTGGAGGTTGAGGCAGGAGAATCGCTTGAACCCGGGAGGCGGAGGTTGCAGTGAGCCGAGATTGTATCCTTGCACTCCAGCCTGGGCGACAGAGCGAGACTCTGTCTCAAAAAAGATGAAAATAAAATAAATGAAAATAAAAATAAACAAAATAAAATGTCTATCGTAAATGAAATTTGCTATGAGTGTGGTGGTACAACTTGGGAAAATGCAGCGGGTACAACTTGGGAAGATGTTTGGTGAAAAGGGAGCAGTTTCTCCTGTCTCCTGGCTGAGTGAAATTGAAGAGGTAAATAGCTTTTCTTCTTTCTTTTTTTTTTTTTCTGAGACAGAGTCTCGCTCTGTTGCCCAGGCTGGAGCTCAGTGACGTGATCTCAGCCCACCGCAACCTCCACCTCCCGGGTTCATGCCATTCTCCTGCCTCAGCCTCCTGAGTAGCTGGGGGTGACAGACCTCCCGACCCACACCCGGCTAATTATTTTATTTTTTTATTTTTCTAGAAACGAGATATCGCTGTGTCGCTCAGACAAGTCTCCAACTTCTGGTCTCAAGCAATCCTCCAGTCTCAGCCTCCCTGCGTCATAGTATTCCAGGCATGAGCCACCGTGTCCAGCCAAATGTGCGTGCGTTTTCTTTTTCAGCCAGTCTGCGAATGGCCATTTGTTACACCCACGGAAACAGCTTCGTAAGGGGGAGGCTTGCATTTCCAGAACCGTGTCTGGATTGGTCCTTGGAGCAAACCTACTACAGTATAGATGCCTTAGGTACGTTTACAGATACGTCGGCTGAGTGCCGTGGCTCACACCCACAATCTTAGCACTTTAGGAGGCTGAGGGGGGAGGATCACTTGAGCCCGGGATTTCGAGGCTGGATAAGCTATGACGATACTGCTGAACTTCAGCCTGGAAGATATAGAAAGACCCGGTCTCTACCAAAAAAAAAAAAATCACTTAAAAAATAATTAGCCGGGCGTGGTGGCGGCACCTGTAGTCCCAGCTACTTGGGAGGCTGAGGCAGGAGAATGGCGTGAACCCGGGAGGCGGAGGTTGCAGTGAGCAGAGATCCGGCCACTGCACTCCAGCCTGGGGGAGAGAGTCAGACTCTGTCTGAAAACAAAACAATGCAAAGCAACCTGATCACGTTACTGCACTTCAGCCTGGCCAACAGAGCCCGGCCCCATCTGTACTAAAAATAAAATAACGAGCCAGGCGCGGTGGCTCAGGCCTGTCATCCCAGCACTTTGGGAGGCCGGGGCAGGTGGATCACGAGGTCAGGAGATCGAGACCATCCTGGCTCATATGGTGAAACCCCGTCTCTACTAAAAATACAAAAAAAAAAAAAAAATTAGCTAGACATGGTGGCAGGTGCCTGTTGTCCCAGTTTCTTGGGAGGCTGAGGCAGGAGAATGGCATGAACCTGGGAGGCGGAGGTTGCAGTGAGCTGAGATCACACCACTGCACTCCAGCCTGGGTAACAGCAAGACTCCATCTCAAAAAAAAAAAGAAAAGAAAAGAAAAGAAAATTAGCCAGGTGTGGTGGCAGGCGCCTGTCATCCCAGCTACTCAGGAGGCTGAGGCAGGAGAATCGCTTGAACCCGGGAGGCGGAGCTTGCAGTGAGCCGAGATCACACCACTGCACTCCAGCCTGGGTGACAGAGCCAGACTCCATCTCAATACATAAATAAATTAATTAGTTAATGTAAAAATAAATTAATTAGTTAATGTAAAAAGCCAGACGGCTTGTCCTGGGCCACCCGGCTGAGCTTGGAACCCAGGAGGGCTTCCCCACCGTGTACATGCGGGAATCCTTCTCAACACCGGTCCCTTTGCTGAAGACAAAAGACGTTTCATTTCCAGAGTGTATAAAACAGGTTCTCTCTTGAATTTCTGGACACCCTCAGACCACAACGGGCAATCATTCGAGGCAGCATCATGGCCTCGCTCCCCAGCAGGACAGAGGCGCTCAGGGCCCCCCCAACACCGGCTCGGGGCGAGTCACCTCTGACCGCAATTACCATCATGAGTGAGCCGGGCTCAGCTCTGCGGAAGCCGGAAAACACACTCGCGAAAAGTCTTTGATCACTTCTCCTTCTACGCCTTGAGGGATCCCACAAAACACATCTCCAAATTCGGATCCTTTTTACGACGCCCTGTGTCGACTTTGAAGTTAAATTATCTACCAGGAGGAACTGCCTAAGTTTTCTGGGCAGACTTCTCCGGACTCTCGGCTTTTTTTGCCTGTGAACCGCGTTCACCGAAAGCAATTTAATGTTCCTGGAATAGCAGCAAGAGGCCGGGTGCTAGGGTGCGGGCCTGTCATCCCAGCACTTTGGGAGGCTGAGGGGGAAGGATTGCTTGAGCTCAGGAGTTTGAAAGCAGCCGGGGCAACACGGCAAGACCCCAGGTGTATAAAAAAATAATTTTTTGGCAGGGAGTGGTGGCTCACACCTGTCATCCCAGCACTTTGGGAAGCTGAAGTGGGTGGATCACCTGCGGTCAGGAGTTCGAGACCAGCCTGGCCAACATGGCAAAACCCCATCAGTACTAAAAATACAAAAATTAGCCAGGGGGGGGTGGCAGGTGCCTGTAACCCCAGCTTCTTGGGAGGCTGAGACAGGAGAATCGCTCCAACCCGGGAGGCGGAGGTGGCAGTGAACGGAGATCTCACCGTTGCAGTCCAGGCTGGGGGACAGAGGAGACTCTCACTCAAAAAACAAAACAAAACGAGCCTATTCCTCTCATATAGGAAATGTCTAGAACCGGCAAACGCTGTAGAGACAGAAGGTAGATTTTGACTTGCCTGGGTCTGGGGACGCTACATGACCAGTTCTTCCCCCGGCTCTGTTTTTGGGGGATGACAATATTCTGGAATTACGTAGAGGAGAGGCTAGTACAATACGGCGAATGCAGTAAATACCAACAAACGGTTCTGCTTAAAATGGTTGCAGCACTCTGGGAGGCCGAGGCAGGAGCATCGCTGGAGACCAGGAGGACAAGATGGGTCTGAGCAACACGGTAAGACCCTGTCTCTACCAAGAAAATCGTAATAACACAAACATCAGCCAGGCATGGTGGTGCACGCCCACGGCCCCACCTACTCAGGAGGCTGAGGCCGGAGGAGCACCTGAGCCCGGATGTCACAGCTCACTGCAGCCTCTATGTGCACCATCATGCCTGGGTAGCAGCACGAGACTCTGTCTCAAAACAAATACATCCGTAATAAAAATAAAATGGCCAATTGCATGTTTCATGAAAGTCGTCTCCATAAAAAAAGTTTAAAACGTCAAAAAGAGCGCAGAGGCCAGGCGCGGTGGCTCACGCCTGCGATCCCAGTGCTTTGGGAGGCCGAGGCAGGTGGATCGCCTGAGGTCAGGGGTTCGAGACCAGCCTGGCCAACACGGCGAAACCCCATCTCTACTTCAACAATATAAAAAATGAGCCAGGCGTGGTGGCGGGCACCTGTCATCCCAGCTACTCGGGAGGCTGAGGCAGGAGAATCGCTTGAACCCAGGAGGCGGAGGTGGCAGTGAGCCGAGATCGTGCACCTGCACTCCAACCCGGGTGACAGAGCGAGACGCCATCTCGAAAAATAATAATAAATAAATAAATGCCCCAGGAAGCGTGGGATCAGGGTGCCATCTTCCTACTGCCCCCCGCCAGGCCATCCCCGAGGCTGCTGTCTGCAGAAATGGACGTCCGGCCACAGTGCATGAACTCAGAGCCCTTCCAGCCGACAGCACAGAAACGGCCGAAACAACAAGAAAAACAAAAGCCCCTTTTGAATACAACTTGGGAACTTGTCTCCTGCTGCTTCAGCCATGCTGTGAACAATAAATAAATCTTTGGCGGGAGGAAGGGGGGTGTCTGGCATCCAGTGGGATTGTCCCCAAAGCACAGAAAGAATCAGAAGACGGTGGCGTTACCCAAGCATGAATATTTCACCAGGCTCTGGACCTCCCTGGATTCCAAATGAACAGTCATCAGGTCCCAGGATCTCCACCTTCTCCCCGCCCGAATCCATCATCGTTTTCCTGAAATGGGTTATTATTATTATTATTATTATTGTTATTATTTGCTGATTGCACACCACCCCATCCCATGTAAAACTCCGTCGTTTTCTTTCTGAAAATGAGATTTTTTTTTTTTGAGACGGAGTCTCGCTCTGTCGCCCAGGCTGGACGGCAGTGGCCAGATCTCAGCTCACTGCAAGCTCCGCCTCCCGGGTTCACGCCATTCTCCTGCCTCAGCCTCCCGAGTAGCTGGGACTACAGGCATGCGCCACCTCGCCTGGCTAGTTTTTTGTATTTTTAGTAGAGACGGGGTTTCACCGTGTTAGCCAGGATGGTCTCGATCTCCTGACCTCGTGATCCGCCCGTCTCGGCCTCCCAAAGTGCTGGGATGACAGGCTTGAGCCACCGCGCCTGGCCGAAAATGAGATTTTTATAATATAAATTAGAAGTGTTTGGGAAAAGAGAGGGTGAGCCTCACGCGGGATCCCTGACTCCCCCAGTGACTCCCTCACCAAGGAGAGCCACTGGCGGGGGAAGCTTTGCCCTTGGACGCCGTTGAGACCATCGTGGCTGTCCTGAGCGTCCATCAACCCCAAATCCGGGGGAGGACTCCAGCTAATTACAGGTGCCCACCCAGGGTCAGGACCCAGGTCTTCACATCCTGCACATGAATGCCCTCTTCTGACCTCCTTGCAACTCTGACCAAATATCTCCTCTGGCCGGAAAGTTCCGGGGGCTTTCTCTCAGGCTGCAAACATTGAAGCAAATGAGACAAGCCATTTCTGACTTCCGAGGCTGTGAAAATTTAATATGTTTCTGAGTTCCATGAAGAGCGTCCAAACTTTTTCTGCTCGTCACTCAATAAAAAAAAAAAAAAAAAGGAGAAACTCATCTGTCTTTGGAGAGTTTTCTCACTTGCCCTGCCCTCAGTCGAAAGAAAAGCGTGTTATTCCGTTTGCCTTTGGTCGTTGGGTTGCTTTTGATGTGCCGAGTTTTACAGACATTGTTTTGCAGAGTCGGAAGGTGTATCACGTTCTCCTGTCATGAGATTAATTATACCTTAGCAGGTGTTTGACGAATGTGTGTCGAATCCCTAACCACTAAGGTGACGGTGTAATGAAGTGTAGAGCTTCAGAAGGTGATGAGGTTGGGAGGAGAGGCTGAGTGTCTTTATAAAAGGGACCCCAGGCCTGTCATCCCAGCACTTTGGGAGGCCGAGGTGGGCGGATCACAAGGTTAAGAGATCAAGACCAGCCTGGCCAACACGGTGAAACCCCGTCTCTACTAAAAATACAAAAATTAGCTGGGCACAGTGGCAGGTGTCTGTAATCCCAGCTACTGGGGAGGCAGAGGCAGGAGAATCACTTGAACGTGGGAGGCGGAGGTTGAAGTGAGTCAAGATTGCACCACGGCACTCCAGCCTGGGCAATAAGAGTGAAACTCCAACTCAAAATGAAATAATAAAATAAAATAAAACAAAAAAGAAAGCAAACTCTTCCTTCTCTGCATGTAAATCAACATACCTTCTCCTTGTTGTTGCTTCTGAAAAATGAGAAAAAATGAAAAGACTGATATATTGTGATGTAAAAACACACACACACACACACATATGAATATGTGTGTATGTGGGGGTGTATGTGGGGTGTGTATGAATGTGTGTGTGGGTGTATGTGGGGTGTGTATGAATGTGTGTCTGTGGGGTGTGTATGAATGTGTGTGTATGTGGGGTGTGTATGAATGTGCGGGTGTGAACGTGTGTGCACCTGTGTGTGCAGGAGTGTATGGATGTGTGTGGGTGTGTATGTGGGGGGTGTATATGAATGTGTGTGTATGTGGGGGTGTGTATGTGAGGTGTGTATGAGTGTGTGTCTGTGGGGTGTGTATGAATGTGTGGGTGTGAACGTGTGTGCACCTGTGTGTGCAGGGGTGTATGAGTGTGTGTGGGTGTGTATGTGGGGGGTGTGTATGTGGGGTGTGTATGTGGGGTGTGTATGAGTGTGTGTCTGTGGGGTGTGTATGCATGTGTGTGTATGTGGGGTGTGTGTGTGGAGGGTGTGTATGAATGTGTGGGTGTGAATGTGTGTGCACCTGTGTGCAGGTGTGTATGAATGTGTGTGTATGTGGGGGGTGTATGTGGGGTGTGTATGAATGTGTGTGGGTGTGAACGTCTGTGCACCTGTGTGTGTGCAGGAATCTATGTCTGTCTCCGTGTGCACAGGCCAGGGAAGCTCACACTCAAAGAAACAGTTCTCTTGATTCATTCGTGCCCCCACCCTGGTGCCTTGTGCAGAGTTCATCGCACCCCAAAAGACTCAGTGCCCGACGTGAACCCTGAGGGGCCCAGCCTGGGCAGCTGCGTGTCCCCAAAAACCCACCGTGTGGAACCCGCCACACTCCTGAAGGAAACGATCTTCCCAGCGGGGCAGGCTTGAACCTTCTGCCCTACAGGCCTGGGTCTTCCTATTCGGCTCCATGCCCAGGTACCTCCCGGGGTCTCTGCCCCCCAGCTCTGGAGTCTGTGTGAAGCTCATCACAACGCCAACCATCCAGCACTTTGGGAGGCCGAGGCGGGCGGTTCCCCGGGGTCAGGAGTTCGAGACCAGCCTGACCAACATGGTGAAGCCCCATCTCTACTAAAAATACAAAATTAGCCAGGTGCAGTGGCAGGTGCTTGTCATCCCAGCTACTCAGGAGGCTGAGGCAGGAGAATTGCTTGATCCCGGGAGGCGGAGGTTGCAGTGAGCCAAGATCGTGCCACTGCCGTCCAGCCTGGGCAATAGAGTGAGACTGTCTCAAAAAAAAAAAAAAAAAAAAGAGCTGTTGGCAGCCTGAATAAAAGATGGGAAATTAGGCTGGGCACCGTGGCTCACGGCTGTAATTCTAGTGCTCGGGGAGGCCGAGGCAGGTGGATCACCCAGGTCGGGAGTTCGAGACCGGCCTGGCCAACATGGGGAAGCCCCGTCTCTACTAAAAAGACAAAATCTGGCAGGTGCAGTGGCAGGTGCCTGTCATCCCAGCCACTCGGGAGGCTGAGGCAGGAGAATCACTTGAACCCGGGAGGCTGAGGTTGCAGTGAGCCGAGATCGCGCCACTGCACTCCAGCCTGGACGACGCAGCGAGACTCTGTCTCAAAAATAAAATTAAAAAAAAAAAAATGGCCACCACCCAGACCAAGCCCACCAGACACCCAGGACTCTGCATTGCAGCAAAATCACAGGCAGGAAACTTGACCGAGGTGGCCACAGGGGTGAAGCAGGGCTGCCTGTGTTGACCTCTCCGGCCCTGTGGGAATGCAGGGGCTCAGGTGCCCCCCACCGTCGGTCCCCAGCCTCCTGGCTGGCCCCAGGGAACCCCCTGCCGCTCCCTTTCTCGGGGACGGTTATGGGGACCGGGCGCGTTTGCTGCCCTGAGCCTGCGAGTCTGTGTTGAAGCTGCCACCGAGATGCCAACGGCTCCGTCCCGGCCAACGGACCACATGTGTGCCCACCGAGGCTCTCCAAGCCCGCCGGTGCCCCCGGGAAACGTACCAGCCACCGACCTTTGCTCCTCATCCAGGACCCCAGACCGACATCTGTGGGGTGTGTCATCCTGCCAGGATGACACGCGGCCGGTGCCTCCTGCAGGACGGGCCGCCGAGGCCTCCTCCGTCCCCCTCCTCCCGTCTCCGCCTCGTCTGCAGAGGCCCCACGTCTCTGCACCCTCAGGAACCAACCTTTCGGATGCGACATCCCTTGATTGGCCCGTCCTGGGGTCTCTTCCGTCGTCTCGCTGCACAGGCCCGGGCTTTGCGGTTCGATTATGAATGAAGGTCAATGTCAGAACGCAGCAGCTCCGTCACCCGCAGGGAACCGGCTTTTTAGGCCATGGTGATGGTGACACGCAGGCCGCCCGTCAGCCAGCCGGGGAGCGTGTGCTCAGCGTGGGGGCCGCCCCGTGCCCTGGCATTCTACAAACACGTGTCTCCCAGGACGCAGCCCCGGCACGTTTCTACCCACAGAACGCGCCTCTCTGGAAAGGCATCCGCCCGGCCTCGCCGTCTGAAACCTGTCAGCTTCGCCTATAGAGAGTCACGTCAGAAATCCAACGGCCGAGGCGGCGCGTGCCAGCGACGTGGCACCTGTCATGTCCTGACTTGTCGTTTGCGATGTTCTAAGGGAAGACGGTGTCAGACGAAGGCGGGCGGGGAAGACGGCTGGATGTTCCGTGTTTCTCTTTTTTGTTTTTTTTTTTCCCCCCCCGCCTTAAAAAAAAAAAAAAGACACAAGCTCGACACGACGGGCTGTAAAGTTTTTGTGTAAAACGTGGGGCCGCGTTCGAAAGCCGCCTCGAGCCTCGTGGTGAAGGAGGCAGGTAGCGCGTGGCCGGATCGGGCGTCTCCGAAAGTGGCCAAGGCGGGTGCAGGACCCTCCGGGAAACCAGGGGACTGTGTGCCGGGTCTTGATGTGGATTCTCGGGGGTTTTTCTTCTTTCCTTTTCTTTCTCCTTTTTTTCCTCTCTTCCTCCCTCCGTCTATGTGTCTCCCTCCATATCTCTCTGTCTCTGTGTCTCTCTTCTCCATCTCTCTCTTTTTGGATCTCTGTCTCTCTGTGTCTCTGTCTGTCTCTCTGCCTCTCTGTGTCTCTCTGTCTCTCCATCTCTTTGTGTCTCTGTCTCTGTCTCTGCCTGTCTCTCTCTCTCTCTCCCTGTGTCTCTGTCTCTCTCTCTCTCTTTGTCTCTGTGCCCGTTCATCTTCCTTTTCCCCTGATGCCCCTCTAGTTTTTAGGGGACTTTGAGCAGAATAAAAACTTACTCCCGGCCGGGCGCGGCGGCTCACGCCTGTCGTCCCAGCCCTTTGGGAGGCCGAGGCGGGCGGATCACGTGAGCTCATGAGTTCGACACCAGCCTGGCCAACCTGGTGAAACCCCGTCTCTCCTAAAATACAAAGAATTAGCCGGGCACGGCCGTGCGCACCTGTCATCCCAGCTCCTCAGGAGGCTGAGGCGGGAGAACAGCGTGAACCCGGGAGGCGGAGGTTGCCGTGAGCCGAGATCGCGCCACCGCCCTGCAGCCTGGGCGACAGAGCGAGACTCAGTCTCCAAAAAAGAGAAAAACGAAACAAACAAAGAAAAAAAAACCTTATTCCTCCATGACCGTCATCTTCAGGTCTGTGTTTCTCGCCAGACCAGACAGCAGGATCCCGGGCGCCATCCGGATGCCCCTCGCCGTGGGTGCCCGAGGCCCTGAGCGCGTTGTCAGCGTCGGCTTCGGAAGGGACTGGCCGGGCGCCTGTGCAGGGAGCCGGCTCCAGGGACCAGGAATCATTCCTGACGTCCAGGCCTCATGAACGCCTGCAAGCCGCCCTCCGTGTCACCTCCTATCAAACAGGCGGCTGCACCAGGAGCCCACGCCAGGCGGGCCCCCCGCTGCCAAATACTAACTGCGGGATCGTCGGTGCACCCGAGCTAGAAGCCGAGGCTCAGGGGCCTTGTGCTGGTGGTCTCTGCCCTGCTGCCGTCCGGACACGTGCCAGTCCCTCCCGGCTGAAGCCGTCCTCCTGCCTCAGCCTCTCGGGGAGCCGGGACCTCAGGCACCCACCCCGCCCGGCTGGTTTCTGTATATCTTGTACAGACAGGGGTCTGGCTGTGTTGCCCAGGCTGGTCTTGAACTCCCGGCCTCAAACAATCTGCCCAAAGTGCTGGAATTGCAGGGCTGAGCCACCATATCCAGCTATTTTGATTTTTTGTATTTGCTGTAGAGACGGGGTCTGGGTACGTTGTCCAGGCAGGAGGATCCCTTGACGTTAGGAGTTCAAGACCAGCCCAGGCAACGTGGTGAAACCCTGTCTCTACAAAAAGCACCCAAAAAATGAGTTGGGTGTGGTGGCACGTGCTTGGGAGGCTGAGGCGGGTAGATCACCTGAGGTCAGTTCAAGACCAGCCCAGACAATATGGTGAAACCCCGTCTCTACAAAAAAATACAAAAAAATTAAATAAGCCTGGTGCGGTGGCAGGTGCCTGTGGTCCCAGCTACTCGGGAGGCCGAGGCAGGAGGATCAGTTGACGTTAGGAGTTCAAGACCAGCCCAGGCAACGTGGTGAACTCCCGTCTCTACAAAAAATACCAAATAAATGAGCTGGGTGTGGTGGCAGGTGCATGTGGTCTCAGCTGCTCAGAAGACTGAGGCAGGAGGATCACCTGAGGTTAGGAGTTCAAGACCAGCCCAGGCAATATGGTGAAACCCCGTCTCTACCAAAAAATACAAAAGAAATAGTTCAGTGTGGTGGCAGGTGCCTGTGGTCCCAGCTACTCGGGAGGCTGAGGTGGGCGGATCACCTGAGGTTAGGAGTTCAAGACCAGCCCAGGCAATATGGTGAAATCCCATCTCTACAAAAAATACAAAAAAAATTAAATAAGCCTGGTGCGGTGGCAGGTGCCTGTGGTCCCAGCTACACAGGAGGCTGACGCAGGTGGATCACTTGACGTTAGGAGTTCAAGACCAGCCCAGGCAACGTGGTGAAACCCTGTCTCTACAAAAAGCACAAAAAAAATGAGTTGGGTGTGCTGGCACGTGCTTGGGAGGCTGAGGCAGGAGGATCACCTGAGGTTGGGAGTTCAAGACCAGCCCAGGCAACGTGGTGAACTCCCGTCTCTACAAAAAATACAAAATAAATGAGCTGGGTGTGGTGGCAGGTGCATGTGGTCTCAGCTACTCAGAAGGCTGAGGCAGGAGGATCACCTGAGGTTGGGAGTTCAAGACCAGCCCAGGCAATATGGTGAAACCCCGTCTCTACCAAAAATACAAAAATTAAATAAGCCTGGTGCAGTGGCAGGTGCCTGTGGTCCCAGCTACAGGAGGCTGAGGCAGGTGGATCACTTGAGGTTAGGAGTTCAAGATCAGCCCAGGCAACATAGTGAAAACCCATCTCTACAAAAGCACCAAAAATGAGTTGGGTGTGGTGGTACGTGCTTGGGAGGCTGAGGCAGGAGGATCACCTGAGGTTGGGAGTTCAAGATCAGCCCAGGCAACATGGTGAAACCCCGTCTCTACAAAAAAAAAAAAAAAAAATACAAAAATTAGTTCAGTGTGGTGGCAGGTGCCTGTGGTCCCAGCTACTTGGGAGGCTGAGGCAGGTGGATCACCTGAGGTTAGGAGTTCAAGACCAGCCCAGGCAACATGGTGAAACCCCGTCTCTACAAAAATATACAAAAAATTAGTTCAGTGTGGTGGCAGGTGCCTGTGGTCCCAGCTACTCGGGAGGCTGAGGCGGGTGGATCACCTGAGGTTAGGAGTTCAAGACCAGCCCAGGCAACATGGTGAAACCCCGTCTCTACAAAAAAAAAAAAAAAAAAAAAATACAAAAATTAAATAAGCCTGGTGCGGTGGCAGGTGCCTGTGGTCCCAGCTACACAGGAGGCTGACGCAGGTGGATCACTTGACGTTAGGAGTTCAAGACCAGCCCAGGCAACGTGGTGAAACCCTGTCTCTACAAAAGCACAAAAAATGAGTTGGGTGTGCTGGCACGTGCTTGGGAGGCTGAGGCAGGAGGATCACCTGAGGTTGGGAGTTCAAGACCAGCCCAGGCAACGTGGTGAACTCCGTCTCTACAAAAATACAAAATAAATGAGCTGGGTGTGGTGGCAGGTGCATGTGGTCTCAGCTACTCAGAAGGCTGAGGCAGGAGGATCACCTGAGGTTGGGAGTTCAAGACCAGCCCAGGCAATGTGGTGAAATCCCATCTCTACAAAAATACAAAAAATTAAATAAGCCTGGTGCAGTGGCAGGTGCCTGTGGTCCCAGCTACTTGGGAGGCTAAGGCAGGTGGATCACCTGAAGTTAGGAGTTCAAGATCAGCCCAGGCAACATGGTGAAACCCCATCTCTACAAAAGCACAAAAAATGAGTTGGGTGTGGTGGCAGGTGCCTGTGGTCCCAGCTACTGGGAGGCTGAGGCAGGAGGATCACCTGAGGTTGGGAGTTCAAGACCAGCCCAGGCAACATGGTGAACCCCGTCTCTACAAAAAAAAAAAAAAAAAAAAAATACAAAAAATTAAATAAGCCTGGTGCGGTGGCAGGTGCCTGTGGTCCCAGCTACACAGGAGGCTGACGCAGGTGGATCACTTGACGTTAGGAGTTCAAGACCAGCCCAGGCAACGTGGTGAAACCCTGTCTCTACAAAAAGCACAAAAAAAATGAGTTGGGTGTGCTGGCACGTGCTTGGGAGGCTGAGGCAGGAGGATCACCTGAGGTTGGGAGTTCAAGACCAGCCCAGGCAACGTGGTGAACTCCCGTCTCTACAAAAAATACAAAATAAATGAGCTGGGTGTGGTGGCAGGTGCATGTGGTCTCAGCTACTCAGAAGGCTGAGGCAGGAGGATCACCTGAGGTTGGGAGTTCAAGACCAGCCCAGGCAATGTGGTGAAATCCCATCTCTACAAAAAATACAAAAAAAATTAAATAAGCCTGGTGCAGTGGCAGGTGCCTGTGGTCCCAGCTACACAGGAGGCTGACGCAGGTGGATCACTTGAGGTTAGGAGTTCAAGACCAGCCCAGGCAACATGGTGAAACCCCATCTCTACAAAAAGCACCAAAAAAATGAGTTGGGTGTGGTGGTACGTGCTTGGGAGGCTGAGGCAGGAGGATCACCTGA
The DNA here is from genome assembly GCA_030247045.1 of Colobus guereza. Lineage (NCBI taxonomy): Eukaryota > Metazoa > Chordata > Mammalia > Primates > Cercopithecidae > Colobus > Colobus guereza. The sequence goes on from CM058096.1 coordinate 155,712,077, forward strand.
GGTTGGGAGTTCAAGATCAGCCCAGGCAATATGGTGAAACCCCGTCTCTACAAAAAAAAAAAAAAAATACAAAAAATTAGTTCAGTGTGGTGGCAGGTGCCTGTGGTCCCAGCTACTTGGGAGGCTAAGGCAGGTGGATCACCTGAGGTTAGGAGTTCAAGACCAGCCCAGGCAACATGGTGAAACCCCATCTCTACAAAAGCACCAAAAAAAAAAAATGAGTTGGGTGTGGTGGCACGTGCTTGGGAGGCTGAGGCAGGAGGATCACCTGAGGTTGGGAGTTCAAGACCAGCCCAGGCAATATGGTGAAACCCCGTCTCTACAAAAAAAAAAAAAAAAAATACAAAAAATTAAATAAGCCTGGTGTGGTGGCAGGTGCCTGTGGTCCCAGCAACTTGGGAGGCCTGAGGCGGGTGGATCACCTGAGGTTAGGAGTTCAAGACCAGCCCAGGCAACGTGGTGAAACCCTGTCTCTACAAAAAATACAAAATAAAAAAATAGTAAGTTGGGTGTGGTGGCACGTGCTTGGGAGGCTGAGGCGGGTGGATCACCTGAGGTTAGGAGTTCAAGACCAGCCCAGGCAACATAGTGAAAACCCATCTCTACAAAAAATATACAAAAATAATTAGTTCAGTGTGGTGGCAGGTGCCTGTGGTCCCAGCAACTCGGGAGCCTGAGGCGGGTGGATCACCTGAGGTTCGGAGTTCAAGACCAGCCCAGGCAACATGGTGAACCCCTGTCTCTACAAAAACTACCAAAAAAAAAAAATTAAATAAGCCTGGTGTGGCAGGTGCCTGTGGTCCCAGGTACTTGGGAGCCTGAGGCGGGTGGATCACCTGAGGTTAGGAGTTCAAGACCAGCCCAGGCAACGTGGTGAAACCCCGTCTCTACAAAAAATATACAAAAAAATTAGTTCAGTGCGGTGGCAGGTGCCTGTGGTCCCAGCTCCTCGGGAGGCCGAGGCAGGAGGATCCCTTGAGGCCAGGAGATGGAGGCTGCACTGAGCCGAGATCGCGCCCCGTGTGCTCCAGCCTGCATGACAGACGGAGACTCTGTCTGAAAAAAACAAACCAAAAACTAAAATCAATAAATCCAGTTTTTCAAGGAATCCGCCAGGGACGGCCGGAGCCCGTGTGCGAAGTGGGGTTTGCAGGCACAGCCAGGAAGGGGAGAGTCTCCGTCTCCTGCCCAGATTCAGACCCAGGTCGGGGAAGCCGCTTTTCCGTCCTCGGAATCTGGGAAACGTGGCTGGTTTTCGTCTCCTGGGCTACAGGATCGCTTTTGTTTTGCAACGGGAACGTCACAAACGGAGTCTGGCCAGGTTTCCCCCCGCCCCGGCCATTCGGAATGAGCTGGTCACAGGTCTGCACGGCACGGGGCAGGGGGCAGCCGGGGCAGGGAAGGGCTTGATTCCGGTTTGGGGTGAATTGAGAGACCCGAAGGCCAGCCCGGGAGGCGGGAAGGAGGCCCCGGCGTTGGCAGCGGGGGACCCAGCGGGGTGAAGGCCGTTCAGGGTTGGAAACGCGGCGAAGGCCCCGACACACGTCCACCGTTTCCATAGGTGACATCGCCACCGTGTGGCCGACGGGACACGACGCAGTGAACGACGCGGGGCCGGAGTGGCCGTCGCGTCTCTGGGGGTGTCCGTCCCGCCTCTGGGGCATCCGTCCCGTCTCTGGGGGTGTCTGTTCCATCTCTGGGGGTGTCCGTCCCGTCTCTGGGGCGTCCCGTCTCTGGGGCATCCATCCCGTCTCTGGGGCGTCCGTCCCGTCTCTGGGGCATCCGTCCCGTCTCTGGGGGTGTCTGTCCCATCTCTGGGGGTGTCCATCCCGTCTCTGGGGCATCCATCCCGTCTCTGGGGCATCCGTCCCGTCTCTGGGGTGTCTGTCCCATCTCTGGGGGTGTCTGTCCCATCTCTGGGGGTGTCTGTTCCATCTCTGGGGGTGTCCGTCCCGTCTCTGGGGCGTCCCGTCTCTGGGGCATCCATCCCATCTCTGGGGCGTCCATCCCGTCTCTGGGGGTGTCTGTCCCATCTCTGGGGCGTCCGTCCCGTCTCTGGGGGTGTCTGTCCCGTCTCTGGGGGTGTCTGTCCCGTCTCTCTCTGGGGGTGTCTGTTCCATCTCTGGGGGTGTCTGTTCCATCTCTGGGGGTGTCCGTCCGTCTCTGGGGCGTCCGTCTCTGGGGCATCCATCCCATCTCTGGGGCGTCCATCCTGTCTCTGGGGTGTCTGTCCCATCTCTGGGGTGTCCGTCCTGCCTCTGGGGTGTCTGTCCGTCTCTGGGGTGTCTGTCCGTCTCTCTCTGGGGGTGTCTGTCCCGTCTCTGGGGGTGTCTGTTCCATCTCTGGGGGGTGTCCATCCCGTCTCTGGGGGTGTCCGTCCCGTCTCTGGGGCGTCCGTCCCGTCTCTGGGGTGTCTGTCCCGTCTCTCTGGGGGTGTCCGTCCTGCCTCTGGGGTGTCTGTCCTGTCTCTGGGGGTGTCCGTCCTGTCTCTGGGGGTGTCCGTCCCGTCTCTGGGGGTGTCCATCCGTCTCTGGGGCATCCGTCCGTCTCTGGGGTGTCTGTCCCGTCTCTGGGGTGTCTGTCCCATCTCTGGGGTGTCTGTCCGTCTCTGGGGGTGTCCGTCCCGTCTCTGGGGCGTCCGTCCCGTCTCTCTGGGGTGTCCGTCCGTCTCTGGGGTGTCTGTCCCATCTCTGGGGCGTCCGTCCGTCTCTGGGGGTGTCTGTCCGTCTCTGGGGTGTCTGTCCTGTCTCTGGGGGTGTCTGTCCCATCTCTGGGGCGTCCGTCTCTGGGGTGTCCGTCTGCCTCTGGGGTGTCTGTCCGTCTCTGGGGTGTCTGTCCCGTCTCTGGGGTGTCTGTCCCGTCTCTGGGGTGTCTGTCCCGTCTCTGGGGTGTCCGTCCTGCCTCTGGGGTGTCCGTCCGTCTCTCTCTGGGGGTGTCTGTTCCATCTCTGGGGTGTCCGTCCTGCCTCTGGGGGTGTCTGTCCTGCCTCTGGGGGTGTCTGTCCGTCTCTGGGGGTGTCCGTCCTGCCTCTGGGGTGTCCGTCCTCTCTGGGGTGTCTGTCCTGCCTCTCTGGGGTGTCTGTTCCATCTCTGGGGTGTCCGTCCTGCCTCTGGGGTGTCCGTCCCGTCTCTGGGGGTGTCCGTCCCGTCTCTGGGGGTGTCCGTCCCGTCTCTGGGGGTGTCTGTCCCGTCTCTGGGGGTGTCTGTCCCGTCTCTGGGGGTGTCCGTCCCGCCTCTGGGGGTGTCTGTCCCGTCTCTCTCTGGGGGTGTCTGTTCCATCTCTGGGGGTGTCCGTCCCGTCTCTGGGGGTGTCTGTCCCGTCTCTCTCTGGGGGTGTCTGTTCCATCTCTGGGGGTGTCCGTCCCGTCTCTGGGGCGTCCATCCCGTCTCTGAGGCGTCCGTCCCGTCTCTGGGGGTGTCCATCCCGTGTCTGGATTGTCCGTGCTGCCTCTGTCTGCCGTGGCCGTCCTGTCCCCCGTGTGCCTTTCGTGTCGCTGCAGCGGCCGTCCTGGTTCCAGATTCCGATCCGCTGCTTCCTCCGCCCAGCACGGAGCCCAGCCTCGGGGCCCGGAGGCGTCGCACGGCCTCCCGGTGAGCCCGGCGGGGAGGGCAGGAGCCCGCCCCGGTGATGGTCGGACTTCGACACGCCAGTCACGACGCTGGAAATTCCGATACGGACGGACCAGACCGTCTGTGTGGAGGGAAACGTTACTTTTCGTCAGGGCCGTGGGCGGTCGTTATTTTTACGAGATATTCACTGAAATAGTCTCAGCCATTAAAATCATCCTCTCGTGGTTTAAATACACAGATATCTCTCACGTGTATCTATCCGTGCACAAATACCTCTACAGCTATATAAATATATATATACAGACAAAGTGTGTGTGTGTGTGTGTGTGTGTGCGTGTGTGTGTGTGTGTGGAGAGAGGAGAAATAGTCACTGAAATACTATCACCATCAGAATCATCTTGTAATGGTTTAAATACACACATATATAGATCTCATCTATATCTGTACATGCACAAATACCTCTACAGCTGTATAAATATATATATACAGACAAAGTGTGTGTGTGTGTGTGTGGAGAGAGTAGAAATAGTCACTGAAATATTATCGCCATCAGAATCATCTTGTAATGGTTTAAATACACACATATATAGATCTCATCTATATCTGTACATGCACAAATACCTCTACAGCTATATAAATGCATCTATACATAAAGCTGTGTGAGTGAGTGTGAGTGTGTGCAGAGAGAGGAGAAATATTCACTAAAATATTACCAGCCATCAGAATCATCTTCTAATGGTTTAAATATACACATTTATCATATATAGCTATCCATGCACAAATACTTCTACCCCTATATAAATGCATATATACTTACAAAGTGAGTGTGTGTGTGTGTGTGTGTGTGTGTGGAGGGAGAAGAGAAATATTCACTGAAATATTATCGCCATCAGAATCATCTTGTAATGGTTTAAATATACACATATTTATCATCTATATCTATAGATGCACAAATACCTCTACAGCTGTATAAATGCATCTATACATAAAGCTGTGTGTCTGTGTGTGTGTGTGGAGAGAGGAGAAATAGTCACTGAAATATTATCGCCATCAGAATCATCTTCTCATGGTTTAAATATACATATTTATCATATATACCTATCCATGCACAAATACCTGTACAGCTACATAAATGCATCTATACATACAAGGTGTGTGTGTGTGTGTGAGAGAGAGAGAGAAGGAGAGATACTCACTGAAATATTCATCAAAATCATCTTCTAGTGGTTTAAATATCCATATTTATCATCTATATCTATAGATGCACAAATACCTCTACCCCTATATAAATGCATATATACTTACAAAGTGAGTGTGTCCGTGTGTGTGTGGAGAGAGAGAAATACTGAAATATTATCACCATGAAAATCATCTTCTAATGGTTTAAATATACAGATTTATCATATACACCTATCCATGCACAAATACCTGTACAGCTACATAAATGCATATATATATACAAGGGTGAGTGTGTGTGTGTGTGTGTGGAGAGAGAGAAGGAGATACTCACTGAAATATCAGCCATCAAAATCATCTTCTAGTGGTTTAAATATCCATATTTATCATCTATATCTATAGATGCACAAATACCTCTACCCCTATATAAATGCATATATACTTACCAAATGTGAGTGAGTGTGTGTGTGTGCAGAGAGAAATACTCACTGAAATATTATCAGCCATCAAAATCATCTTGTAATGGTTTAAATACACATATTTATCATACCTATCTATGCATGCACAAATGCCTGTACAGCTACATAGGTGCATATATAGTAAATAAATAGTTTAAATATCCATATTGATCATATATTTCTATACAGGCACAAATACCTCTACAGCTATATAAATGCATATATACTTACAAGGGGTGTGTGTGTGAGAGAGAGAGAGAGAAGGAGAGATACTCACCGGGATAGCCACATCAAAATCGTCTTCTAGTGGTTTAAATATCCATATCTATCATCTAGATCTATAGATGCATACATACCTGTATACCTATATAAATGCATATATACGTACAAAGCGTGAGTGTGTGTGTGTGTGTGTGTGTGTGTGTGTGTGTGTGTGGAGGAGAAGAGAAATATTCACTGAAATATTATCGCCATCAGAATCATCTTGTAATGGTTTAAATATACACATATATATATCTCATCTATATCTATAGATGCACAAATACCTCTACAGCTGTATAAATGCATCTATACATAAAGCTGTGTGTCTGTGTGTGTGTGTGGAGAGAGGAGAAATAGTCACTGAAATATTATCGCCATCAGAATCATCTTCTCATGGTTTAAATATACATATTTATCATATATACCTATCCATGCACAAATACCTGTACAGCTACATAAATGCATCTATACATACAAGGGGTGTGTGTGTGTGTAGAGAGAGAGAGAGAAGGAGAGATACTCACTGAAATATTCATCAAAATCATCTTCTAGTGGTTTAAATATCCATATTTATCATCTATATCTATAGATGCACAAATACCTCTACCCCTATATAAATGCATATATACTTACAAAGTGAGTGTGTCCGTGTGTGTGTGGAGAGAGAGGAGAAATACTGAAATATTATCACCATGAAAATCATCTTCTAATGGTTTAAATATACAGATTTATCATATACACCTATCCATGCACAAATACCTGTACAGCTACATAAATGCATATATATATACAAGGGGTGAGTGTGTGTGTGTGTGTGTGTGTGCGGAGAGAGAGAGAAGGAGAGATACTCACTGAAATATCAGCCATCAAAATCATCTTCTAGTGGTTTAAATATCCATATTTATCATCTATATCTATAGATGCACAAATACCTCTACCCCTATATAAATGCATATATACTTACCAAATGTGAGTGAGTGTGAGTGTGTGTGCAGAGAGAAGAGAAATACTCACTGAAATATTATCAGCCATCAAAATCATCTTGTAATGGTTTAAATACACATATTTATCATACCTATCTATGCATGCACAAATGCCTGTACAGCTACATAGGTGCATATATAGTAAATAAATAGTTTAAATATCCATATTGATCATATATTTCTATGCAGGCACAAATACCTCTACAGCTATATAAATGCATATATACTTACAAGGGGTGTGTGTGTGTGCGGAGAGAGAGAGAGAGAGAGAAGGAGAGATACTCACCGGAATAGCCATCAAAATCGTCTTCTAGTGGTTTAAATATCCATATCTATCATCTATATCTATAGATGCATACATACCTGTATACCTATATAAATGCATATATACGTACAAAGCGTGAGTGAGTGTGTGTGTGTGTGTGTGTGTGTGTGTGTGTGTGGAGGGAGACGAAGAGTGAGAAAGAGAGAGGGAGACGATTTTCTAGGTTTAGAATTACGCGTCTCCCACAAAACACCTACTGGCCTCCCACGGTGCTGGGATGACAGGCAGGAGCTATCGTGCCCGGCCTGCTTGTGATGAGTTGTTTGGGATCAATGAATTCACGGGGTGTTGGGATGGGGAATAACAAGGGTAATGATCTTTTAAAAATGCAGAAAGGGACAGGTACTGTGGCTCACGCCTGTAATCTCAGCGCTTTAGGAGACCGAGGCGGGAGGATGGCTTGAGGCCAGGAGTTTGAGAGTGGCCTGGGCAACCTAGCAAGACTCTGTCTTTATGAGAAAAATAAATAGGCCGGGCGCGGTGCCTCACACCTGTCATCCCAGGACTTAGGGAGGCCGAGGTGGGCGGATCACGAGGTCAGGAGATCGAGACTAGACTGGCGAACACGGTAAAACCCCGTCTGTACTAAAAATACAAAAATTAGCCAGGCGTGGTGGCAGATGCCTGTCATCCCAGCTACTCGGGAGGCTGAGGCAGGAGCATCCCTTGAACCCAGGAGGCGGAGCTTGCAGTGAGCCGAGATCGCGCCACCGCGCTCCAGCCTGGTGACAGAGCGAGACTCCGTCTCAAAAAAGAAGCAAAAAAGAAAAAAGTATTCTTACAGAGAAGAGGGTCTCGCGGTTGGCCAGGCTGGTCAGGCCTGAGCCACTGCCCGGCCACCTACAGCTTTTTGTCCCCACATTCAGACCAGGAAGAGGCACAGCTCAGGCGTGAGCCGAGATCGCGCCACCGCACTCCAGCCTGGGTGACAAGAGCGAGACTCCCTCTTAAAAACAAACAAACAAACAAACAAAAAGTCATCCCAAGCAGCAGTTCGATACTATTTTCTTTGTCTACTCTCTCCCGATCTCTCCACTGGACAGGAGGGAACTTCACAGTGACCCGCCCCCAACCCAGCCACCGGGCACCCAGCACAGCATCCAGGGCTCCGTGGACACTCAACAAATATCCACGAAGCCCGACTCAGCCCGGGCAGGGCCGGGAGGCCGTGACGGAAAAAGGAGAAAAAGAAAAATGGGCACGTAGTGACGGCTGCAGCTTGCAGAGAAAAGGGGGTATTTGGGGGCGATTCCCCAGGGGTGCGTCCGTCAGCCAGAACCACTTCCAGGCTGTGTTTTTCTTCCCCGTCTCCGAGGCCGGGCAGGCGATAAATCTTTCAGCAACGTGGGGGCCTCGCAGGACGGAGCCCGGCCACCACCTACGTGGTGTGGCTCTGGGGACCCCCGGACCCTCCCCGCTGTCCCGCATCCAGAAATCCCGCTGCCCCGCCCCAACCCGGCCGCAGGTGCCTCCACGTCCTCCGTTCCTTCCTCGGGGTACAAATAAAAATGAACGGCAGCTGTGAAAACACTCGTTCTATCCGGGTGGCGAAATGCATGAGACCGGGAGGCCTGCCCTGAACGCCGTCCCCCCGTTTATCGGGATTCCCGACAGGGCCTGGGAGGTCTGGACAGGGCAGGCTCCAGGTCCCAAGAACCAGGACAGACGGGAGCGGGGAGCAGGTGCGGGCTCTGAGGGTTTGCACAGTGAAGATTTTCTGCCACCGAGGCGGCTGGTTCAGGACCCCCGGCCAGGAAGGGTGGGAGGCAGCTGGAGCAGCCTGTGTCTCCCTGAGACGTTCCCCGACAGCCCCTCACGCGACCCTGAGGCCCTGGCTTGTGTGCTGTGTCTGCAGCATGAAAACAATGGCTTTTATTATCTTTTTTATGCTATGTTATTTGTTGAGATGGAGTCTCGCTCTGTCGCCCAGGCTGCAGTGCAATGATCCGATCTCGGCTCACTGCAAGCTCCGCCTCCCGGGTTCCAGCGATTCTCCTGCCTCAGCCTCCTGAGTAGCCGGGACGACAGGCACCTGCCACCACGCCCGGCTGATTTTGTATTTTTAGTATAGACAGGGTTTCTCCGTGTTGGCCAGGCTGGTCTCGAACTCCCGACCTCAGGTGATGCACCTGCCTCGGCCTCCCAAAGTGCCGGGACGACAGGTGCCAGCCACCACGCCCGGCCTTGTTTTTATTATTTTTGAGGTGGCATCTTGCTCTGTCGCCCGGGCTGGAGTGCGGTGGCGAGATCACGGCTCACTCCAGCCTCCAGCTCCTGGGCTAAAGTGATCCTCCCGCCTCAGCCTCTTCAGGAGCCGGGGCGACAGGCACCCACGTCACTAGGCCCAGCTAATGTATCTTTTATTATTTTTTAGAGACATGGTCTCGTTGTGTTCCCCAGGCTGGGGAGACACTCAAACTCCTGGTCTCCAGAGATCCTCGTGCCTCGGCCTCCCAAAGTGCTGGGATTGCAGGTGTGAGCCACCGCGCCCGGCCCAAAACAAAATTTAGAAGCAAGAGAAGCACAGTGGCTCATGCCTGTCATCCCAGCACTGTGGGAGGCTGAGGCAGTGGGATCACCTGAGGTCGGGAGTTCGAGACCAGCCTGACCAACACGGTGAAACCCCGTCTCTACTAAAAATATGAAAATTAGCCAGGCGTGGTGGCAGGTGCCTGGAATCCCAGCGACTCAGGAGGCTGAGGCAGGAGAATCGCTTGAACCCGGGAGGCGGAGGTTGCGGTGAGCCGAGATCGCGGCCATTGCACTCCAGCCTGGGCGACAGAGTGAGACTCTGTCTCGAAAAGAAGAGAACAGAAGAGAAGAGAAGAGAGAAAGGGGAGGGGAGGGGAGGAGAGGGGGCAACATAGCCGCTTATAAGAACAACAGAGCGGCCAGGCGCGGTGGCTCACGCCTATAATCCCAGCACTTTCGGAGGTCGAGGCGGGCGGATCACCTGACATCAGGAGTTTGAGACCAGCCTGCGCAACATGGTGAAACCCCGTCTCTATTAAAAATCCAAAAATTAGCCAGGCATGGTGGCAGGTGCCTGTCATCCCAGCTACTTGGGAGGCTGAGGCAGGAGAATGGCGTGAACCCAGGAGACAGAGGTTGCAGTGAGCCAAGATTGCATGACTGCTCTCCAGCCCTGGGTGACAGAGTAAGACAGACCCCCTCTCAAAAGAGGAGAGGGGAGAGGAGGGGAAGGGAGGGAGCTGCTTGTAAGAAAAATAGAGGGGCCGGGTGCGGCGGCTCACACCTGTCATCCCAGCACTTTGGGAGGCCGAGGCGGGCGGATCACCTGAGGTCAGGAGTTTGAGACCAGCCTGGCCAACATGGTGAAACCCCGTCTCTACTAAAAACACAAAAATTAGCCGGGCTTGGTGGCAGGTGCCTGTAATCCCAGCGACTCAGGAGGCTGAGGCAGGAGAATCGCTGGAACCCGGGAGGCGGAGCTTGCAGTGAGCCGAGATCGCGCCCCTGCACTCCAGCCTGGGCGACAGAGCGAGACTCCGTCTCAAAAACTAAAAATAAAATAAAAGTTCCACGGGGAAACGAGCCGGAATATGTATCCCCCACCGTTCTCTAGAGACTGAGGCTGTTTGTGCCGTTACGTTTCTCAAAGTTTTCTCGAATTAATTTATTTTTTTCCTGTATCATGTTCCAGAATTTTCTGCCAGGAGCCTGTATGCCTCTCTTTTGCCAGCCGAAGGGAGCCCTTGTTTTTTTTTTATTTTTAAAATCGAACGGCCGGTTTCTTTCTGTCTTTGTCAGGAGCATACGGTACGGTGACCGGTCCCAGCGCCGCAGGGACCCCGTTTTGTGGGGACGCCCGTGGGCAGAGCGGGTGAGACACGAGGGCAGAAGGCGCCTCGGGCTGGGTCAGGGACAAGGAGCTGCCATGCGATGCCCTGATTATTCTATTCCGTGGCACAGCCGTGGGCAGGACCCCCTCACGCAGGTGAGCGGCCCCAGGTAAGCCACACCCTGCCTCACCTTGCAAGCGTGCCGGGGAGGTGACCCCACCCGCAGGTCACAGGCACGGCCGTTCTTACGGGAAGCCCGGAGCCTCCGGTGTGGCGAGGTGGCCTGGAAGGCGGTGGGGGGGATTAGCGCGGCCGGGCGTCTGCCGCTGTGGCCTGACGTCGGCTCCCGGCAGAAACAAGTGGGTTTCTGAGACGCAGCCCCTGTGATGTGGGAGCCGGGCGCCCGGGCTGTGCAGACGTTTCTCAGTAATATTTGTCCAGAAGCAAAGACTGAACTCCTGGCTGGAGCCTGCGAGGCCACTACAGACAGACCACGGATTCTGGCGGCGGGGAACCTGGCAATTAGCAGGATTTATGATGTTTGCACGGCTCCCGGGGTGGGATCCTGTTGGAGGCGGCCCCGGGCAGGAGCGTGTGGGGTCCAGACGGTCTCTCCAGCCCGGCTTCAGATCAGGCCACGTGCTGTCCGGGAGGACCCGTTGTCAGAGACGAAAGAACCGGAGCAACTCCATCTCGACTGACGGCCGGGAAATGAGGCTGGAACCTCCTGGCTGCCTTCTCAGAAACAGCCTTTGGGATCCCAGCACTTTGGGAAGCCGAGGCGGGTGGATTGCTTGAGGTCGGGAGTTCAAGACCAGCCTCGCGTCTGGTGCAGACGGTGAAATCTTGTGTCTACAAAAACACAAAAATTAGCCGGGCGCGGTGGTGGCAGGTGCCTGTCATCCCAGCTACTCAGGAGGCTGAGGCAGGAGAATGGCTTGAACCCGGGAGGCGGAGGTTGCAGTGACCAGAGATTGGGCCGCTGCACTCCAGCCTGGTGGCCGAACGAGACTCTGTCTCAGAGAAAAAAAAAAAAAAAAAGGAACAAATTAATAATGTTTACTGGCTGGGCTCAATGGCTCACGCCTGTCATCCCAGCACTTTGGGAGGCTGAGGCAGGTGCATCACCTGAGGTCAGGAGTTCAAGACCAGCCTGGCCGATGTGGTCAAACCCGTCTCTATTAAAAATACAAAAATGAGCCGGGCGAGGTGGCAGGTGTCTGTAGTCCCAGCTACTCAGGAGGCTGAGGCAGGAGAATGGCGTGAACCCGGGAGGCAGAGGTTGCGGTGAGCCGAGATCCGGCCACTGCACTCCAGCCTGGGCGACAGAGCAAGACTCCGTCTCAAACACAAAGAAACAAAAACAAAAAATGGCGCAAAAGGTGAATTCTAGGTTCTGCACGTGTCACGTACCACGGTAAACGCACAGGAAAACAAGCCTCAGCATTCATCAGCCACAATGTGAAAACCAGGCCTTCATCCATTTTTATTATTAATTTCAGACGGTCAGTCGGGCAACTCAAAAAGCAGGTATTTGGTTTAAGAGCCGCGTGAGTCCAGGCCACCCGGGGTGCTCGGCTGCTTAATTGCAAAATAATTAGAGAAAATTGGTGACTTCTCTCATCTCCCTTTCATCTTTCATCTGCGGCTAATGAGAATTCTGCAGCTTGGAGGCTGAAAGTTAAAATCTAGACGCTTCTGGTTCTATTCTAATGATGGTCCGTTCGCCGCGGCCCAGGCACAAAGCAAGCTGACTGTTTTGTAGCATTTGGACTTTTTTTTTTTTTTTTTACTAAATGTCATAAGGGAAATTTAATTCCTTTGAATTAAACGTCTTTAAAAGCTCATCCCTTTAGTCTTTCAGCTCTTCTGCTTGGGCTGCTCCCACGCTGTGGGGTGCCCTCCCATTCTCAATAAATCCCCGCATTCCTTCCTTGCAAAGAAAAATAAAAAATAAAAATAAAACAGGGCCAGGTGCAGGGGCTCACGCCTGTTATCTGAGCACTTTGGGAGGCCGAGGCAGGTGGATCACGAGGTCAGGAGATCGAGACCATCCTGGCCAACACCGTGAAACCCCATCTCTACTAAAAATACAAAAATTAGCCAGGCGTGGTGGTGGGCGCCTGTAGTCCCAGCTACTCAGGAGGCTGAGGCAGGAGAATGGCGTGGACCCGGGAGGTGGAGGTTGCGGTGAGCCGAGATCACGCCACTGCACTCTAGCCTAAGCAACAGAGCGAGACTCCCTCTCAAAAAATTAAAACAAAACAAAACAAAACAAAACAAAAATTGGCCGGGTGTGGTGGCGGCGCCTGTAATCCCAGCTACTCAGGAGGCTGAGGCAGGAAACTCGCTTGAACCTGGGAGCAGAGGTTGCAGTGAGCCGAGATGGCGCCACCGCACTCCAGCCTGGATATCAGGAGTGAAAGTCTGTCTCAAAAATAATAATAATAAAAAAATTTTTTAATAGGCCGGGCAGGGTGGCCCACACCTGAAATCCCTGCACTTTGGGAGGCCGAGGCCGGTGGATCACCTGAGGTCAAGAGTTCGAGACCAGCGTGGCCAACACGGGGAGACCCCATCTCCACTAAAAATACAAAAATTAGCCAGGCATGGTGTGGGCACCTGTCATCCCAGCTACTCAGGAGGCTGAGGCAGGCGAATGACTTGGACCCGGGAGGCAGAGGTTGTGGTGAGCGGAGACTGAACCACTGAGCTCCAGCCTGGGCGACGAGAGCGAAACTCCGTCTCAGAAACAATCATCATCGTCATCAGATCAATAAAAAATAAAAGGAGCCATTTCCCCTGCAATGGGTGACAGGCTTGTCAGTATGACCGTGGGCAGCAGCCGGCCCTGGCCCTGCAGTCCAGCTGCACCTGCTCCTGCCCCGGCCCCGGCCCCGGCTGACCGAGGTCTGTTTATGTCTCCCCCCAGTATCACCAAGCAACGGAGACCGAAACACAGCTGAGCCGCGAAGACAAGGGCCCCCGGGTGGTAAACACGCAGGTCCTCTTTCTGCAGAGAAAAAAGCCCCTGTCCCGGAGGCTGGGGGGTTCTCCTCTGCTCTGCACCCTGCACCCCACACCCCGAGCTCTCCGGCAGCACGGAGCTCTGCCGTGGGCCCTGGAGGAAGGAGGGAGACGCTGTGTCAAGGTTCCCCACGGGTCGGACCCAGTGCCCTTCTAATTTAGAAGGTGGCACATTCCCCAGGCCTGAGGTCATGCTGGGTAGAAGGGGGGCTGTCACCCCCGTCCGGGAGCCTGGCTCCTTTTGGAAGGGCAGGCACTGTGGAGGCTGGGGCTCCCGGCTTCTCCCCAGCTTCCTTCCTCCCCGACCAGCCCCGCGGAAAAGCAAATCCTCCTGCAGACCTCAGAGCTGCAGCGTCTCCGGCATCCAACTGCCCCGGGCCTTTGCCAGCCGCCCTGACCGCAGGTGCCAAGCGGGATGTCTAAATCGGGCGCGTGCCTTCCTGCTGCTCGGCGTGACCCTCGGTGAATCCCTGGCCGGGGGCGGGTGTCTTGGTCGTGGAATGCGTGGATGGAATGTTAGGGCCAGGTGAGCTGTTGAAAGCTCGTCCCCGGCTCGGGCCCCTTTCAGCCGTCGTCGGAATTCCTGGCGGGGGCCGCCCAGCTGGCTTTGCAGAGAGGCAGAAGCCACAGCTGTGCTTCCCTCTATTCTTATTTAAATCTCGCGGATCTAAAACAAAATCCTTTTCTATCTTCCTCTAGGTGGCTTGAGACTCTGTGCCCCCCAGCGGGTCCGTGGTCGCCGGGCTCTATTTTCACAGAGCATCGATTTTTTTATTTTTATTTTTTTTAGACAGAGTCTCGTGGTCGCCCAGGCTGGAGAGCCGTGGCGCGATGTCGGCTCAATGCAACCTCCGCCTCCCGGGTTCAAGTGATTCTCCTGGCTCAGCCTCCCGAGTAGCTGGGATGACAGGTGCCCGCCACCACACCCAGCGAATTTTTGTATTTTTAGTAGAGTAGGGGTTTCTCCATGTTGGCCAGGGCAGATCTCAGTAAAATTCTTTTACTTTTTTTTTTTTTTAAGACAGAGTCTCGCTGTTTCCCAGGCTGGAGTGCAGTGGCGCGATCTCGGCTCACTGCAACCTCCACCTCCCGGGTTCAAGTGATTCTCCTGGCTCAGCCTCCTGAGTAGCTGGGATGACAGGTACCTGCCACCACCATACCTGGCTAATTTTTGTATTTTTAGTAGAGACGGGGTCTCACTATGTTGGCCAGGCTGGTCTTGAACTCCTGAACTCAGGTGATCCACCCGCCTCGGCCTCCCAAAGTGCTGGGATTACAGACGTGAGACACCGCGCCCAGCCTAAAAGTAGCTACTTTTAACACTCTGACTAAAGCAAGCTGCTTTGGGGCAGACATCAGCAAAATTATTTTTTATTTTTTATTTTTATTTTTTGAGACGGAGTTTCGCTCTTTGTCGCCCAGACTGGAGTGCAGTGGCGCAATCTCAGCTCATTGCAACCTCCACCTCCCGGGTTCAAGTGATTCTCCTGGCTCAGCCTCCTGAGTAGCTGGGATGACAGGTGCCCACCACCATATCTGGCTAATTTTTGTATGTTTAGTAGAGACGGGGTTTCACCATGTTGGCCAGGCTGGTCTCAGACTCCTGACCTCAGGTGATCCGACCGCCTCAGCCTCCCAAAGTGCTGGGATGACAGGCAGGAGCCACCGTGCCCGGCCCAAAAGTAGCTGCTTTGAACACTATGACTAAAGCAGTAGGCAAGTGTGGTCAGCAGATTCCCAGACATAAAATCCAGGACCCGCGCTCTTTTCCAGAGTTCACCGTGGAACCCGTTGTAATGCCTGGGATCCGCCTGGCCACCAGCTCCTTGCACCCCACAACCACGACAGCTGCCCTGGGTCCCCGGGACCGTGGAATTCTCCAGATCTGCCTATCGCGCCTGAATTGAGTAGCTCTTCCCACAAAACCTCCACAGACCCCAGCCGAGGCCCTGCTCAGCGGCCTGGCTGCCACGGGTGCCGAGAAGCAGGCGTACACATGGAGGTGAGAGCAGGTGTCTGAAGGCAGCCGGGGGCGGTGGCTCAGGCCTGTCATCCCAGCACTTTGGGAGGCCAAGATGGGAGGATCACGAGGTCAGGAGATCGAGACCAGCCTGGCTAACACGGTGAAGCCCCGTCTCCACTAAAAATACAAAAATTGGCCGGGTGTGGTGGCAGGTGCCTCCAGTCCCAGTTACTCGGGAGGCTGAAACAGGAGAATCGCTTGAACCCGGGAGGCGGAGCTTGCAGTGAGCCGAGATTGCGCCACTGCACTCCAGCCCGGGCCACAGAGTGAGACTCCCTCTCAAAAAAAAAAAAAAAAAACATGTAAGCAAGCCTAGGAATCCTTTAGTCTTCCTTCCCATAACAGCAAAACCACACCCCTCCCTCCTTCCCCCAGCTGCCCTCCAAAGATAGCACCAGCCAGCAGGCCCACGATTGAGCGACGGGCACAGAGGACAGCCCCACAGATGCCGTCCGTACACTATCCCCGGGATGTTTTTAGACCGCAAAGAGCCAGGAATAACCTCTCCTGCCCACACCCACAAGGGGCCCCAGGAGAGGACGGCCCCGCGACACGTGGTCTACCTTCTTTTAGGGTTGGTTTTCATTTATTTTTATTTTTGACATTTTTTGGCAGGGACTGGGTCTTGCGAGGTGGCCCCGGTCGGTCCCGAGCTCCAGGCCTCGAGCGATCCTCCTGCCTCGGCCTCCCACGGTGCTGGGACGTCAGGCGTGAGCCGCCGCACGCGGCCCTGTGGTCTTTCCTTCCAGGGCTGAGAGGCAGTGCAGGTGGCCTGTGAGCTCTTCCCTGCGTGTTTAGAGCATTTTATTATTATTATTTAAAAATAATAAAACTTGAAGGAGAGAAGACAATCCTGAAAGAGAGATGCTCCTTGAAGGCCTAAATCCCAGGGCTTGAGTTAGGAGAGACCATCCGGCCACCATCTCCGCCACTTTGGCACTTGGGGCAAAATGATCACGCTGGAGATTCACCTCACTCAAGAGTGGGAAATTGCAACTGGCAATGAAAAAAATCTAACTGTGGCCGGCCCGGTGGATCACGCTTGTCATCCTAACACTTTGGGAGGCCGAGGCGAGCAGATCACCTGAGGTCAGGAGATCGAGACCAGCCTGGCCAACACGGTGAAACCCCGTCTCTACTAAAAATACAAAAATTAGCCGGGCACAGTGGCAGGTGCACCTGTCATCCCAGCTACACAGGAGGCTGAGGCAGGAGAATCGCTTGAACCCAGGAGGCGAGGGTTGCAGTGAGCCGAGATCACGTCATTGCACTGCAGCCTGGGAGACAGGGCGTGATTCTGTCTCAAAAATAAAAGTAAAAAATAAAATAAAAAGGGCCAGGCATGGTCGCTCACTCCTGTAACCCCAGCACTTTGGGAGGCCGAGGCAGGCGGATTATGAGGTCAAGAGATCGAGACCATCCTGGCAAACCCGGTGAAACCCCGTCTCTACTAAAAAATACAAAAAAAAAAAAAAACTAGCCGGGCGGTGGCAGCGCCTGTAGTCCCAGCTACTCGGGAGGCTGAGGCAGGAGAATGGCGGAACCCGGGAGGCGGAGCCTGCAGTGAGCTGAGATCCGCCACTGCACTCCAGCCTGGGAGACAGAATGAGACTCCATCTCAAGAAAAAAAAAAAAAAAAAGACAGAGTTTTTCCATGTTGGCCAGGCTGGAGTCTTCCTTCCCATAGCAGCAAAACCACACCCTCCTCCTTCCCCAGCTGCCCACCAAAGATACTAAAAATACAAAAATTAGCCGGGCACAGTGGCAGGTGCGCCTGTCATCCCAGCACTTTGGGAGGCCGAGGCAGGCGGATTATGAGGTCAAGAGATCGAGACCATCCTGGCAAACCCGTGAAACCCCGTCTCTACTAAAAATACAAAAAAAAAAAACTAGCCGGGCACAGTGGCAGGTGCACCTGTCATCCCAGCTACTCGGGAGGCTGAGGCAGGAGAATGGCGGGAACCCGGGAGGCGGAGCCTGCAGTGAGCTGAGATCCGCCACTGCACTCCAGCCTGGGCGACAGAATGAGACTCCATCTCAAAAAAAAAAAAAAAAAAAAAGACAGAGTTTTTCCATGTTGGCCAGGCTGGAGTCTTCCTTCCCATAGCAGCAAAACCACACCACTCCCTCCTTCCCCCAGCTGCCCACCAAAGATACTAAAAATACAAAAATTAGCCAGATGTGGTGGCAGGTGCCTGTGATCCCAGCTACTCGGGAGGCTGAGCCAGGACAATCACTTGAACCCGGGAGGTGGAGGTTGCAGTGACCTGAGATCGCACCACTGCACTCCAGCCTGGGCGACAAAGAGTGAAACTCCATCTCAAAAAAAAAAAAAAAAAAAAGACAGAGTTTTTCCATGTTGGCCAGGCTGGAGTCTTCCTTCCCATAGCAGCAAAACCACACCACTCCCTCCTTCCCCAGCTGCCCACCAAAGATACTAAAAATACAAAAATTAGCCAGATGTGGTGGCAGGTGCCTGTGATCTCCTGAGGTCAGGAGTTCCAGACCAGCCTGCACTTGAACCCGGGAGGTGGAGGCTGCAGTGAGCCGAGATCGCGCCCCTGCACTCCAGCCTGGGAACCGCAGCAAGACTCTGCCTCAAAAAAAAAAAAAAAAAAAATGTGTGTTTCTGCACGGAAATGCCTGACAGGGCCTTGAAGGTGGAGATTAAGAGTGAATCGCATACTTCGGATTCTAGAGCCAGAAAGTCATGGCAGCAATAACGCAGTGCGTGGCCGAGGCTTCCTGAAATCCGCTGCTCCCTGACCTCTGGGGCACGAAGAAGAGGCCCGAAAATAACCACCCGGACGTCAGCTGTTCTCCCCGGAAGACAAAGGCGGCAGATGGTGCCTGCCCAGCGAGCCCACGGCCTCTTCACTCCTGGAGGGTGTGTGTGTGGGAGCGGGGACAGAGAGGGCCTTGCTGTCTGGGGCCGCTTCTCAGCAAGACGTCCCTCCGTGCCGTTGGACGGCCACGTCCGGATTTTCTGCTCACACACAAAGCACAGGGACACACAGATGGGTGCAAAGTCGCCGGTGCATTCGCTGTTGCAGTGTCCGGGGGGTGCCAGGGAGTCAAGTGACCATACACTTGTCCTGGATATACATTATGAGTCTCAGGTGAAGGTCTCTCAGGGTCGTGCTCCCTCTGGAGGCCCCAGGAGGATCCTTCCTGCCTCTCCCAGCTCCTGGGGGCTCCAGGTGTCCCTGGGCTTGTGGCCGCATCGCTCCGGTCTCTGCCTCCGTCTCCACGTGGCCTCCTCCTCTGTGTCTGTGTCTCCTCTTCTGCCTCTTAGCAGGGCACCTGTTATTGCATTAAGGACCCACCTAATCCAGGATGATGTCATCTCAAGGTCCTTCACTTAATGACATCTTCAAAGACCTTTATTTCAAACAAGGTCCCATCCACAGGTTCCGGGGGTCAGGATACAGATGTAGCTTTTGAGCGGACTATAGTTCAACCCACTGCAGTGTATCCAGTTCCTCTGGAGGCCCCAGGGAGGATCCTTCCTGCCTCTCCCAGCTCCCGGGGCTCCAGGCGTCCCTGGGCTTGTGGCCGCATCACTCCAGTCTCTGCCTCCGTCTCCACGTGGCCTCCTCCTCTGTGTCTGTGTCTCCTCTTCTGTCTCTTAGCAGAGGGCACCTGTCACTGGATTTAGGGTCACCCTAATCCAGATTTTCTGCTCACACAGAAAGCACAGGGACACACAGATGGGTGCAAAGTCGCGGTGCATTCGCTGTTGCAGTGTCCGGGTGCCAGGAGTCAAGTGACCATACACTTGTCCTGGATATACATTATGAGTCTCAGGTGAAGGTCTCTCAGGGTCGTG
Source organism: Colobus guereza (assembly GCA_030247045.1). Lineage (NCBI taxonomy): Eukaryota > Metazoa > Chordata > Mammalia > Primates > Cercopithecidae > Colobus > Colobus guereza. The sequence goes on from CM058096.1 coordinate 155,731,531, forward strand.
CTCCCTCTGGAGGCCCCAGGGAGGATCCTTCCTGCCTCTCCCAGCTCCTGGGGCTCCAGGTGTCCCTGGGCTTGTGGCCGCATCGCTCCGGTCTCTGCCTCCGTCTCCACGTGGCCTCCTCCTCTGTGTCTGTGTCTCCTCTTCTGCCTCTTAGCAGGGCACCTGTTATTGCATTAAGGACCCACCCTAATCCAGGATGATGTCATCTCAAGGTCCTTCACTTAATAGCAGCTGCAAAGACCCTATTGCTGAATAAGGCCTTAGTCCAGGTCTGGGCATTAGGACATCGGCAAATCTTTCTGGGGCTATAGTTTAATCCACTGCAGGTGTATCCAGTTCCTTCCGAGGCTCTAGGGAGGATCCTTCCTGCCTCTCCCAGCTCCCGGGGCTCGGATGTCCCTGGGCTTGTGGCCGCATCACTCCAGTCTCTGCCTCCGTCTCCACGTGGCCTCCTCCTCTGTGTCTGTGTCTCCTCTTCTGCCTCTTAGCAGGGCACCTGTTATTGCATTAAGGACCCACCCTAATCCAGAATGATTTCATTCTGAGAGCTTTCAGTTAATCACATCTGCAAAGACCTCATTTCCAAATGAGGTCCCATTCGCAGTTCTGGAGGTGAGGACATGAGCACCTCTTTTGGAGTCGCCATTCCACCCATTTCAGTTGGGTGTGATGCCTTCTAGAAGGTCTAGGGGAGGATCCTTCCTGCCTCTCCCAGCTATTGGGGGCTCCAGATGTCCCTGGGCTTGTGGCCGCATCGCTCCAGTCTCTGCCTCCGTCTCCACGTGGCCTCCTCCTCTGTGTCTGTGTCTCCTCTTCTGCCTCTTAGCAGGGCACCTGTTATTGCATTAAGGACCCACCCTAATCCAGGATGATGTCATCTCAAGGTCCTTCACTTAATGACATCTTCAAAGACCTTTATTTCCAAACAAGGTCCCATCCACAGGTTCCGGGGGGTCAGGATACAGATGTAGCTTTTGAGCGGACTATAGTTCAACCCACTACAGTTATATCCAGTTCCTTCCGGAGGCTCTAGGGCAGGATCCTTCCCGCCTCTCCCAGCTCCCGGGGGCTCCGGATGTCCCTGGGCTTGTGGCCGCATCACTCCAGTCTCTGCCTCCGTCTCCACGCGGCCTCCTCCTCTGTGTCTGTGTCTCCTCTTCTGTCTCTCAGAAGGATGCCCATCACCGGATTCAGGACCGGTCCCACTCCAGGACCATCTCATCTCCAGGTCCTTCAGTTAATCACATCTGCAAAGATGCTATTTGCAAATAAGACGCCAGGCCGTGGGCGGCGGCTCACGCCTGTCATCCCAGCACTTTGAGAGGCCGAGGCGGACGGTTCCCTCGAGCTCAGGGGTTCCAGACCAGCCCGGGCCAACATGGCGAAACCCCGTCTCTACTAAAAATACAAAAATTAGGCTGGATGCGGCGGCTCAGGCCTGTCATCCCAGCACTTTGGGAGGCCGAGGCGGGCGGATCACCTGAGGTCAGGAGTTGGAGACCAGCCTGGCCAACACGGTGAAACCCCATCTCTACTAAAAATACAAAAATTAGCCGGACATGGTGGCGGGCGCCTGTCATCCCAGCTCCTCGGGACGCTGAGGCAGGAGAATGGATTGAACCCGGGAAGCAGACGTTGCAGTGAGCCGAGATCGCGCCACTGTACTCCAGCCTGAGTGACAGAGCGAGACTCTGTGTCAAAAAAAAAAATTAGCCCAGTGTGCTGGTGCGCACCTGTAATCCCAGCTCCTCGGGAGGCTGAGGCAGGAGAATCATTTGAACCCGGCAGGCGGAGGCTGCAGCGAGCCGAGATCGCACCACTGCGCTCCAGCCTGGGCGACACAGTGAGACACCATTTCAAAAAAAAAAAAAAAAAAAAAAAAGCAAACTGCTTCAGGACTGTGTAAAGACATTCAGAGGTGTTTGAGGGTCTGTGCACACAGACTCCTCCCCAGAGCTGAGGCGTCCAGGCACTCACTTGTATTTCAGTAAAGGTCACTGTCCACACTCCTGAATAATGCACCCAGGCTGTATTTACAGGGTCCTGCCTCACCACTGATGCAATCAGTTCCGGGGAGATCCGGGGGTCCTCAGGGCTGTAACGCCGGCTTCCGGAGCCCCGTGACCCTCACCTCTCAGTACCTCTCAGTCCGTCCCAAAGCTGTGCACCATTCTCCTCGGCATGTCCACAGCCGTGCTCAGGGCAGAGCGTCTCCCCAGACCCACGACCAACTCTGTACTAGTCTTTTCTATTTTTTTTTTTTTTTGAGACAGAGTCTCGCTCTGTCGCCCAGGCTGGAGTGCAGTGGCCGGATCTCAGCTCACTGCAAGCTCCACCTCCCGGGTTCACTCCATTCTCCTGCCTCAGCCTCCCGAGTAGCTGGGACTACAGGCGCCCGCCACCTCGCCCGGCTAGTTTTTTTTGTATTTTTAGTAGAGACGGGGTTTCACCGTGTTGGCCAGGATGGTCTCGATCTCCTGACCTCGTGATCCGCCCGCCTCGGCCTCCCAAAGTGCTGGGATGACAGGCTTGAGCCACCGCGCCCGGCCTGTTTATTTCATGTGAGACAGAGTCTCGCTCTGCCGCCCAGGCTGGAATGCAGTGGTGTGATCTTGGCTCGCTGCAGCCTTGACCTCCTGGGTTGTAATCCTCCCACCTTAGCCTCCTGAGTAGCTGGGATGACAGGTGCATGCCACCATGCTGAGCTAATTTTTTTTTTCGATGGCCTCTCACGACGTTGCTGAGACTGGTATCAAACTCATGGGATCAAGCCATCCGCCCGCTTCAGCCTCCCAAGTAGCTGGGACGACAGGCACACGTCACCACGTTGGGCTAATTTTGCTTTTTGGTAGAGATGGGGTCTGGCTATGTTGCCCAGGCTCATCTGAAACTCCTGGGCTCCAGGGATCCTCTCACCTCAGCCTCCCAAAGTGCTGGGATGACAGGCGTGAGCCATTGCACCCGGCCTGCCCTCACCGTCCTCTCCCCAGGACGATTCTGCCGGCCACCCAGCAGCCCTGCAAGACGGACAGACCCGAACAAATAATTGTAGCTGGCCACATCCCAGCAAGCTCCGCACACCTCAGGCCCTGCCACCCTGGGGGCCGGACAGCACCTCTTTGTTTCCCCAGAGCAGAGCCTGCGCCGAGGCCCCAGCGCAGACTGAAGGCACATTCTGTTTCTGCCCTGAGTTTATTTCTGTCCCGTTGGCCCTGGGCCTCACCGCTGCGCCCCAGGACCCCGGCAGATAAAGCCCTCTTGTGCTAGCGTTGAAAGGAACCCCTTTCCCCCTCACAACCGCAGTGATGCCTCACAGAGGACTCGCAGCTCATCGAAACACCCAGAATGAACAGCACGTTTGTTCTTTGAAAAGACGCCTGTGTAGCATACACACTCTAAACAGAGATCTGTATTAACACATCCACTTCCCTGCAGAAATCGCGGGGTCGCGCGCACACACACACACACACACACACACGCGCGTGTGCTTCCCGGTTAGCAAAAGTCAGTTCACAGAATCCCTGCGTGATGGGGCTCTTCGGACCAAGAGCTCGGATTTTGATATCCAGTCATGGAGAACACAACCTGAAATTGAAATCAGGACGGACATGACACAAAACCACCCTTGTGACACCAAGCGCGGTGGCTCACGCCCGGCATCCCAGCACTTTGGGAGGCCGAGGTGAGAGGATCCCTGGAGCCCAGGATCCCTGGAGGCAAAGGCAGGAGGACGGCTTGAGGCCAGGAGTGTGAGACCAGCTTGGGCGACACAGCCAGACCTTCTCCCCATCAACAACAAAATTAAAAATTAGCCAGGCATGGTGGCGTGTGCCTGTTGTCCCAGCCGCATGAAGGCCGAGGTTGGAGGATTGCTTGAGCCGGGGAGATCAAGGCTGCACTGAGCTAAGATCGCAGCTTGGGTGACAGATCAAAAATCCTGTCTCAAACGAAGGAAAAGAGTTATTTAGGCCGGGCGTGGCAGCTCACACCTGTAATCCCAGCACTTTGGGAGGCTGAGGCGGGTGGATCATTTGAGGTCAGGAGTGTGAGACCAGCCTGGCCAACATGGTGAAACCCGTCTCTATCAAAAATACAAAAATTAGCCAAGCGTGGTGACGGGCGCCTGTAATCCCAGCTGCTCGGGAGGCTGAAGCAGGAGGATCCCTTGAACCCAGGAGGCAGAGGTTGCAGTGAGCCGAGATCGCACCATTGCACTCCAGCCTGGGTGACAGAGCGAGGCTCCATCTCAATAAATAAATAAATAAAACTAAAAAAAGAGTTACTTATTGAGTCTAGCTCGATTGATGCAGCTCAGAAGTAGGAGAATCTGGCTCATAAAAGACCTTGAATGCACTCTGAAAGGGTGCAAAACCAGCTGAAACCCTATTTTGATTAAAAAAATTAATAAAAGGAGGGGGGGAGCAAGACGTAAAGGAAAGCGGTGCATGTGTGCCAGAGAGAGGATAATGCAGTGTCTTTTGGACACTGTTAAAAGCAGAGAGAGACACAACCGCGGGGTCAAATGATTTAAATAACCAACGTCAGGTGCCCGGACGTAGATGAGTTTTGCAATTTTCAAAGCAGTGGACACTCATCCCAGAACTCCGACGTTTAATGGGGTCCAACGCCTCCAACCTGTCTTTACTGTTCGACAAGCAAAGCGAACACAAACGGGGCCCTTTGGGTCCCACGTAGCCCGTTATATTGAAAAATTCGGGGTTTTTTTCCCCGCGCGCTCCCGCAGGACGCACGCGCGCTCCCGAGCCCGGCGGGCGCGCACCCCTTATGCTCGCTCGTTCCCGCTGCCTCCCACTGCGCAGGCGCACTCCCGTCCCCCAGCCCCGCCCGCTCATACACCTTCCAGCCTCTGGCGCGCGCCTCGCGGGCAAGCACTGCGCATGCGCATCCGACCGGCCTCCCGAACGAAGCACCCCCACCGCTAGGCACGGCGCATGCTCCATGCGGAGGCGGCCCCTCCCCTCGCTCTGGCAGGCACGCACTGCGCAGGCTCATCCGACCGGCCTCCCGAACGAAGCGCCTCCACCGCTAGGCAAGGCGCATGCTCCAGGCGGAGGCTGCCCCTCCCCTCGCTCTGGCAGGCACGCACTGCGCATGCTCGCATCTCCACAGCTCTAAGGTCGCCTCGCCGCCATGGGCCGCACCTCTGAAATTTCTAAATGCAGAAAGAGCTCGGGCGGGACGGCCGCCACAGCCCCTCCTCCGCTCTGACCGCAGCCGCTTGGCCCCACCAAAGCCTCCTGCAAAGGCTCCGAGGGCCGCGGAGCGCGCGTGGCCAGCGGCGGTGGCGGCGCCTCGCGATGACGTCGTCGCGATGACGCGGCGCCGTGACGTGAACGCGGGCGCCGTTGTTTGGGAGCGCGGCCGGCGCGCCGTTTTGAAGCTGCCCTGAGGAGCGCGGGGCCGGACCGCGCCCTCCTCGGTCTCCCCGCGCCCCGCAGTCAGCGCCGTTCCCGAGGCGCGGGCCCTGTTCCCTGCGCCGCGCTCCTCAGCAGGCGGGGCTCGCATCCCCGGGTCCGTCCGGGCCGGACCGAAGCCCCCGGGACGGGGCGCAGGTGTCCTGAGGGCGTCCCGGGCCCAGCCCCGCCATGCCGCCCGGCAGGTCCTGCAGCCCGTCCTGAAGATGAAGGTGGACGAGCTGTTCCTGTACTGGCTCAGCGAGGCCGGCACGCAGCGGATGCTGCAGGACTGCCTGCGCCGGATCCAGGCGCCCGGGCGGGACCTGCCGACCGCGGGGACGGGAGCTGCCGGGGCCTGGCCCGTAGCCCCGCTCGCCGCCGCCGCCGCCGCCCCAGGCCCGGCGGGCTCGACCTCGCGGCGTCCCCCGGCCCGGGCCCCGCGCTGCCCCTGGGCGCCGCCTCCAGCCCCAGGAACGCGCCGCACGCTCGAGGCACCCGTAGATCCGCAGGGACGAGAGTAGTAAGTGACTCTTCCTTTGCTGACACCTGCGCAGGTGGCTCCGGAAGCATATAGCGGACGTGTGGCCCCGCGCGGTGCAGGCAGGTGGGGGAGCCCCACACCCCAAAACGGTTTCAGATGGAGTCTGTTCCCCGCCCCGACCCACCCCCGACACACAGAAACAAGAAAATCCCACATACTGAACATTCCGTGATGGACAGTTGTTAACCTACATATCGCACAATTTATAAAGGTAGAAAGAGTTTCTTCCTGTTTATTCTATTCTATTCTATTCCATTCTCTTTATTTTAATTTAATTTTATTTTATTTTATCGTGAGACGGAGTTCTGTTCCCCGCCCCCGACACACACAGAAACAAGAAAATCCCACATACTGAACATTCCGTGATGGACAGTTGTTAACCTACATATCGCACAATTTATAAAGGTAGAAAGAGTTTCTTCCTGTTTATTCTATTCTATTCTATTCCATTCTCTTTATTTTAATTTAATTTTATTTTATTTTATCGTGAGACGGAGTTCTGTTCCCCGCCCCCACACACAGAGACAAGAAAATCCCACATACTGAACATTCCGTGATGGACAGTTGTTAACCTACATATCGCACAATTTATAAAGGTAGAAAGAGTTTCTTCCTGTTTATTCTATTCTATTCTATTCCATTCTCTTTATTTTAATTTAATTTTATTTTATTTTATCGTGAGACGGAGTTCTGTTCCCCGCCCCGCCCCCGACACACAGAGACAAGAAAATCCCACATACTGAACATTCCGTGATGGACAGTTGTTAACCTACATATTGCACAATTTATAAAGGTAGAAAGAGTTTCTTCCTGTTTATTCTATTCTATTCTAATCGCACAATTTATAAAGGTAGAAAGAGTTTCTTCCTGTTTATTCTATTCTATTCCATTCTCTTTATTTTAATTTAATTTTATTTTATTTTATCGTGAGACGGAGTTCTGTTCCCCGCCCGCCCCCACACACACACAGAGACAAGAAAATCCCACATACTGAACATTCCGTCATGGACAGTTGTTAACCTACATATCGCACAATTTATAAAGGTAGAAAGGCTTTCTTCCTGTTTATTCTATTCTATTCTAATCGCACAATTTATAAAGGTAGAAAGAGTTTCTTCCTGTTTATTCTATTCTATTCCATTCTCTTTATTTTAATTTAATTTTATTTTATTTTATCGTGAGACGGAGTTCTGTTCCCCGCCCGCCCCCACACACACACAGAGACAAGAAAATCCCACATACTGAACATTCCGTCATGGACAGTTGTTAACCTACATATCGCACAATTTATAAAGGTAGAAAGGCTTTCTTCCTGTTTATTCTATTCTATTCCATTCTCTTTATTTTATTTTAATTTAATTTAATGTTATCGTGAGACGGAGTCTTGCTCTGTCACCCGGGCTAATGGCCGGATCTCAGCTCACTGCAACCTCCGCCTCCCAGGTTCAAACGATTCTCCTGCCTCAGCCTCCCGAGTAGCTGGGACTACAGGCGCCCGCCACCTCGCCCGGCTAGTTTTTTGTATTTTTTAGTAGAGACGGGGTCTCACCGGGTTAGCCAGGATGGTCTCGATCTCCTGACCTCGTGATCCGCCCGTCTCGGCCTCCCAAAGTGCTGGGATGACAGGCTTGAGCCACCGCGCCCGGCCCTTATTTTATTTTAATTTAATTTAATTTTATCATGAGATGGAATCTTGCTCTCTCACTGGGGCTAATGGCCCAATCTCGGCTCACTGCAACCTCGGCCTCCCAGGTTCCAGCGATTCTCCTGCCTCAGCCTCCCTGGTAGCTGGGATGACAGGTACCCGCCACCGCGCCTGGCCAATTTATTTTGTATTTTTAGTAGAGATGGGGTTTCACCATGCTGGCCAGGCTGGTCTCGAACTCCCGACCTCAGGTGATCCGCCCACCCCGGCCGCCCAAACGGCTGGGATGACAGGCGTGAGCCACCGCGCCTGGACATGTCTCTTATTTACCTATGATGTCAAAGTCCCACTTTGAGTTGTCCCACGGACCCACGTACACATTGGCTGATGTTCCCTGTCTCCCTAGGCATGTAGATGGGTGTCTCATGTTATACGGATGACATATTGATTTATGTCCCGCCACTACGTTCGGCTCATTTTTGTATTTTTAGTAGGGACGGGGTTTCACCGTACTGGCCAGGCTGGTCTCGAACTCCTGACCTCAAGTGATCCGCCCGCCTCGGCCGCCCAAAGTGCTGGGATGACAGGCGTGAGCCACCGCGCCTGGCCGGATGAGCTGCTTTTTCTACTACCTCTAGAACTCACCGTTGTGCGTTCCACCTCGGTAGAACTAAGCATCGTGCGTTCCATCCCCTCTAGAAATCACTTTGGTGCATTCTGTCCCCTCTAGAGCTCAGCATTGTGTGTTCTGTTCTTCTTTGGAACTCAGCATTATGCGTTCTGTCCTTCTCTGGAACTCAGCCTTGTGCGTTCCGTCCCCTCTAGAACTCAGCATTGTGCATTCCGCCCTCTGTAGAACTAAGCATCGTGCATTCCATCCCCTCTAGAAGTCAGCCTTGTGCATTCTGTCCTCCTCTAGAACTCAGCCTTGTGCATGCTATCCCCTCTAGAACTCAGCCTTGTGCGTTCTGTTCTTCTCTAGAACTCAGCATTGTGCGTTCCGTCCCCTCTAGGACTCAGCATTGTGCGTCCGTCCCCTCCTCTTCTAGAACTCAGCGTCGTGTGTCTGACACTGGACCTTGTGGTTGCGTCCGTCTTGGTTCCTTTCGTAGCTGTGTAGGGTTCTGTGGTGAGGATGGTCCACGGTTTATCCACTGAACATGGATGGTCGTGTGAGCTGTTTCCTCTTTGAGTGTATTAGGAGCCAGGCTGTTGTGAACATTCCTCTTGGGTCAATGCCTCGGTGTGGAATTGCTGGCTTGTATGGAAAGCATAAGTTTAAAGAAACGTAGCAACAAAAAAGCTTGAGGGAGCCCCGTTCTCTTCCAAAGTGGTTTTCCCATCTCACGTTTCCACCCAACACGTGGAGGGTGCTCCCCCAGCTCTTCCACACTCAGCAACCCTCGATGCTGTTGGCCTTTGTAATTTCAGCCATTCCGATGAACGTGTGACCGTTTTTCTTGTTTGTTTCTTTGACGTGGAGTCTCGCTCTGGTCAGGCTGGTGTGCAGTGGCGTGATCGTAGCTCACTGCAGCCTTCACCTCAGCCTTCTGAAAACCGGGACCACAGGTATGTGCCATCACGTCCGGCTACTTTTATAATTTTTGTAGAGATGGGGTCTTGCTGTGTTGCCCAGGCGGGTCTCAAACTCCTGGGCTCAAGGGATCCTCCCACCTCGGCCTCCCAGTGTGCTGGGATGACAGGCGAGGGCAAGCACACCCGGCCAGCAGGGCATGGTTTCGATCGCATTTCCCCGTGGCCTGGTGTGGCCGAGGGATTTTCAGGTGCTTATTTTCCATTCATGTGGTTTCCGCTGTGAAGCACCTGTTCAGATCGTTCGTGTGCTTTGTAAATCGGGTCACGTTTTCACTGAGTTGCAAGAGCTCTTTACGTCAACCTGTGGGCAAGGCCTTGGTAAGATAACGTGCTGTGTGCCTATTTCTCTCGAGTCCGGCTTGCTTTTTATTTTCTTCAGTGTCTTTCAAAGAGCGGAAGTGTTTAGTTTTTCAGCTTTTTTAAGACTCTTATTTTTTGTGTCTTATCACAAACTGTTTGTACAGCCCAAGGTGTCAAAGATTTTCTGTTTGTCCTCAGAAAGCTTTGTGGTTTTAGGTTTCCGGTACACGCCTTGCACCTCCTTGATTGAATTTCTATCCGTTTATTTAGTTCTTCTTTAATTTCTGGAAGCTACTCAGTAGTTTTGGTACCCACCTAACCCGTGATTTTTATCAGACCGCTGCCTGCATTCTAGAACATTAGAACGGGTATTTGGCGATAAACATGTGTGTGTGCATCACACACACAGGTGCATACACAAACACACACACAGGTGCATACACAGGTGCATACACACACACACAGGTGCATACACAGGTGCATACACAGGTGCATACACAGGTGCATACACAGGTGCATACACACACAGGTGCATACACAGGTGCATACACAGGTGCATACACAGGTGCATACACATACACAGGTGCATACACAGGTGCATACACAGGTGCATACACAGGTGCATACACACAAGTTTACACATACACAGGTGCATACACACACAGGGCAGGAGCTCGGGTTTCTGAAGGTTTCATGCGGGAGCCGTGAGCTTGCCCAGGGACTGTAGCTTCGTGTCAGGTGTGTGCCTGTCTGCGTTCAGTTCTTACTGCCTTCCTAACAATGACCTATTCACGTATTCCTAGTCGGCACCGATGAGAGTCTCCTTGTGAGCAGGAAGGAAGGTGTTCAGAACTCTTCTTGTCACCTTCGAGAATCTGCAGCCATGGAAACTGTGTAAAGAGCCTCGTCCCTCCCTCCTCTTCTGTTGACAGAGAGAACCGTGCCGTTTCCTGACATGAGGTGGAGAGGTCTTGAATCCGCTGGAGCCTGTCCTCTCAGGGCCTTTGAAACAGGGAGGAAGCCGCACTCTGCAGACGGCACCTGCAGGTTGAGGACAGAATTCTGAGCCATCTTCATGGCTCACGGGTTTCCTTGTTACTAGCTATGCTGTTAGCTTTGGATGTTCAGAAAAACGTTTTCTCACAAAGGGGAGGTTGCCTTCGTAAGCCTTTTATTTTATTTTATTTTATTTTTATTTATTTATTTATTTATTTTTGAGACGGAGTCTCACTCTGCCGCCAGGCTGGAGTGCAGTGGCGGATCTCAGCTCACTGCAAGCTCCGCCTCCCGGGTTCCCGCCATTCTCCTGCCTCAGCCTCCCGAGTAGCTGGGACTACAGGTGCCTGCCACCTCGCCCGGCTAGTTTTTGTAGTTTTAGTAGAGACGGGGTTTCACGCTGTTAGCCAGGATGGTCTCGATCTCCTGACCTTGTGATCCGCCTCCTCGGCCTCCCAAAGTGCTGGGATGACAGGCTTGAGCCACCGCGCCCGGCCCGGAATTGTGGTGTTGAAAGTCGGTTGACTACGTACATCTGGGCGTATAGCTATTTTCATCCCATTGCTGTATGTGCATCCCTGTGTGTGAGTCCAAGCCTGTTCTTTAGAAGTCGCTTTCCAGCAAGAAAAGCCTGTTGGAATTTTGGTTGGGATTGCTTTGAATCTGTGGATCAGTTTGGGTTCATTGATACCTTAGCAATGTTTTCCAATCCACGAACAAAGGACTTTCCATTTACTCAGGTTTTGTTCAGCTGCATTGTGTAGTTTCCCGGGTACACGTCTTGCACCTCCTTGATTGAATTTCTATCCGTTTATTTAGTTCTTCTCTAATTTCTGGAAGCTACTCAGTAGTTTTGGTACCCACCTAACCCGTGATTTTTATCAGACCGGCTGCCTGCATTCTAGAACATTAGAACGGGGTATTTGGCGATAAACATGTGTGTGTGTGCATCACACACACAGGTGCATACACACAAACACAGGTGCATACACACAGGTGCATACACACACACAGGTGCATACACACAAACACACATACACAGGTGCATACACACACACACACAGGTGCATACACACAAACACATACACAGGTACATACGCAGGTGCATACACACAAACACACACACACAGGTGCATACACACAAGTTTACACATACACAGGTGCATACACACAGGTGCATACACGCACATACATAGGTGCATACACACAGACACATACACAGGTGCATACACACAAACACACATACACAGGTGCATACACACAGGTGCATACACGCACATACATGGGTGCATACACACAAACACAAACACAGGTGCATACACATACACAGGTGCATACACACAAACACACATACACTGGTGCATACACACACAGGTGTGCTTATTTTAATGTTTCATTAGAAGTTCTCAACAAACATGTCATAAGACAGAAAAGCACCCAGAACCCTCAGGGCAGGGGCTCGGGTTTCTGAAGGTTTCATGCGGGAGCCGTGAGCTTGCCCAGGGACTGTAGCTTTCGTGTCAGGTGTGTGCCTGTCTGCGTTCAGTTCTTACTGCCTTCCTAACAATGACCTATTCACGTATTCCTAGTCGGCACCGATGAGAGTCTCCTTGTGAGCAGGAAGGAAGGTGTTCAGAACTCTTCTTGTCACCTTCGAGAATCTGCAGCCATGGAAACTGTGTAAAGAGCCTCGTCCCTCCCTCCTCTTCTGTTGACAGAGAGAACCGTGCCGTTTCCTGACATGAGGTGGAGAGGTCTTGAATCCGCTGGAGCCTGTCCTCTCAGGGCCTTTGAAACAGGGAGGAAGCCGCACTCTGCAGGCGGCACCTGCAGGTTGAGGACAGAATTCTGAGCCATCTTCATGGCTCACGGGTTTCCTTGTTACTAGCTATGCTGTTAGCTTTGGATGTTCAGAAAACGTTTTCTCACAAAGGGAGGTTGCCTTCGTAAGCCTTTTATTTTATTTTATTTTATTTATTTATTTATTTTTGAGACGGAGTCTCACTCTGCCGCCAGGCTGGAGTGCAGTGGCGGATCTCAGCTCACTGCAAGCTCCGCCTCCCGGGTTCCGCCATTCTCCTGCCTCAGCCTCCCGAGTAGCTGGGACTACAGGTGCCTGCCACCTCGCCCGGCTAGTTTTTTGTAGTTTTTAGTAGAGACAGGGTTTCACCGTGTTCGCCAGGATGGTCTCGATCTCCTGACCTTGTGATCCGCCCTCCTCCGCCTCCCAAAGTGCTGGGATGACAGGCTTGAGCCACCGCGCCCGGCCCGTAAGCCTTTTAAATCTAGGATTTCACAAAAGCCCTTATGTTTGCTCATTGAAGACATATTTTTATTCTAAAACAAGCCATCGGAACAAATGTGTGTTTCGTGAGAATGAAAAGTGAAGCGATTTTTATGAAAATTTTGCATAAAGGTCTTCTGGGCATTTTAGGAGCATTAGAGGTTGATGGTGCGATTGTGTCCCCACGGGAGAAGGACAGTGGAGATTCGGGTGCCCCGAGGGCCTTCGTTGGCCCGGATGGCGATGCTGTCTCATCAGCGTAGGAGTGTGGGGGAAACAGGCTGAAAACAGGCCTCGCAGATTCCAGGCTGGCCTGTGGTGCAAAAACAACTGTGATGGCCCCGTCCCTGCACACAGTCGTGGATAGACAGCCCCGTGGCGGCCCTGCCGGGTGTGAACGGCCCCATCCCTGTACACGGTAATGGATAGACAGCCCCATGGTGGCCCCGCCAGGTGCAGACCGCCCGTCCCTCCCTCCCCCATCCCATGTAGACAGCCCCGTGGCTGCACTGGGGGTGAGCGGTGCAGGTTCTGCATCGGGACAGGACGTAGGGGTTCCAGGGAGGCAGCGGGGGCTGCACCTGGAGGTGGTTTGAGGGCTCCAGGTCAGAGTCTTTAAATCTCTGTGTATGTGTGCACTTCAGGATTTTGAGGCTGTGTTCCAAAAGTCTTTTTTTTTTTTTTTTTTTTTTTAAGACGAAGTCTCTCTCTCGTCCCCCAGGCTGGAGTGCAATGGCGGGATCTCGGCTCACTGCAACCTCCGCCTCCTGAGTTCAAGCGATTCTCCTGCCTCAGCCTCTGGAGTTACTGGGATTACAGGCGCCCGCCACCACACCCAGCTAATTTTGTACTTTTAGTACAGACGGCGTTTCAGCATGTTGGCCAGGCTGGTCTTGAACTTCTGACCTGAGCTGATCCGCCCGCCTTGGCCTCCCAAAGTGCTGGGATGACAGGCGTGAGCCACTGTGCCCGGCCGTGTTCCAAAAGTCTTGTACGGAAAAGAGGAAACGTGGCAGTAAAGTCCGCAGGGGCGTGTGTCACCCGGCGTGGCAGGACAGGGCGTGTTGCCTGAGCGTGAGGATCGCACCTCCATCGGCTGTGGCTTCTCCCGCATTTTGGGCTTGATCTTTGACTTTGGGAGGGAGATCACAGGAGGTTGGCTGCTAATCTGGTTCCCCCAGCTGCGTTTGGGAGGCCGTCCGTGTGTGGTGCTGGTCTGGACTCAGGCGGCAGCACCTCTGGCTTGTGAGTTTGCACCCCGCATCGTGGCGGACTGGGCCGCACCTCTGCCCTGTGAGTTTGCGCCCTGCATGGTGGGGGACTGAGTGGCGCCTCTGCCCTGTGAGTTTGCGCCTCCCATCGTGGGGGACTGGGCGGCGCCTCTGCCCTGTGAGTTCGCGCCTCCCATGGTGGGGGACTGGGCGGCGCCTCTGCCCTGTGCCCTGTGAGTTTGCGCCCCACATGGTGGGGGACTGGGCGGCGCCTCTGCCCTGTGAGTTTGCGCCCCGCATGGTGGGGAACTGGGCGGCGCCTCTGCCCTGTGCCCTGTGAGTTTGCGCCCAGCATCGTGGGGGACTGGGCGGCGCCTCTGCCCTGCGCCCTGTGAGTTTGCGCCCGGCATGGTGGGGGACTGGGTGGCGCCTCTGCCCTGTGAGTTTGCGCCCCGCATCGTGGGGGACTGGGCCGCACCTCTGCTCTGTGAGTTTGCGCTCCGCATGGTGGGGGACTGGGCGGCGCCTCTGCCCTGCGCCCTGTGAGTTTGCGCCCGGCATGGTGGGGGACTGGGTGGCGCCTCTGCCCTGTGAGTTTGCGCCCCGCATCGTGGGGGACTGGGCGGCGCTTCTGCCCTGTGAGTTTGCCCCCGCATTGTGGGGGACTGGGCGGCGCCTCTGCCCTGTGCCCTGTGAGTTTGTGCCCCGCGTGGTGGGGGACTGGGCGGCGCCTCTGCCCTGTGAGTTTGCCCCCGCATTGTGGGGGACTGGGCGGCGCCTCTGCCCTGTGCCCTGTGAGTTTGCGCCCCGCGTGGTGGGGAACTGGGCGGCGCCTGCCCTGTGCCCTGTGAGTTTGCGCCCTGCGTGGTGGGGGACTGGGCGGCCTCTGCCCTGTGCCCTGTGAGTTTGCGCCCTGCGTGGTGGGGGACTGGGCGGCGCCTCTGCCCTGTGCCCTGTGAGTTTGCGCCCTGCGTGGTGGGGGACTGGGCGGCGCCTCTGCCCTGTGCCCTGTGAGTTTGCGCCCTGCGTGGTGGGGGACTGGGCGGCGCCTCTGCCCTGTGCCCTGTGAGTTTGCGCCCCGCGTGATGGGGGACGGGGCGCACTTGTTTAAATCGTCTCCTGGTGGTTTGAGCACATTCCCTCGGGCTGTGTTTAAGCTACTGTTTGGAGACTTAGAGGAGGTCAGATGCCGACTTCTGAATCCTCAAGGACGGGAAGGAAATGAGAAGGATGGAGGGATCCAGGGACGGCTGGAGAAGGGAAGGAGGTGGAAGAGAAGGAAGTGGAGAGGGGCGTCCCGCTAAGAAGAGTTGGAAGGGGCGTTGAGGGTGGGGCGCTGTGGTGGGCGTGAGAGGTGGTGTGGAAGGTTGCAGGAGAAGAAGAGGCCAGTCTGAGATGGCTGCAGAGTGCTGGTTCCCAGTCTGGGACACTGGGAAAAAGGGAAACCATGGAGACAGGAAACAGATCGGGGGTTGGCGGGGTTAGGAGGGAGGGAGGGAGGGGTGCGTGGGTGCCACACCGACGTTTTTCGGGGCAGGGAAACTCCTCTGCATGACCCCACAGCGGTAGATCCGTGTCATCCTGCGTTTTTGCAGACTCAACAGCGTGTGCGGCAGCGGGAGAGCCCAGTGCCCGGTTGACTCGGGGTGATCGTGACCCGTCCAAGGAGGTGCATTGACTGTAACGGACACAGGGGGTCACGCAGGGCCTTCCTGATCGGGGACCCGGGAGGCTTTCTGCTGACAGCGTCCGGCCTGGCCGGGATGTGGCCAGTTTGGGACCCTCAGCCCCAAGGTCTCCTGTCTCCTTCCCGGTGGGATGCAGGTGCAGGCCCCGGAATGTCAGCTCATCCTCAGTGAACGTTCCCGTCCCCCTTTTCTACCGCCCCTCTTTTCTTGTTGTAAATACGATGGCAAGCGAGTGCAGTTACCACAGTGAGCAGCGGCGGAGAGGACGAGCTCCTGGATGCCCATGCAGCTCAGCTGGATTCTAGAAACTCTTCCAGTGTGGGAAGGGGCGGAGATGCAGGCGTGCCCTGATGCTGGGGCTCCCGGGGCCTGCCGTGCGTGTGTGTGTGGGGGGGCGCAGCTGCCCCTGGCGCGCCCTGGGCCCTGGAGGGGCGAGCCGGAGCCGGCACCGAGCCTGCAGCCAGCTCTGCTGTTGTCGTGGGGCGGGGGGAGGACCTTATTTCTCCGGGGGGAGCGCCTTCGACTGGGGCCGCAGGCTGTCTTCTCGGGAACCTGTTGGTGCGCGCTCCAGGGCGAGCCACGTGACGGTGCGGAAAGCGCCCCCTGCCCTGCCGGACGGCCCAGCCCGGCGAACGGGGAGAGGACAGGAGAGGAGCGCGGGGAGCGGAGGGCCGTGCAGGGAGCGCAGCAGGAGGAGAGGAGAGCAGCACCGGGGCGGCCGGGTCTGCACAGTCGCGGGTCGGGAGGGACGGCCGCCGCCACCCCCGGCGCCATGAGCGCTCCTCAGCCTGAGGAATGCGCGCGGCGCGGGCCGCGGCCCCAGAGCGCCTGGCGGGCGACGCATGGAGCGCGCTGAGCCCGGGCCCCGCCTGCAGCGCCCCGCCGGCCCCGGCCCGGCCCTTCCCCGAGAGCGCAGCGCCCGGCCCGGCCGCGGAGAGCCCTGCGCGCCGACGGCATGCGGCTCCGGGAGCGCTCGCTGCGCCAGGACCCCGACCTGCGCCAGGAGCTGGCCTCGCTGGCCCGCGGCTGCGACTTCGTGCTGCCCTCGCGGTTCAAGAAGCGGCTGAAGGCCTTCCAGCAGGTCAGCCCCGCGCGCCCGCGGTGCCCCACACCGGGCGAGGCCTCCCCGGCCCGCGCGGACCCCCTCGCCCGCCGCTGCCGGCCGTGCACCCGCTGTCCCGTGGCGGGGCCCGAACGCCATATTTTCAGGACCAGATGCGGGCGCGGGGACCGCTCGGACCGCACACGCCGCCGGAAACCGGGTGCTGCTGCTTGGGAGGCTGTGCCAAGCTCGTTAGAAACCCGGGCTTTGGAAAGAGCCCCGCTGCTTTCCCGGGAGTTTGGGCTGTGAGTGCGCGCCTTGCTGGGATCGACCAAGGGCGGGCTGGGTGAGAACCGTCAGTGCCTGGAAGGGTTCGCTGCAGACAGACTTTTTTAATTAATTTATTTATTTTTTATTTTTTATTTATTTATTTTTTTGAGACGAAGTCTTGCTCTGTCGCCTGGGCTGGAGTGCAGTGGCCGGATCTCAGCTCACTGCAAGCTCCGCCTCCCGGGTTTAAGCCTTTCTCCTGCCTCAGCCCCCAGAGTAGCTGGGACTACAGGCGCCCGCCACCTCGCCCGGCTACTTTTTTGTATTTTTTAGTAGAGATGGGGTTTCACCGTGTTAGCCAGGATGGTCTCGATCTCCTGACCTCGTGATCCGCCCGTCTCGGCCTCCCAAAGTGCTGGGATTACAGGCTTGAGCCACCGCGCCCGGCGACTTTTTTAATTTAAATAACACCTTGCACTGCTGGTCATAAACCCCGGGAAACTCCTTCACCCTTTGTCAAGGCGGCGGGCGGGTGAAACTTCCCCGGCGTTATTGCAATACCCAGCATTCCTTCCCACTGGCTAGCTGGTTTAAGAGTCGGTTGAGATATCACTCACATACCGTACTATTTATGCTACCTGTTTTTATTCAGTCACTCGCGGGCTTTGGAATTTGTTTTTAGTTTTATGTATTATTTATTTATATTGAGACGCTGTCTGTTGCTCACGCTGGAGTGCAGCGGCGCTATCTCGGCTCACAGCAGCCTCCGCCTCCTGGGTTCGAGTGATTCTCCTGCCTCAGCCTCCGGAATAGCCGGGAGGACAGGCATGCGCCAGCAGGCCCAGCTAATTTTTGCGTTTCTGGTAGAGACGGGGGTTCACCCTGTTGGCCAGGCCAGTCTTGAACTCTTGACCTCAGGTGATCCACCCACCTGGATCTGGGATTGGGGGCGTGAGCCTCCGCCCCAGCCGGCTTTGAAATTTAATCTCAGTTCTCATTAGTGCTCAGGGAAGTCACATTTGTGTCTGTACCCCGCGTATATTGTATAAGTTAGTTTTACACGTACCATGTGGTTTAAACGTGTAAGAGTCTTCCCGTGACAGCAGGGTGTGCGTGGCGGGCGTCTCACACCCAAGTGGTCCGTCAGACCCGCTTTTCACACTCGCTTCCAGGAGTCTGGAACTAGTGGCCTAAACCTCAAGTTGAACCGAAGCGTCCTGCTTGAAGGGGGAGGGAGACCCACTTGCTGTTGATATTTTATTTGAAATTTTTTCTCTCGGATCACATCAACTTTGACACGCCTTCAGAGTTTTTGACCTGTATTCCAGGTTTTGACATTTTGCCTGTAAGTGGATAAGGGTGAGGCTGGTTTCTTTAAAATGCTCTTAACCTGCAGACCCTAAGAGTGAGATCAGCCTCGTGCAGTATTTGCTTTAGACGGTGGGAGGTCCGTGTCTGCTGGTTGCGGAGTCAATTAGGTGATGAGCTCGCACGTGGCTGGATGAAGACGCTCTTCTGCCTTGCGGGCGGGGCCCTGGCTCTCCTGCGGGGGGCTGCGGTGAGGATACACCTGTGTGTCCACCTCCAGGAGGCTGAGCCCCTTCACCAGAGTCTGCGTTGTTTCAGCAGGACTGGTTATTTTTAACAAGTCAGTTTTTGGGAAACCGTGAATTCTGTTTACAGAAGTTTGCTTCATTGTACAGAAAATGGGTTTCCACGTTTTTCGGGAGCGAGGACAGACATTGTGTGAAACGCGTGTTGTCTGAGGGGTGGTGGAGGAATTACAGGCTTATTTTGGGGTATTTGTGGGGGCGGTGTTGAGAGAGAAGGGGGTGTTTCCTGGCTGCTTTCACTCCCCGCATGAGCGTGGGCTCTGTCAGCTTCCCCCAGTTGGACACCCTCAGGAGGGTTGTCAGGAACATCCGTGTTGGGGCCACTGGACGTGTCTGGGTGCCTCCGCCCCGGGACGCTGCAGGCTGGGCAGCACGGTGCTGTTTCAGGGGTCCCGCGGCAGGCACAGCCTTCCGCGGCTAACGTAGACGGCACCCACGAGCCTCTGGTGGGTGCTCCTGAGCTTGGTCTTCCGAATGTGCAGACGTCCCGCCTGGGCTTCTGTTCCTGCAAACCCCCTGGCAGATGCTTCCTGCCCGGCTGGTGAACCCAGGCTCCTCCTCCTCCCTGTCACTGCCCGCTTCCCAGTCACCGGCATCCTTGCCAAACCAAATGGGAGAGGAGGGACCGCCGACCTTGGTGGGGGAACAGCATGCGTTCACGCCATGGGTCCCCGGAGGCGCCTGTGTGACAATGGCGTGCTACACGTACTCTCGCCGTGGGTCCGGGAGCCCCGTGTGACGATAGCGTGTTACACGGTACCTGCTCTCACTGTAGAACCCAGCGTGTATCTGGAGCGTGGCCGTGCAGCTGCCGGGCCGAGCTCTTCTTGCTGGAGCCACTCTGCCTGCGCCTGTGCCCAGGGATTCTCGGGCCTTCTGTCCCCGGGCAACAGCAGGACAGCTCAGACCTTGTTCCCAGCCCAGGACAGCTGTGCCACCCCAGCCTGGCCCTCCCGGCCTGGGGAGTGACTCTCCCGCTCCCCACACACTGGTTCAGCACAGACGCTCCTCTTCACCTGTCCTGGTGACACAGACCCTGTCCGGCGTCCCCACCGGGTCCTTCGGGCGGACGCACAGACCCTGCACAGCACCATCCACGGCCGAAAGCGCCGTCGCCAACGCGGCAGCCCCGCGGTGGTTGGAGCCGACCTCGGCGTGGTGCCAGCCTGGGCTCTGGGCATCCCTGACGCACCTGCTGCTCTCACCGCCAGAGCACGTGCCGTTCCCCTCCGGGGGCCCGTGGTCGCCAGAACCCTGGCAGCCTTTGGTTTGGCCGGGATGCCACCCCCTGGGCAGTGGCAGGGAGAAGGTAGAGCTTGGGTTCCCCACCTGGCAGGGAGCCGCAGCGAGGGGGGTTCACAGGAAACAGAAGCCGGGGTGGGAACGTCCACACAGAAGACCAAGCTCAGGAGGATCCACCAGGGGGCTCGTGGACGCCGGGAGGGCGCCCGATCCTCCCCTCGCTGTGGTGCCCGGCATCCACCGTCACGCCTTGGCTGGCGGACAGAACGAGCCCCACGTCGCCCAGCCCGGCCTTCCGAGCTCCGTGGAGACTCAGACCGCGCTGCAGCGTGGGTGCAGGTGCCAGCGCCTGGGCTGCAGGGCGCCCCCGGTGTCTCTCTCTCGGCGTCCGTCGAGGCCCCGTGGCTCGGCTGCGGTGGTGTGTCTGAGTGAACGTGAGCCCCGTGAGCTCTGGCCGAGTCAGGCACCTGGACCGGCTGCGTTTCCGCGTGGACCCCTACACGGCAGGTCTCCGTCTTTGCTACAGAGGGGATTTTTGAACGCACGTGCGGGGCCTGACTCTCTCGCCTCCGTGTTCGGCTCCTCTGTGTCAACACCGACCTTTTTGACTCCGTGTTTAGCGTCCGGCGTGTGGTTTGCAGGTGTAGCTGGCAGCGCTGTAGCAGCTCTCGCACAGGGTCCCTGGGCGTGGAGTGCTGGGCCGAGAAGAGTGCTCAGAGCTTGCAGCCGGCCCTGCCTTCCGGGGGGTGGCCGCCATCTGGGTGGGCGAGGGGCTGAGCTGGAATCCATGAGCGTGGGTCCCGCCCCAACCCCTCCATCCCGTCCCACAGCCTCCCACGCTTCCGCCTCCGGCTGCGGAGTCCGGAGCTCCTGCGGACATGGCGGTGCGTTGCAGCCTCTACGGAGCGTGCCTTCCGCCGGCCCCTGCTGCTCGGGCACCTCCTCTGTGGCCTTGACCGTGGTGTCTGGTCCTGCGGGGGTTGGGGCGAGGGTCCTTTGTGCCGGTCACCGCGCCCTGCCTGCTGTGCGCACCCTCTGCCCACGCGGGGGTCGCGCCCGCGGCGGGTGTCGCGAGAGGACGTGTGGCAGTTGCACGTGGCCCGTGTTCTCAGGGAACTCACCTGCACCCAGGAAGCGCACGCAGAAACAGGCGGCCTCGGTGTTAGGCCCAGCCTTTGTTTTTGCTCGTATGTGGACGTGTTTTTGCAAAACTGGGGGTGTGCCCTGGGAGGGCGGCACACATCTGTGACTTCTGGAATTGTGATGAGTCAGGGAGCTGCCTTCTCAGTGCCCTCAACAGAAATAGCTTGTGGGGAGGCAGGGCGTCGCCTTTATCAGCGTGCTTTGGGTGGCGGGCGCTTTACGGAGCGCTTTATAAAGGACAGGTGCTGAGGACCATTGAACGTGGGTGACCCGGCCGCCCGAGGCCCCTCTGGTTCGTCTGAACGTTTTAACGAAGAGGCAGCTGACTTTAGAATTCTTCTTCCCCGCACAGGCAGCTGTTTTTGCTCCTTCTGTGTTTACCGCGGACATCTGGCCTCCCGGCTACGTTCGGGGCAGGGCCACCGTCCCTGTGATCCCTTCAGAATCCGCTGAGAGCTGCCGCTGGGCCCCAGAGGCGGCCAGTTCCCAAGTGCGCCGTGTGTGTTGAAAAGAATGTGTGCTCCGCAGCTGTGCTGGGGCTGAGTCTATTTCTGTCCGTGAGATTAAACTTGTAAATCTCCCGTGCCCGCATGCGGTGGCTGTGTTGTTTGTTGTTCCGCCTCTCGTCGATTGGTGCCCAGGGTGGGCGGCCCCAGCTTCCCCGTGTCGGCGCCCAGGGTGGGGGTCCCGGCCTTCCCCGTGTTGATGCCCGGGTCGGTGGTCCTGGCCTTCCCCAAGTTGGTGCCTGGGGTGAATGGCCCCAGCTTCCCCCTATTGGTGCCCAGGGTGGGGGTCCCGGCCTTCCCATGTCAGTGCCCAGGTGGGGGTCCCGACCTTCCCCGTGTCCCCAGGGTGGGGTCCCAGGCTTCCCCCCATCGGTGCCCAGGGTGGGGGTCCCGGCCTTCCCCGTGTCGGTGCCCGGGATGGGCGTTCTCCTCCTTTCCTGGCGTGCTGAGTTTGTGTCCAGTGGTGTTTACGTGATCGGTGCCAAGGCTGCATCGTCAGGCACGGATAAAGTTAGCGTCGTCCTGTCCTCCCGTGACCGCCCTCTCCGGCGTTCTGCGGTGGCCTGTCCCTCGCCAGGTCTGTCCCTCACCTCGTGTCCCTTCATGGACGTTAGTACAGCGACCCCAGCTTTACTGGCTGCCTGCTCTTTTTCCACCTCAAAAAAAATATGTAGCCTCTGGGTCCCTAAGCCACGTATATCTCCTCTGTCCTTCTGTCTTCTGTATCTCCCGTATACGCGAATGCTGTTTTCTTTCTGCAGCCGGGTCTCTGTCTTGTAACCGGAACGCTGGGTTCATTGATGTCCACGTCGTCTGCTCGTGCGTGCGACGGACTCTTACTGTGCCGTCCTGCGTCCCTGTCTCCCGCTCTTTTTCAGCTCCGTCGCCTCTTCTCTCGTTGGGGTCACACGCTTTCTACCAGCTCACCGTTTATCCCACAGATGTCGGCGGCTGGCTGGGCACGGGGTGCCTCACACCTGTGATCCCCGCGCCTTGGGAGCCTGAGGCTGGAGAATCGCTGGAGGCCAGGAGTTCCAGACCAGCCTGGGCAACATAGCGAGACCCCCGTCTCTTTAAAGGAAAAAAAAAAAAAGGAATGTCCACTAAATATTTCAAAGCCTAATATTAATCAGTATCTTTTCCTCCAACTCAGAGACAGGCACAGTCTCATCCAGTCACTGCCGTTTCACTGACACGCTGTTGTTGTATGGAGTTGTTTTTTTTTTTTTTTAAGGCGGAGTCTGGCTCTGTCGCCCAGGCTGGAGTGCAGTGGCGCAATCTCGGCTCACCGCAAGCTCCACCTCCTGGGTTGACGTGATTCTCCTGCCTCAGCCTCCTGAGTAGTGAGATGACAGGCGTGTGCCACCAAACCCAGCTAATGTTTTTGATTTTTTTTTTTTTTTTTTTTAGTAGAGATGAAGTTTTGCCATGTTGCCCAGACAGGTCTCGAACTCCTCAGCTCACGCAGCCTGCCCCCCTCAGCCTCCCAGGATTGCCGGCATGAGGCACTGTGCCCGGCCGGTGTGAGGGTTTCTCACCATCCTGGTGACGTAAGTGGGGTTTGCAAACCTGCCGGAGAGTCGGCTGTCGCCGTAAGTTCTCGGTGGAGAACTCTGCTCTGCCCAGCCTCCTACGAGCAGCCCCAGGTGAAGGCTGCAACTTCCCTTTGCTTCCTGGGGCCGGAGGCGCGCTGGGGATTTCCCTGGAGTTCTTCTTGCCACTGAAGTGACGTGTTCTGGGCGCCGTACTTAGGGCAGCTTCCCCGGAGGACCCCACGTTTTACCTCCTCTTCCCCGGAGCCCTGCACGACGGAGAGATTTCGGGTGAGCCCGCTGGGCCCGTGCTTCTGCAGGCAGAGCCTGTTCCAGCTCCCCGGGCTTCCCTGCGTCCCTCCTTCCAGGCAGCCGTGGCCTGAGATGTCCCTCTCTCCTCCTAGGTGGGGATCAGAGAAAGACAACGGAGTCTCACCTCGGCTGAGGGTCCTCTGGAGACAGCGGGGAGGGGACAGTTGGGGCGCTGTCTGTGGCCCTTGGGACCTGGGGTGAGGGTCCTGTGGGAGGAGCAGGGTGGGCTGTGTTCTCTGTGAGGACACTGGAGCTTGGAGCCAGGCCTGGAGTGATCCCGGCAGTCAGGATTGTGGCTGCAGAGGCCCTGAGCTGTGGTCCATTGGTATGGGGACTTCCTCCCCGGACCGCTCCTCCATGGCACTTGGTGGAGGAGGACGCAGCCCCGTCCCATGAGTGGTTGGTGGCAAAGGATATGCAGCCCGTCCCCTGAGTAGTTGGAGGTGTGCTGAGGTCCGTGCTGCGGCCCATGGGAATCGAGAGTGGGTCCTGGCTGGGCTCTCAGGCGCCTGGGGCACGGAGCTGCCGTTGTCCCCAGGGCCCTGCGGGCTGTGGCGGGGGCTCAGTGGTGCAGAGCAGCCACGCAGCGTGGGGTCCGTGGCAGCGTCGTGTGGCCTCCTGGGCGGAGGTGGCCCCTGCAGGGCAGTGCCCGTGTGGGCCCCGACAGGGACTGCAGCGTGTCCTCTCCCGGCCGGGGTCAGGCGGCCTCGGCACCGTCGGCCCCAGAGACGCCCCTTGTGTTGTCCGGGCGGGGAAGGCGTTCGATGCTCCCGGGTTCTAACCGCACGCTGCCTGTGACTCCTCAGGTTCAGACGCGGAAAGAAGAGCCTCTGCCCCCGGCCACCAGCCAAAGCATTCCGACCTTCTACTTCCCCAGAGGACGCCCGCAGGACTCCGTGAACGTGGATGCCGTCATCAGCAAGATCGAGGGCACCTTCGCCCGGTTCCCCCACGAGAGGGCCACCATGGACGACATGGGCCTGGTGGCCAAGGTGCGTGTCACCCGTGTGACGTGGAGCCGCCGGGGGGGCACTGCGGGCACGAGAGGGTGAGGCGGAGCGGCCGAGGCAGGTGCATGTCACGCGCGTGAGAGTGAGGTGGGGCGGCCGAGGCAGGTGCTGCCGGCGTGTTGAAGGTGAGGTGGAGAGGCTGGAGCGGCTGAGGTGGGTGCGTGTGACACACGTCCCCTCCATTGCTACAGCAGCCTGCCGGGATTGCACTGGCATCCCGTGGACTCTAGATTAACTTGGAAGAATCTTGACCATCTTGAGGCTTCCGTCTCATGAACACGGTCCAGCTCTCACTTATTTCAGGCATCTTTCATTTCTGTCAGTACGCCTCGTCGTTTTTGGTCTTGTTCATGGTTCATCACATCGATACCCAAGCATTTCCTATTTCTGCTGACACTGCACGTGGCATTTTTTTACTTTAATATGATGGTCGATGGCGAGTGGTGAGAAGCACTGTTTTATATGTGGACTTTGCATCTTCTGACCGAGTTTAGCTCACTCATCAGCTCTGCTGTTTACAGCCGGCCGAGTCTCTGACGCACAGTCAGGATATCTTCAGGCAGCACCGTGCGGCAAGTCAGGGGAGAGACAGACGCAGACGAGGAGAGACAGGGTTCCGCTACGTTGCCCAGGCTGGTCTGGAACTCCTGGGCTGGAAGGGCCCTCTTGTCTCAGCCTCTGAAAGTGCTGGGACGATGACAGGCCTGAGCCACCACGCCTGGCCTCAGTTTTACTTTTTAAAATGACCAACGTGCCTTGAAGTATTTTCAGACGTGTATTTCTGCGTGTATTGAGGCAGCGGGGTTTTCCTTTGGTCCTGTAAAACGTGAATGGACTGACTGACATCTGAGTATGAAGGGAGCTCCGGCCCCTGGTCCACTGCAGCGTGTCACTTGTATATTGGTCCATATATACTATGATTGGTTAGCATTACTGGGTTTTCACAGATGGCATTACGCTTCTCGTCTGCATTAGCTGTGCATTGCCAGGCCTTGCAGGGTCTGGGTCATGAAGAACTGGTCTTGACCTGACGGACGTTTGAGTGTGAAGGCAACCCTGGTCTTGGGGTGAGCCCTGGTCTTGGGGTGAGCCCTTGTCTTGGGGTGAGCCCTTGTCTTGGGGTGAGTCCCGGTCTTGGGGTGAGCCCCGGTGTTTGGGTGAGACACGGTCTTGGGGTGAGTCCCGGTCTTGGGGTGAGTCCCGGTCTTGGGGTGAGTCCCGGTCTTGGGGTGAGCCCCGGTATTTGGGTGAGCCCCGGTCTTGGGGTGAGTCCCGATATTTGGGTGAGCCCTGGTCTTGGGGTGAGTCCCGGTACACCCCAGTCTTGGGGTGAGTCCCGGTATTTGGGTGAGTCCCGGTGTTTGGGTGAGTCCCGGTGTTTGGGTGAGCCCCGGTCTTGGGGTGAGTCCCGGTCTTGGGGTGAGTCCCGGTCTTGGGGTGAGCCCCGGTATTTGGGTGAGCCCCGGTCTTGGGGTGAGTCCCGATATTTGGGTGAGCCCCGGTCTTGGGGTGAGTCCCGGTCTTGGGGTGAGCCCCGGTCTTGGGGTGAGAGCGCCAGTCCCTGGTCCACCACACGGTCTCACACTTCTCCTGTGTGCTGGGTGCACACTGCCTGGCCTTGCAGGGGTTGCATCTGCGCTCGTGCAGGACCGGCCTGTGGTCTCCTTTTCTTGTGATGGCTTGGTCTGGGGGGCTGCTGGCCTTGGGGAGTTGCTTGGGAAACGTCCCTTAGAATTCACTTTTTCTGGAGCCGTTTGTTTACAACGGGTGTTATTTTTATGTGAATGTTTTTGCTGGAACTCATCAGTGAAGCCATTTGGGACAGAGTTTTCTCTGTGGGAAGGTTTTTAACGACAGCGTGAACTGTTTCAGTGGACACAGGCTGTCTGTTTCTTGTTTGTTTATTTGTTGTCGTTTTTTGACACAGACTCTCGCTCTGTCCCCCAGGCTGGAGTGCAGTGGCACCATCTCAGCTCACTGCAACCGCCACCTCCCGGGTTCAAGCGATTTTCCTGCCTCAGCCGTCCGAGTAGCTGGGATAACGGGCGTGTGCAGTCCCACACCCGGCTAATTTTGTATTTTTAGTAGAGACGGGATTTGACCATGTTGGCCAGGCTGGTCTTGAACTCCTGACCTCGAGGGATCCGCCCGCCTCGGCCTCCCAAAGTGCTGGGATGACAGGCATGAGCCACCGCGCCCGGCCACTGCCACCCACTTGTAAACCATCAGATCTCACAAGAACTCAGTATCAGGAGAGCAGCCAGCGGGCTGTCCACCGCCATGACCCAGTCAGCCCCCAGCAGACCCCGCTCCAACACTCCGGGTCACAGTTCCCCGTGAGATGGGGGTGGGGGCTCCGAGCCAGAGTCCAGCCCTGCTTCATGTGACCCGGAGGACTCATCCGGCTCCACGATGTCATGTGCTGGCATCTTTCTGTGCCTGCACATGGCCCCTTGTTCTGGCACCGGCCGAGGACGTGGTGCTGAGCTTGCGAGCCGTGGCCGTGGCGTCCTCCTCTCTGCTCTCAGACCCGTCGGTCGGCGTCCGCGTGCCCCGTGCGAGTGTAGACGCTCGGGTCTCGGTCCTCCTCGTGATGCCCCTGCAGCCGCACCATCACGTGGGCCTCGGGCCCGGTGGTGGTTCCTGCTTACGGAGCTGCTTTGCACTCAGCAGAGCCGTGATGGAATGGGATGCAGCCGTACACGGGCCGACGACCCACACAGAGCAACGTGCCTGGCTCCTTCACGCGTGCGCTGAGCGAGGGAAGCCAGGCCTAAAAGTCCCAGGTCCTACTGCCGTGGCCTGGAAAAGGTGGACCGGAGCCACGGGGAGGAGGCCCGGGGCCGTCGCTGCGGTGGGGTGCGGAGGGACGGAAGGGACTGTCAGGGCTGGCGGCCTCGATCCCCGTCCTGGCGGTGCGGGTGGGCGTGCCGCGGCTCCGCCTGGCCCCACCGAGAGCCGGTCTTTCTGTGTGTGGATCTCAGGAGAAGACTTTTAGAGTCAAATCAGGTTATCCGTGTGTTACTCCCTTTCTGATAGGATTTTGTAACATTGAGGAAAAACTCCTTTGTATCTTTTGCACTTTGGAGTTATCTCCATTTCCTTCAGGATTTTTTTTTTAATTGTGAGCCAATGAGCTTGGAGGTAATTTTCGGGTTTGGTGTGGTGGGGGGGGACTGCGTGCCCAGCACTCCCACGCTGAGTTCTCATCACCCAGACGCCGGGGATGCAGCTGTCTCTGTTTGCAGCGTCAGACCTATAGTCCCAGCACTTTGGGAGGCCGAGGCGGGAGGATGGCTTGAGGGCAAGGGTTGCAGACCAGCCTGGGCAACATAGTGAGACTTCACTCTACAAAGTAAAAAAAAAAAAAAAAAATAGCCACGCATGGTAGCACGCACCTGCGGTCCCAGCTACTCGGGAGGCTAGGGGGGGAGGATTGCTTGAGCCCATGAGGTTGAGACTGCACTGAGCTGGGATCACACACTGCATTCCAGCCTGGGCAACGGCAAGACCGTGACTCAGGAAAAAAAAAAAAGCATCACCTTGTAGCTAGCCTGCAGGACCGGGTAGATTTGACTCCAGCCTGCAGGACCGGGTAGATTTGACTCCAGCCTGCAGGACCGGGTAGATTTGACCCCAGCCTGCAGGACCGGGTAGATTTGACGCCAGCCTGCAGGACCGGGTAGATTTGACGCCAGCCTGCAGGACCGGGTAGATTTGACGCCAGCCTGCAGGACCGGGTAGATTTGACTCCAGCCTGCAGGACCGGGTAGATTTGACGCCAGCCTGCAGGACCAGGTAGATTTGACGCCAGCCTGCAGGACCGGATAGATTTGACGCTAGCCTGTAGGACTGCATAGATGTGAATAGATTTGACTCCAGCCTGCAGGGCCGGGTAGACTTGGCGCTAGCCTGGAGGACTGGGTACATCTGATGCTCCGTCCGTGCCACCAGGTCATTACGGCGTGTCTTGCACACCGTGAGGAGCACAGATGTGAAGGCTGACACAGCCCCACCTTCCTGGATGTCGAGTGCTTGGGGTCTGAAATCTGCATGGCCCGGGAGCCAGAACGGCCTGATGAGGTCAGAAGTGTCAGACCAGCACCAGCCCAAGGGCCCAGGGCCCGGCCCCCAGCTCGTTCCCTCCCGCCGCACCAGGCACCCTTCCAGGTGGCCAGGGCTGAGCTCCCTCAGGATCCTCGTCACGGGAGCCGGCACGTGCCTGTGCGTCCTGCAGGGCCTGGCCCCTCCAGCTCCACACGGCTGCCTTTGCGTCATCCACAGGTGCACCGGCCGGAGAGCACCTTTTCCCGTCGCTGCACTGCTCTCCGTGCGGTGGCGTGCAGCCCCTCCACGTTCCCCCAGGCCCCTGCGGTCACTCCTGCCCCGCACCTGTCCGGACGACGCTGCCACAGTTTATTCCTCCAGCCCCTGCTCTGGCTTCCGGCTCCTCTCCCCGGGGCACCGTGAATCAAGCAGCTGACGTCCCCATCCGTGCGGCTGTCACGGGCATCGGCCCTCTTCCCGCTGCTGTGCTTCTGGGAGGACGGATGCCCCGGCCGGGCCTCGGGGCCTTAGGCTCAGGCACCCTGTGGGCCGCTTTCCCGGCAGCTGTGCGGCGTCCTGGTTCCCCAGCAACGCGGACGCCCGGCTGCCTGGCAGCCTTGCACGACCTGGCATCTTCAGGCCTTTCTGTCTCAGCCGCGTGTCGTGCTCTTGTTGCCACCTCTCCGTGCCCCGTGAACCCTGCCCGCGCCAGCGCCGGGCGCACTCCCCCTCTGTCTCAGTGGCTTCTCCTGTCATTGTGTTCACCGTGCCGGGCGCTGAGCCTGAGTCCCGGGCCGGGGCGGGGCAGCTGGCTGCTCTCTTCCTTCAGGGGGTTCACGTGTGCCCCGTTCAAGAAACCCTGGCCACGACAGAGCCTCTGGTTTTGTTCCAGGAGGGCCGCTGTCTGGCCTTTCACCCTTCGTGCTGGGATCCACGGTATTCAGTTTGTGTGATCGGCCCCAGCTCACTTCCTTCCCTTCCTCCCTTAGCCCAGCGGTGCCTGAGGGAGACTGAGTCCATTACCCTGACTTTACGGGAAGGGTTGAAATGGGGCAGTGGGACTTACATCCACCAGCGTGGTACCCTGCAAGTTCTTTGTGTTCCCTTATAAGTTTTCACATGAGCCTGTCAGTGTACTGCACACCCCAAAACAACAAGCCCTCGGTGCATGTGGCTGGGGGCTGCGTGGACTCTGTGGGTCAGCAGAGTCGTCTGGAGGAAATTGCAGTCTGTAAACTCAGCAGCGCAGTGAGGTCCACCTCACCACGTTTAGCTCGTCTTTGATTTCACCCAGCCGTGCTCTGTAGTTTGCTTTGTAGACATTGTGTGTGATTTATGTATTTACTTATTTTTTAGACAGAGTCTCTTTCTGTCACCTCCTGGGTTTAAGTGATTCTCCTGCCTCAGCCTCCTAAGTAGCTGGGATGACAGGCAGCCACCACCACGCCCAGATAACTTTTGTATTTTTAGGAGAGACGGGGTTGCACCATGTTGGCCAGGCTGGTCTCGAACTCCTGACCTCAGGCGATCCACCCGCCTCGACCTCCCAAAGTGCTGGGATGACAGGCGTGAGCCACCGCGCATGGCCCTGTGCATGATTTTTGTTCCATTTTTTTCATAGGTTGATTTTTTTTAAATGCTCTTGATAGTTGGCATTATTGAAGATTTTATTTTCTAGTTGTTTGTTGCCAGTACATTGAAATAATTTATTTTGGCATATTGTCCTTGGATGCAGCAGCTTTGCTGAAGATACTTACTAATTCCCGTGTCTGGTAAGCATTTGGATTGTCTGCACAGTTTGTTGCTTGTGAATTAAGAGGGTTCTGCCTCTTCCTCCCCGTCGTGGCATCTTTCTGCCTTTCTCTTGCCTGCTGCCCTGGCTCGGCCGTCCAGGCGGCCTTGGCGGTGACACGGTCCTCTTGTGTCCGGCACAGGGAGGAAGCGTCCATGTGTCATCGCTGTCTGAGAGCAGCTGGGCTGTTTCGTAGACGCGCCGTGTCTTAGAGCATTCAGGCTGCCGTCACAGAACACCATAGCCCAGGCGGCTCGTCAGCCGCAGACATTCATTGCTCACAGCTCTGCAGGCTGGAAGATCACGGTGTGGCAGAGTGGCCAGGACCTGCTGCCTGGTTCATCGACACAGGGTGGAAGGGGTGACGGAGCTCTCGGGGGCCCGTTAGAAGGAGACTTATCGCATTCGTGAGGCCCCACCTCCCAACACCGTCGCCTCGGGGAGAGGATTTCAACACGCAGATCGGGACCCAGGCAGTCAGGCCATAGCACCCTTTATTACAGTAGGAGCGTCCGTCCTGCTTCTGGTTTCCTGGCCGATTATTATTGTGGTTTTTCAATTACTGCCGAGTTGGACTTGCTCGTGTGTGTTCTGCGTGGCGTTTCTGCCTCTAGCGATAACTGGCCTGTGACTTCCTGCATCCTTGACCGCGTCCAGGCTGTGCCAGCCTCGGAGCAGACACTGGGAAACGCCCCTCGTTTCTATTCTCCGGGGTCACGCACGTGGGATTTCTTCCTTAAATGTGTGGTCCGCTCATGGGAGCTGCCTTGGGGGGCTGGAATTTTCTTGGTGGGACAGTTTCAAACGTTGGATTCAATTTCTCGCAGAAACAGTCCTTTCAGATTTTCTATTGTCGTTTATTTCTTCACTTGAACTGTTCTTCAGGAGTCTGTTTCAACAGTCGTCTGACGGACAGGCATAAAGTGATTCAGGAGCATCCACTGACTCTCTGATGTTTGCAGGGTCTGTAGTTACAGCTGACATGGCTATAATCTGTGTTTTCTCTGTCTTTTTTTTTTTTTTTTTTGAGACAGAGTGTTGCCCTGTCACCCAGGCTGGAGTGCAATGGCACGATCTCGGCTCACTGCACCTCCGCCTTCCTCCGCCTCCCAGGTTCAAGCGATTCTCCTGCCTCAGCCTCCCGAGTAGCTGGGACTACAGGCACCCACCACCACGTCCGGCTAATTTTTTGTATTTTTAGTAGAGACGGGGTTTCACCATGTTTGGCCAGGCGGGTCTCGAACTCCTGACCTTGTGATCCGCCCACCTCGGCCTCTGAAACTGCTGGGATTACAGGCCTGAGCCACCGTGCCCAGCAAGGTTAATTAATTTTTAAGAAATCTTTCAAATCATCAAGTTTTGATTTTCTTGATTTTCTCTGTTGACTATTTTTCCTTCCATCTCTGCCCTGTGTTTGTTACTGTGAGGTACAAGTGCAGATGACTCATTTTAAACTTTCCTTCCTCACCTGTGTATTGAAGGCTGTGAACCTGCCATGGGCCGCTGCTGCGGGCCTGTCCCACACGTTCCGTAACATGCTTCTGTCGCTGTCAGACTCACCACTTGCCTGGCTGAGGGAGCCATTTCTTCCTGCACATACTGGTTCCTAGTCTATGCCGCTTGATTTCCAGACACTGCGGACGCAGCCGCGTCTGGTTACAGGGCCCGCGTGTGGTCTCTGGTCGGGGGGACTGCGTGCCCGGCACTCCATCGCTCTGCTCTCCTGACTCATGGGTTCCAAGGCTGGAGCGAAAGCCAGGTGGAGTTTGCGGCACCCGGACGTGCCTGGCTGAGTGTGCTGCGTCTTTCTGCAGCAGAGGGTCTCCGCGCAGCGCCGGTCAGGCGCCAGGTGCGCAGCAGGAGCGCAGGCGTCCAGGCCCCGCTGACTGCCCACTCCTGCCCTCTCTGCCCCAGGCCTGCGGCTGCCCCCTCTACTGGAAGGGGCC
Source organism: Colobus guereza (assembly GCA_030247045.1). NCBI lineage: Eukaryota > Metazoa > Chordata > Mammalia > Primates > Cercopithecidae > Colobus > Colobus guereza. Next base: position 155,763,664 of record CM058096.1, read on the forward strand.
GCTCTTCTATGGCGCCGGCGGGGAGCGCACGGGCTCCGTGTCCGTCCACAAGTTCGTCGCCATGTGGAGAAAGTGAGTCCCCGGCCGGGCACGGGGCTGTGTCGGGAGGGCGGAGGCGTCCCCGGGTCCCCATGGCGTCAGGACAGGTGCCCCCCGCGGCTGCCACAGTGAGAGGAGAAACCCGCGCGTGGGCACAGGCCTGCCGTGTTCCACCCTGCGTCTGGGGGTTGAAACCCACCCGCCTGTGAGGGTGGCGCACAGTCATCCTGTCCTTCCAGAATCCTGCAGAACTGCCACGACGACGCGGCCAAGTTCGTCCATCTGCTCATGAGCCCTGGCTGCAACTACCTGGTGCAGGAGGACCTGGTCCCCTTCCTGCAGGTGAGAGCCGACGTCTACACCGCACGCCTGACCCATCACGGGAGCGCCGGTGTCCACACTGCACACCTCACGGGACGGCCGGCGTCCACACCACACACTTCACGGGAGGGCCGGTGTCTACACCGCAAGCTTCACCGGAAGGCCGGTGTCTACACCGCACGCCTCAGCCCTCACGGGAGGGCGCACGTCCACACCGCACCCTTCACGGGAGGGCCGGCGTCCACACCACACGCCTCACCCCTCACAGGAGGGCCAGTGTCTACACCGCACACCTCGCGGGACGGCCGGCGTCCACACCGCACACTTCACGGGAGGGCCAGTGTCTACACCGCACACTTCACGGGAGGGCCGGCGTCCACACCGCACGCCTCCTGCGTCACGGGAGGGCCAGTGCCGGCGTCTACACCTCACACTTCACGGGAGGGCCCGCGTCCACACCGCACGCCTCATGTCTCCCCCCCCGCAGGACGTGGTGAACACGCACCCGGGGCTGTCGTTCCTGAAGGAGGCGTCCGAGTTCCACTCGCGCTACATCACCACGGTGGGTCCCCAGCAGAGGGGCCGGGGTGAGCCCGGGGGCGGTTCCAGCGGGCGGGCGGGCGGGCGGGGTCCGGGTCTTGAGCTTTGGAAAGAGGGGCTGTTGAGCCCGGCGATGGGGGCACTCTGGTTTTCGGGTGGCGCGCCCCTTTCCCACCTGTCCTGGGCCAGCGTAGCTCAGGGCGTCCCAGCCACACCCTCCCGCTTTGCGCGGCCTGGGCGGCGCCTCCCGCAGGGCCCGTCCCGCCGCCCCGCCCGTCCGACCCTGGCGAGCCTGGTGCGGCTGAGACCAAACTGCGCCGCTCTCCCGGCTCCGGGTCTCCGTCTTGTGGCGAGGCTCCGGGGGTCTCGCACCCCCGCAGTGACGGCGCCCCGCAGGTCATCCAGCGGATCTTCTACACCGTGAACGGTCCTGGTCCGGCAGGATCACCTGCGCCCGAACTGCGGAGGAGCTCCTTCCTGCAGGTGCGGGCGCGCCTGCCCTGCCCTGCCGCTCCTCCCTCCTTTCCTACCCCTCCCTCCCTCCCCTCCTTTTCTCCCCTCCTTTTCCTCCCCGCCTCCCACCCCATCCCCACCCCATCCGTCGCTCCTGCCCACCCCAGGCCTGTGAGCACCAACACGCGCCGCCTGCAGTTGGGGTCCATGGTTGATCTGGGAAGTGGGGGGGGCCGTACTGGGCACCAGGGGGAGCCGAGCCCTCATTCCCTGAGAGCTGCACGCCCACGCCCGCCTAGGGAGCCGCCCCCATGCTGGAGCTTCCCCCACCGCAGAGCTGCCCCCACTCGGAGCGGCCCCGCCCCGCCTTCCCTGCCCCCGTCCGCCGGCAGCCACCCGGACTTAGGTGCGGGGTCCCCCCAGAGGCCCCGCGCTCAGGCCGCCTGGGTCCTTTGGCAGAACGTGGCGCTGCTGGAGGAGGAGGCGGACATCAACCAGCTGACCGAATTCTTCTCCTACGAGCACTTCTATGTCATCTACTGCAAGTTCTGGGAGTTGGACACGGACCACGACCTGCTCATCGACGCGCACGACCTGGCGCGGCACAATGACCACGGTGCGCAGGGGCAGAGGGGCGGGCGGGGCGCGGGGACACCCAGCAGACCCTTCTTCTCTCAGGGCCTCCCGGGTCTGCAGCTGCCTCTCCTTCCCCACTCCCCGCTCCGTGTCTGGGTCCCCGCGTGGGCCTCTGCACCAGGCCTCCGCCCCCGGGCGTCTACAGGGTCAGTGTGGGACAGCCGCACCCGGCCCCGAGGGCCTGCAACCACCCTGCGGGGCTTTATTGTTAACACCCGGGCAAGGGCGTGCAGACCGGACGCCTTAGCTCAGGAGCTCCGGGTTCCAGCCCCCAAGGCCAGGAGCAGTTTCCATCCAATCCCAGGCTGGGTGGAGCGCAGGCTTAGAGGTCGGTCAGATACCTCCGCGGGAGGCGGTGCCTCCCAGGTGTCCTCACCCGGCGCCTCTGAGAGTCGTCCAGCCTTCCAGGGACTAGAACCTGCCTGTGGGGCTGGAGTTTTTTTTTTTTTTTTTTTGGAGAGGGAGTCTCGCTCTGTCGCCCAGGCTACAGTGCGGCGGCGCAATCTCGGCTCACTGCAAGCTCCGCCTCCCGGGTTCACGCCATTCTCCTGCCTCAGCCTCCCTAGTAGCTGGGACTACAGGCACCGCCACCTCGCCCGGCTAGTTTTTTTGTATTTTTTTCTTTTTTAGTAGAGACGGGGTTTCACCGTGTTAGCCAGGATGGTCTCGATCTCCTGACCTGGTGATCCTCCCGCCTCGGCCTCCCAAAGTGCTGGGATGACAGGCGTGAGCCACCGTGCCCGGCCGGGGCTGGAGTCTCCTTGAAGTCTGCTTTTCCCCCCAAAAAACCACATGACCAAGAGTATTTCCCAGTCACGGTGGCATCTGCTGCGCGCGGCCGACTCGCAGGCCTGGTTCCCGGAATGTGGGCTCCGCCCGTCCGCGTCTCCCGGGGCTGGTCCTGGGCCGCGTGGCCGCAGTAGACCCCCGTCCTGCGTGCGTGGGGCGCGCCCCCGAGCCAACGTAGCGTTCCCTGGATTTCTCCTGTACCCGGTTCAGGGAGCCACCTGCTCCCTGGACCCCATAAGTAGCCGCGAGAAGAGCACAGCGCGGCAGAGCCGCCCGTGTGGCCCGAGCCAGCGCCTCACCGCGGGGAATCCGCCCCGAACCGGGCGTTCGCTGTCCCCGTGAACCCCGGGCCCGGCCCCGGCTTTCCCTGTTCCTCTGGTGCCCACTGTGGGTCTCAGGGCAGGACGGGCTGTGCGGCCGGGCGATGGCGGGTGCGCCCGGTCTGGGCTGTTTCTCACGCAGGGCGGTCTGAAGCGGGGGGCATCTTGGCCCCGTGCGTGCCAGGGACACGGGGGACCGCAGGGATGGCCGCCCAGGCTGCGGGACCTCGTGGGCCCGAGCTGACGGCGCCGGTGCCTTCGCTCTTGCCTCTTGTTAGCGGAGTTTGGGCTGAAACGTGTTAGTTAGGTTCTGCTTCCTTGGAGGCCTGAATGTTCACGTGTTCTACCCGTTAAAGTCGGGTTTGGAACCATGCTCAGCTTCGTGCTCCGCTGGTCCGCTGCAAGGGCAGGTGTGGCTCCACCCGGGAGGGGCCTGTGCAGGGGCCCTGGGGCCGCCTGTCGCCTGTGGCCATTTCGGTCCTTACCCCATCCGGGCTTGGTTCTGGGGGGTCGTGACATGGGGGCCGAGGCGCGGTGCGGGCTGCCCATCAACCCCCTTCCTTTCCAGCCATTTCTACCAAGATGATCGACAGGATCTTCTCCGGAGCAGTCACGCGGTACGTGCGGCTCAGGCCCCACGGGGACCCGGCTCCTCCTTGCCTGACATGAGCTTGTCGACTTCCCACAGCGAGTGGCCGTCACCCCGGGCCCTGAGGAGGGGGACGCGTGTCTCTGTCACCTGAAACCCTAGTGGGGGGCACAAGACTCCCTGTCCTGTGAGGTCTGAGGAAGGGGGCGGCCCGTGCCCCAGGTCAGGGGTTGTCAGGCGCCGGGCCTGAGCGAGCCCCGAGAAGGGGACATTGCCGGCATCCAGGCAGCGGTGGCGGTGGTGCAGGTGCACTCCTGACCCCACCTGGATCTCGGGAACGCGCTCTGGCCACGTGGCCTCCACCTCTTCCCTGGAGGGGCAGGAGGCGGGCTGGGCCCCGGGGTCCCTCTCACCCCCGGTCATGGGCAGGGGCTCCACGCCTGGGAAGCTCTCCCTGACACGCGTCTTCATCTCTGCATCCTGGCCTGGGATCTAGAGGCAGAAAAGTGCAGAAGGAAGGAAAGATCAGCTACGCCGACTTTGTCTGGTTTTTGATCTCTGAGGAAGACAAAAAAACGCCGACCAGGTGGGTTCCTGCCGGTGTGTGGGTGTTCTGGTGGAGGACCGGGAGCCGCCCGTGTGACATGACGTGTGTCCCCAGGCGGATGCCTGCCTGTCTGGTGGGGGGGTGCCACAGGGCACGGGCGGACACGTGCACACCTGGCAGAGGGGCTGCAGGGGACAGGCGGATACGTGCACACCTGGCAGAGGGGCCGCAGGGGACAGGCGGATACGTGCACGCCTGGCAGAGGGGCCGCAGGGGACAGGCGGATACGTGCACGCCTGGCAGAGGGGCCGCAGGGGACAGGCGGATACGTGCACGCCTGGTTGGGAGGCTGCCCCAGGGGCTGCAGGGCACGGGGCTGGGAGGGTCGGAGCCGGGGCTGACAGAGCGCACCGTGCCACAGCATCGAGTACTGGTTCCGCTGCATGGACCTGGACGGGGACGGAGCCCTGTCCATGTTCGAGCTGGAGTACTTCTACGAGGAGCAGTGCCGAAGGCTGGACAGCATGGCCATCGAGGCCCTGCCCTTCCAGGACTGCCTCTGCCAGATGCTGGACCTGGTCAAGCCGAGGACCGAAGGTGACGCCCCGTGAGGGCACGGCCCGGTGAGGGGACAGACGGGCGAGAGGACGGGACGGACGGAAGAGAGGACGGCCCAGGGTGAGGGGACGGGTGGTGAGGAAATGGCCCAGGGTGAGGGGATGCGCCCGCCTGTGAGGCGCTGTCGCTGCTGGAGGCGACCCTGGGAAGGGCCACCCCTATTCTGAGTTTGTGATGAGGGCAGCACCGCAGGTGTCCACTCTCACGGCGCAAGAACCTCCTACTCGGGACGTCGACACCCCCGAGGGTGGCCTGGAGAACCCGGGCCGGGGCTCACTGGGGACGTCGGCACCGGCTGAAGGACCAGTTGCCGCGTTTGTGCTGATGCCACACAGGGTGGTCCAACCTCTCACCCCGTCTCCTCCCTCTCACCTTCCGTCTCCTCCCTTCTCACCCCTACCCCGGCTCCTCCCTCTCACGCCCCCGCCGTCTCCTCCCTCTCACCCCGGCTCCTCCCTCTCACCTTCCGTCTCCTCCCTTCTCACCCCTCCCCGTCTCCTCCCTCTCACGCCCCGTCTCCTCCCCTCTCACCCTCCCGTCTCCTCCTTCTCACCCCCTCCCCGTCTCCTCCTCTCTCCTCCCCTCTCCTCCCTTCTCACCCCTCCCCGTCTCCTCCCTCTCACCCTCCGTCTCCTCCTCTCACCCCCCGTCTCCTCCCCTCTCACCCATCGTCTCCTCCTCTCTCCTCCCTCTCACCCCCCGTCTCCTCCTCTCACCTTCCGTCTCCTCCCCTCTCCCCCCGTCTCCTCCTCTCACCTTCCGTCTCCTCCCTTCTCACCCCTCCCCGTCTCCTCCCTCTCACCCTCCCGTCTCCTCCTCCCTCTCACCCCGTCTCCTCCCCTCTCACCCCTCCCTCTCCTCCCTCTCACCTGTCTCCTCCCCTCTCACCCCTCTGGCTCCTCCCTCTCACCCTGTCTCCTCCTCTCACCCTGTCTCCTCCTCTCTCCTCCCTCTCACCTGTCTCCTCCCCTCTCACCCCTCTGGCTCCTCCTCTCACCCTGTCTCCTCCCCTCTCACCCTCCGTCTCCTCCCTCTCACCCCCTCTCCTCCCTCTCACCCTGTCTCCTCCTCTCACCCTCGTCTCCTCCCCTCTCACCCTCGTCTCCTCCTCTCACCTTCCGTCTCCTCCCTCTCACCCCTCTCCTCCCCTCTCACCTTCCGTCTCCTCCCTCTCACCCCTCTCCTCCCTTCTCACCCCTCCTCCTCCCCTCTCACGCTGTCTCCTCCCCTCCTCCTCCCCTCTCACCCTCCCCGTCTCCTCCTCTCACCCTCCGTCTCCTCCCCTCACCCCTCCGTCTCCTCCTCTCACCCCTCTGGCTCCTCCCTCTCACCCTGTCTCCTCCTCTCACCCTGTCTCCTCCTCTCACCTCCGTCTCCTCCCTCTCACCCTGTCTCCTCCCCTCTCACCCTGTCTCCTCCCTCTCACCCTCCCGTCTCCTCCCTCTCACCCTCCCTCTCCTCCCTCTCACGCTGTCTCCTCCCCTCTCACCCTGTCTCCTCCTCTCACCCTCCCGTCCTCCCTCTCACCTTCCGTCTCCTCCTCTCACCCTTGTCTCCTCCCCTCCTCCCCTCTCACCCTTGTCTCCTCCTCTCCTCCCCTCTCACCCCTCCTCCTCCCCTCTCACCCTGTCTCCTCCCTCTCACCTCCCTCTCCTCCCCTCTCCTCCTCCTCTCACCTTCCGTCTCCTCCCCTCTCCCCCCGTCTCCTCTCACCCCCTCCCCGTCTCCTCCCCTCACCCTCCCGTCCTCCCTCTCACCCTTGTCTCCTCCCCTCTCACCCTCCGTCTCCTCCTCCTCTCACCCTGTCTCCTCCTCTCACCCTCGTCTCCTCCCTCTCACCCTCCGTCTCCTCCCTCTCACCCTGTCTCCTCCCTCTCACCCTCCCCGTCTCCTCCCCTCTCACCTTGTCTCCTCCCCTCTCACCCCTCTGGCTCCTCCCTCTCACCCTGTCTCCTCCTCTTACCCCCCGTCCTCCCCTCTTACCCCCCGTCTCCTCCTCTTACCCCCCGTCTCCTCCCTCTCACCCTTGTCTCCTCCCCTCTCACCCTCCGTCTCCTCCCTCTCACCCCTCTGGCTCCTCCCTCTCACCCTCCCGTCTCCTCCTCTCACCCCTCTGGCTCCTCCTCTCACCCCGTCTCCTCCTTCTCACCCCTCCCCGTCTCCTCCCCTCTCACCCCGTCTCCTCCCTCTCACCCTCCCCGTCTCCTCCCTCTCACCCTGTCTCCTCCCCTCTCACCCTGTCTCCTCCCTCTCACCCTCCGTCTCCTCCCTCTCACCCCTCCCTCTCCTCCTCCTCTCACGCTGTCTCCTCCCTCTCACCCTCGTCTCCTCCCCTCTCACCCTCGTCTCCTCCTCTCACCCTCCCTCCTCCTCCTCTCACCCTGTCTCCTTCCCTCTCACCCTTGTCTCCTCCTCCTCCCTCTCCTCCTCTCCTCCTCTCACCCTTGTCTCCTCCCTCTCACCCCCTCTCCTCCCTCTCACCCTCCTGTCTCCTCTCCTCTCACCCTGTCTCCTCCCTCTCACCCTGTCTCCTCCCCTCTTACCCCCTCCTCCTCTCACCCTGTCTCCTCCCCTCTCACCCTCCGTCTCCTCCCTCTCACCCTGTCTCCTCTCACCCCTCTGTCTCCTCCCTCTCACCCTGTCTCCTCCCTCCCCGTCTCCTCCCCTCTCACCCTCCGTCTCCTCCCTCTCACCCTCTCTCCTCCCTCTCACCCTGTCTCCTCCTCTCACCCTGTCTCCTCCTCTCTCACCCCTCCTGTCTCCTCCCCTCACCCCTCCTGTCTCCTCCTCCCTCTCACCCTGTCTCCTCCTCCCCTCACCCCTGTCTCCTCCCTCTCACCCCCGTCTCCTCCCCTCTCACCCTTGTCTCCTCCCTCTCACCCCCGTCTCCTCCCTCTCACCCTCCCCTCTCACCTCCGTCTCCTCCCCTCTCACCCTGTCTCCTCTCCTCTCACCCTCCCCGTCTCCTCCCCTCTCACCCCCGTCTCCTCCCCTCTCACCCTCCCGTCTCCTCCCCTCTCACCCTGTCTCCTCCCCTCTCACCCTCCCCTCTCACCTGTCTCCTCCTCCCTCTCACCCTGTCTCCTCCCTCTCACCCTCCCGTCTCCTCCCCTCTCACCCTCCCCTCTCCTCCCTCTCACCCTGTCTCCTCCCGTCTCCTCCCCTCTCACCCCTCGTCTCCTCCCTCTCACCCTCCTGTCTCCTCCTCCTCCTCCTCACCCCTGTCTCCTCCCCTCTTACCCCCGTCTCCTCCTCTCTCACCCTTGTCTCCTCCCCTCTACCCCCCGTCTCCTCCCCTCTCACCCCTTGTCTCCTCCCCTCACCCCCCTCTCCTCCTCTCACCCTTGTCTCCTCCTCTCACCCCTCTGGCTCCTCCCTCTCACCCTGTCTCCTCCTCTCACCCTGTCTCCTCCTCTCTCACCCCCGTCTCCTCCCCTCTCACCCTCCCATCTCCTCCCTCTCAACCCTCCCGTCTCCTCCCTCTCACCCTCCGTCTCCTCCTCTCTCACCCCTCCTCTCCTCCCTCTCACCCTCCCCGTCTCCTCCCCTCTCACCCCTTGTCTCCTCCCCTCTCACCCTCCGTCTCCTCCCTCTCACCCTGTCTCCTCCTCTTGCCCCCGTCTCCTCCTCTTGCCCCCGTCTCCTCCCCTCTCACCCCCCTCTCCTCCCTCTCACCCTCCCGTCTCCTCCTCTCACCCAGTCTCCTCCCCTCTTACCCCCGTCTCCTCCTCTCACCCCTTGTCTCCTCCCTCTCACCCCTCTGGCTCCTCCTCTCACCCTGTCTCCTCCTCTTACCCCCTCCTCCTCCTCCTCCCCTCTTACCCCCGTCTCCTCCCTCTCACCCCTTGTCTCCTCCCTCTCACCTCCGTCTCCTCCCTCTCACCCCTCTGGCTCCTCCCTCTCACCTCCCGTCTCCTCCCTCTCACCCTGTCTCCTCCCCTCTTGCCCCCGTCTCCTCCCTCTCACCCTCCGTCTCCTCCCTCTCACCCGGTCTCCTCCCTCTCACCCTCCGTCTCCTCCTCTCACCCTGTCTCCTCCCTCTCACCCCTCTGGCTCCTCCCTCTCACCCTGTCTCCTCCCTCTTACCCCCGTCTCCTCCCTCTCACCCTCCGTCTCCTCCTTCTCACCGCCCCCCTCCTCCCCTCTCACCCCTCCTCTCCTCCTCTCACCCTGTCTCCTCTCACCCTGTCTCCTCTCACCCCTCTGGCTCCTCCCTCTCACCCCTCCTCTCCTCCCTCTCACCCCTCTGGCTCCTCCCTCTCACCCTCTCCTCCTCCTCCCCTCTCACCCCTCTGGCTCCTCCCTCTCCTCCTCTCCTCCTCCTCCTCTCACCCCTCTGGCTCCTCCCTCTCACCCTGTCTCCTCCTCCTCTCACCCTGTCTCCTCCCTCTTACCCCTCCCGTCTCCTCCTCTCACCCTGTCTCCTCCTCTCACCCTGTCTCCTCCCTCTCACCTCCCGTCTCCTCCTCTCTCACCCTGTCTCCTCCTCTCACCCTGTCTCCTCCCTCTCACCCTCCTGTCTCCTCCCTCTCACCTCCTGTCTCCTCCCTCTCACCCCTCTGGCTCCTCCCCTCACCCCTGTCTCCTCCCTCTCACCCTGTCTCCTCCTCCCCTCTCACCCCTCCTCCTCTCACCCCTCCTCCTCCTCCTCTCACCCCTCTGGCTCCTCCCTCTCACCTCCCGTCTCCTCCCTCTCACCCCTCTGGCTCCTCCCTCTCACCCTCCCGTCTCCTCCTCTCACCCCTCTGGCTCCTCCCTCTCACCCTGTCTCCTCCCTCTCACCCTCCCGTCCTCCCCTCTCACCCCTCTGGCTCCTCCTCTCACCCTGTCTCCTCCCTCTCACCCTGTCTCCTCCCTCTCACCCCTCGTCTCCTCCCTCTCACCCTCCTGTCTCCTCCTCTCTCACCCCTCTGTCTCCTCCCTCTCACCCTCTCTCCTCCTCTCACCCTTGTCTCCTCCCCTCACTCCTCCTGTCTCCTCTCCTCTCACCCCTCTGGCTCCTCCCTCTCACCCTGTCTCCTCCTCCTCTTACCCCCGTCTCCTCCTCTCACCTTTGTCTCCTCCTCTCACCCCCCGTCTCCTCCCTCTCACCCTCCGTCTCCTCCCTCTCACCCCTCTGGCTCCTCCTCTCACCCTGTCTCCTCCTTTCACCCCGTCCCCGTCTCCTCCCTCTCACCCCCCGTCTCCTCCTTCTCACCGCCCCTCCTCCCCTCTCACCCCTCTGGCTTCTCCCTCAACCCTGTTCCTGCCACCCATCGTCCCAGCCGGGAGGTCCTGAGTAGGAGGTTCTTGCACGGTGAGACTGGACACTGCGGTGCTGACCCTCGTCACAAACTCAGAGTAGGAGCGGCCTTTCCCAGGGCCACTGAGGCAAAGGGGCGCATCTGCGGTACCTGGCTTCCTTCTCATCTCAGACTCCAGCTCTGGGACTTTCACTTTGGAAATGGCTCTGAGGCCCGGGCACCACCCTGCAGCCGTCCCTCTCCCTGGCTGGGGCCCTCCTGGTACTCAGTGTCCCGGGGACACCCTCTGGCCACGGCCTGCGTGGGGAGCTCCGGGCTCTGTCATTTCAGATCCAGGGGCGCCTCCCAGCACCTGCACCACGTCCCAGTCCCTGCGCCCTGGGGCACAGGTGGCCCTAAGCCGCCTCCGCACCACGGCCTCCCACACCTCAGTCCCCAACCAGATGCACGCGTGTGTCCGCCTGTCCCATCAGGCCCGTGGCGGGAGAGCCCGGAGCCTCGGGCCGCGTCCTTAAGCGCGTGTGACCGACGCAGGCAGCCCACACCCGGGCCCGAAGGTGAGGCCGGGCTCACGCCTTGGACACGTCCCGTCCCCGCAGGGAAGATCACGCTGCAGGACCTGAAGCGCTGCAAGCTGGCCAGCGTCTTCTTCGACACCTTCTTCAACATCGAGAAGTACCTGGACCACGAGCAGAAAGAGCAGATCGCCCTGCTCAGGGTGAGTGCGGGGGTGCGCGGGCGGGGCCGTCCCGGGCCGGGGGTGTGACGCATGCGCTTCCCCCAGGACAGTGACAGCAGCGGCCCCGAGCTCTCGGACTGGGAGAAGTGAGGGGTGCGGGGCACAGTGAGGTCTTGGCGGGGGACAGTGAGGCTGCGGGGCACAGTGAGGTGGGCGGGGGACAGTGAGGTGGGCGCGGGGACAGTGAGGTGCGGGGCACAGTGAGGTGGGGTGCGGGGACAGTGAGGCGTGCGGGGCACAGTGAGGTGGGCGCGGGGACAGTGAGGTGCGGGGCACAGTGAGGTGGGCGGGGGACAGTGAGGTCTTGGCGGGGGACAGTGAGGTGCGGGGCACAGTGAGGTCTTGGCGGGGGACAGTGAGGTGGGCGCGGAGGACAGTGAGGTGGGCGCGGAGGACAGTGAGGGTGCGGGGCACAGTGAGGTGGGCGCAGGGGACAGTGAGGGGTGCGGGGCACAGTGAGGTGCGGGGGACAGTGAGGTGGGCGGGGGACAGTGAGGGGTGCGAGACAGTGAGGTGCGGGGCACAGTGAGGTGGGGTGAGCACCTCAGACTACAGCAGTGTCTGCTCACGCCCGGCTAATTACTACGGTGTCCCCTCCCACCCGCCCGGCTAATTGCTGCAGGGTGCCCCCTCCGCGGCGCCCAGCTAATTACTATGGGGGTTCCACCCCTACCACGTCTGGCTAATTACTACAGGACTGTCCCCCAGCGCCCGGCTAATTTTTTGTTTTTCTAGAGACAGTCTTGCTATGTTGCCTGGGCTGGTCTCAAACTCCTGACCTTGGGCGATGCTCCCGCCTCAGCCCCCACAGCGCTGGGATCGCAGGCGTGAGCCACGGCGCCCGGCCCGTGGCTTTTTTTGGGATACCTTGGTCTGGCTTGGGTGTCAGGGTAATGCTGGCTCATGGAATGGGGGGCAGTATCCTCTCCCCTTAGTTTCTGGAAGAGTTTGTATACAGGACCTGTGGCATATGGCGGACAGGGAAGTTCTGGGGCGTGGGGACCCAGAGGTGGGCGTCCAGGTCAGAGCCACGGTGCGGACAACTGACCACTGAGGGACAGATGCCCAGGACAGACGGCCCAGGGTGGGCCGGGGCCCTAGGCTACTTGGCGGGAACCGGACGGGGCGGCTGGAGGGGGAGCCGGGGTTAAGATGCGCCTCCATGGAACCCCCGTCGGGAACCAGAAAGTAATTTGAGCTGCACCAAAATGAAGATGCCAGACTGCAGCGTTGATGGCCCAGCTCCTGCCTGGAGAAGAAGGAACCTCATCGTCCCGTGGCCTCGCTGATCACACAGGAAAAAGACAAATCCGTGTCAGGAACGTGAGAGAAGGTATCACTAGGATCCTGCAGCTGCGAAAGTCACAAGCAGGAAATTAGTATCAACAGTAACTCACTTATGTGAAGGGACCAGTGTCTGAAACACACAAACCAGCAAAGCTCACTCCAGGCTGGGCCGGGGCTCATACCTGTGGTTCAAGCAGGGTGCAGGTGCAGGTGCGGGGCCGGGGCGGGCAGAACCCTAGAGCTCAGGTTCAAGACCAGCCTGGGCAACAGGGCGAAACCCATCTGTACAAAAACAATGTAAAAATTAGCCGGGGTGTGGTGGCAGGTGCCTGTAATGCCAGCTACTCGGCGGGGCTGAGGTGTGAGTATCCCTTAAGCCCGGGAGGTGGAGACTGGGGCGAGCTGAGAGCGAGTCACTGCACTCACTCCGGCCAGCGTGACGGAGCCAGACCCTTGTGTCCAAAAAACTCAAGAACCAAGAGATGACTTCAGCCAGTGACTGAGGTGGTCACTGAATTTTAGCGAGAAACCTCTCACAAAGCTGCAGTCCTCATGGCTTCCCTGGCTAGTTCCACCAAATATGTCCACGCGATTCGGGAAAACGCCACCGACGTACAGGTCTGGGGGGGGAGGAGGGCAGGAGGAGACGGAGACGCGTGGTATCCTGATGCTGGTCATGGCTTCGCGGATACAGATTACACTTTGGGGAAAGGTGCAGCCCGAGGCCCCTCTGTCAGGGCGGACGCCGTGCGCACCTCATGCCTGGGTCTCCCACCCGTCCTGGCGCGTTTCCACCTGCGCCGCAGGCCACTCCCCCGGGAGCCTGCGTGGAGCCCCCGGCTTCTCAGCCGGGAGCGTGGTGCTGGCTCAGCGGCCGCAGCTCAGGGTCGGCTTAGGGGACGTTCTTGTGCTGGAGGCTGGTCGCCGGGCGGCCTGCGTTTCCCGGAAACCACGGCGCTGTCTCTGGGGCCTGGCTCTGCGCCGCCGGCCCCGTCTTGACCACCCCCTCGTTGCAGGTTCGAGGCCGAGCTCAGCCCTGTGGAGCAGAAGCTGAGTGCCCTGCGGTCCCCGCTGGCCCAGAGGCCCTTCTTCGAGGCGCCCGCGACCCTGGGCGCCGTGGACCTGTACGAGTACGCGCGCGGGGACGAGGACCTGGAGCCGCTGTGAGGCCGCCCGGGGACCCCACCGCGGGCCCCTCTGCACGTGCCACCGCCGGGACAGCGCGGCTTGTGTAGAAACTCTTGTCTTTTGGGGAAAGTGAGTGCGTTTGTAGGGAATGGTAAATTTTTATTTATTCACAGAAGCGTGTGGTGTGAATTGCCGCCTGGAGCTCTGACGCCTGGTGGGCTCGCCCGGGGGACACGCGAGGGCCGCTCGGGACTGGGACAGGCTCCCACGCGGACACCCTCCGGCCTTTGCCGTCCCGGGGGCCACGTCTCTGTGGAAAGGACCATGTGCGCACAGCTGTGACCGCGGCTCCCGGGCACGTCGCCCGTCCTGGACAGGAGCCACCGCCGCAGCCTGTGTGTTCTGTGTTAATGCACAAAAGCGTTTCTGGCGGTCGCGCTTGTGTTTTTGAACGAATGTTGGGAGGATTTTCAGCCGCAGGCTCGGCTGCCTGGGCCACCGCGTGGGCTGCATTCCGGATCTACGGACGGCAGCGCTGGATGTGGGCCGCGGCCACGCCACAGGCCGATGCACCTGAGCCTCCTCCCCAGCCTCGGCCGTTCCCTCCCAGCGCCGGGGGCCAAGGCCGCGTTCCACAAACGGCCCCAGAAGGAAGGAGCCGGCGCCCTGGGGGGGCCACGTGCAGTGACGCGTAAACAACGGGGTTCGGAGGCCCCGCCGGGCGCAGCCCTGAGTGCAGGGGGGACCACAGCCCTCCAGGGGCACCCGACCCGGACGAGCCCAGGCCCAGCTCTGCTCCCTCCACAGGCCAGGGAAGGTCATAGGTGGTGGCCACAGAACAACCCCCTTTCCTCGCACACAACAAAACGCTTCCCCCGGAAAGGGACGTGGCTGCACGGCGGGGAACAGGCGGGCGGGGCGGGGACACCCCGAGAGCTGCGCACACGCCCCGTTCATCCACCGCAGCCCTGGCCGTGAAGGAGCTGGACGCACAGGGTGGTCCCCGTGACCCCGAGGAGAGACGGTGGGGCTCGGGGCAGTGTGTGGACCTGGCAGTACCTCCCAGGGGAACGGCCGCTGCCCCCAAGGTGTGCCCAGTGTCATCAGATGTCCCCGGATTTCCCGGAGGACGCCCCCACCTGCGTCTGCGAAGGGTCAGGGCACCCCAACAACAGGACAGGTGACGGGCAGGAGGGTCCAACGGTGGCCGCTGCATGTAAATGACAGCGGGAGCCACGGCCTCAGGGCCCAGCCTGCCCTGAGCTCGGGGGAGCCCGTCTGGGAGGGCAAGTCCGCCCCCCACCACCTCAGCGCCCCCCACAGCTATGGTCATGGGAGCGAGGGGGCAGAAGTGGGGGTTCACCTCGGACCGGAGCCCTCCGCCTCCCACGCTGACACTAGGAGGCCCCCAATGGGCTTCAAGGTTGGGGGTTCAAGGCTGAGACATCCGAGGGCTCCCCGGGGCCGGGAAAAGAAGGACAGCGTCCCCCACCCACGTCCCTGGTGAGGCCCCTGCACAGCCTCCGACACCCCTGTACTCACCGCATTCCCCAAGCGCTCCCTCCTCCCCCAGCCACGGCCCCGGTGTCCTGGGCCACACCTGGGCCGGCCCTGCACACTCGGCCTCTGCTGGAGAAGCGGGGGGTCTGCGTGGACGGCGGCGCGGCGGGGAGACCCAGAGCCCAGCAGCCCAGCCCCCCCTTGGTCTAGGGGTCCGTTCCCCTGACAGCCCACGTTGAGGGGGACCGGGGGCCTCCACAAAACAAGCACCCGCTCACCCTGACGGTGGCCAGCGGCCGGACAGAGGCCAGGACGTCCCAGGGCTTGGCGGGGGCGCCTCTGGCATCGCCACCTGCGTCTGGGAATGGCTGTCCCGGGCGCCCCGCCGTCCGTGGCCGTCACCCCTTGGAGAGCCCCGAGCAGTGACTCAGCCGGCCCCGCCCCTCCCTCCCAGGATCCCTTCCTGTCAGATCCAAGCGCGTTCACGGGGGCAGCCCCAGGTCCACCCACACTCAGCGTATTCCGGGGAGACCCCGAAAGGTGCCAGCCACGGCCATAAGGTCCCCGGGCGCTTCCTCCTGCGACAAGACACGCGTCCTGCAGGTGCAGCGGGGGGAGCCCAGGCTCCCAGCACTGGCGCCAGAGCGGCACCCAGAGCGCTGTCCCGAGGGGCGGCAGGGACGGGCATGGGAACACGGGGGCTCCCCAGAACAAGGGGACCCAGCCTGGGGCAGGGGACGGGGCCTGGACGGCCGTGAGACGGGGGAGACGGAGGAGACGGACAAGAGGGAGACCGGGGCGTTGGGGGAGAACTGGGGGCATCAGACCCAGGAACTGGACAGAGCCGGGCGCAGCAGTTCCTGGAGGAGACACGGCCCCCGGGGGGAGCAGGGAGGCCCTGACGTCTCTCAGAGCCGGGGAAGGAGCAGAGGCCGGAGGTCGTGCCCAGGAGCCGCCCTGCCCAGGCCAAGGGGTCAGACCCCACGTGGCACAGGGGCCCCGTCTGCTGCGGCCTAAGATGCACCCTGTGGCTAACGGGGACGCAGCCCCTGGGCCGGCCCAGACCCCGCGTGGCACCAACGGCCCTGCCCAGCCCGAAGCCACAGACACGGCCCCTCACCCGGCAAGACGCTGGTGCGTGGCTCCCGCGGGGGCCTCGAACCCAGTTCCCCGTGACCCACGGGCAGACCTCGGCAGGGCGGGGATGCCCCCACGCCGGCACCCTCTGTAGAAGCCACAGTTCCCCCAGGCTCGGCCGCCGCCCACCCCACTGAGAGCCTGGGGGAGCCGCCGATCTGGTCTCAGGGGACACAGCACCTGACCACACCACTGACCCCAGGACGTGTCCGGGTGGGGGCTGCCCCTCGCCGGCCCGTGTCCTCACCAGGGCACAGCTCTCTCCACCCCGGTATCGGGTCCCACAGCAGCCCTGGCCGCCATGAGGGGGTCCTGCCCACCCGTGCCCCAGAGAGCAGCCCCTCTGCGGGGACACAGCCGCCCGTTTCCCCAGCGCGGCCCTGCCCGACCTCAGGGAGCAGACAGAGGAGGGGGCGAGGCCCCGTCGGGAACGAAGACTCCAGGGGTGGAGGGACCGCAGGTGCCACTTGGACAAGCCTCCCACAGGGCTCCAGTCTCGCTCTGTCACCCAGGCTGGAGTGAGTGGCGCGATCCCAGCTCACTGCAACCTCCATCTCCCGGGTTCCCAGCATTCTCCTGTGTCAGCCTCCCAAGTAGCTGGGACTACAGGCGCCGCCACCTCGCCCGGCTCATTTTTGTATTTTTAGTAGAGACAGGGTTTCACCGTGTTGACCAGGTTGGTCTCGAACCCCTGACCTCGTGATCCACCCGCCTCAGCCTCCCAAAGTAATGGGATGACAGGCGTGAGTCACTGCACCTGGCCTTTAATAGAAAACTGGGCCCTCCCTCTCCTGCCCAGGCTGATCCTGGGCTTCAGCGATCCCACCTTGGCCGCCCAAAACGCTGGGGTGACAGGGGCGAGCCGCCGTGCGCAGGGCAGCAGCCACACAACCTGTGCACACGGGCGTGCTGACCAGGAACTCAACCCAACACACCTGCCACATGTGACTCTAGAAATGCCATGGGGGCCGGGCGCGGCGGCTCACGCCTGTCATCCCAGCACTTTTGGAGGCCGAGGCGGGTGGATCACCTGAGGTCAGGAGTTCGAGACCAGCCTGGTCAACCTGGTGAAACCCTGTCTCTACTAAAAATACAAAAATTAGCCAGGCGTCGTCGTGGTCACGGTCACCTGTCATCCCAGCTACATGGGAAACTGAGGCAGGGGAATCACTTGAACCCAGAAGGCAGCGGTTGCAGTGAGCCGAGATCACGCCACCGCACTCCAGCCTCAGCGACAGAGCGAGACTCTGTCTCAAATAAACAAACATGCCACAGACACGGAAACCTGCTCCGTGCTCACCTCCCGCAACGTCAGAGTCAGGGACACAGGCCGTGCCTCACAGGGTGCAGTGACAGGACGTCCACTCTGGCCGTGACCCTCCTGACCTCCCCTCATCCAGGGGTGCCCTGACCCTTCGGGACTGTGAGGTGCCCTGGACATGAGGGCCATGGGGTACCCCAACCCTTTAGAACTGTGGGGTGCCCTGGACATCAGGGCCGTGGGGTACCCCAACCCTTTAGGGCTACAGGGTACCCTAAACATGACAGCCGTGGGGTGCCCTGAACATGATGGCTTTGGGTACCCCAACTTTAATACTGTAAGCTACCCTGAACACGAGGGCCATGGGGCACCCCAACCCTGTGGGACTGTAGGGTGCCCTGAACATGACGGCTGGGGGGAAACCCAACCTTTTAGGACGGTGAGACACACTGACTTCTTAAGACCACGGCTCACCCTGACGCTTACGGCTCTGTGGTGCCCCCGACTCCCCAGGCGGGTGCCTACAGGGCGCCAGGCGTACGTGGGGAGGGGGCAGAGGCAGAAAAGCGATGGGGGAGGGGGATGGCATCGGCTGTCCCTGCCCTGAAGGACAGGATGGGGCCAGTCAAGTAGGACTGTGGCCAGAACCAGCACCCAAGGACTCAAGGGAGAGACGGGCGCGGACAGAGAGAAGAGGGGGTGGGAGAGAAGGGGAGGCGGGGAGAGAGGAGGGAGGCGGGGAGAGAGGAGGGAGGGTAGTGGGGAGGGGGTAGTGGGGAGAGGGAGGTTGGGGAGAGAAGAGGAGTGGGGTGGTGAGAGAAGGGGTGGTGAGAGGAGTGGGGAGAGAGGAGGGAGGGAGAGAGGAAGCATGACGGGAGAGAGAGGTGGCAGGTATGGGGGACGGTGGGAGGAATGGGGCGGCGACAGGGCTGGGAGGGACACGGGAGGAACCGGGGTCACACGTGGGGCCGGCCCCCTGACTGGAACGTGGCCTTCAGCCACCTGCCACCAGCCTGTGGGACCTCAGGGACACGGTGAGGGAGCTGGGCCTCGGGGCCCAGCCTGGATGCTGCCGCCTCCCATCCCCCAGCCTCACCGAGGGGCCACCGACTTCCTCACTCCACAGGGATCCCGTCCCCGGGTTCTGGGGCCTGCGCGGGGAACACGCAGGTGCAGGTGCAGAGCCACGTCCCCACACCGCGGGAGTCTTTTTGTATCCCCGAGGGTAGAAAATCCAGGAACGTGTGTAGACGAAGGGCCCTCCGCACGCCTGGAACCCCAGCGCCTTGGGAGGCCGACCTGGGGGGGATCACCTGAGCTCAGGAGTCTGAGCCCAGCCTGGGCCACATGGAGAAACCTCGTGTCTAGGAAGAATTACAATCAGATGGACGTGGTGGCAGGTGCACCTGTCACCCCAGCTACGCGGGAGGCTGAGGCAGGAGAATCGCTTGAACCCGGGAGGCGGAGGTTGCAGGGAGCCGAGATGGCGCCGCTGCACTCCAGCCTGGGCGACAGAGCGAGACGGTGTTTCAGAAAAAAAACCAATTTAGCCGTTTGCGTGATGAAGACCAGAGAATAAAACATGAAGAGAATCTCAGCAACTCGCTCTCCAATGCCTTTAGGAAAATGACATGGGACACATACACACGGGAAGTACTCGGGATTTCTTTGTTTAAGAAACAGAATCTGGGGCCGGACGCCGTGGCTCACGCCTGTAACCCCAGCTCTTTGGGAGGCCGAGGCGGGCAGATCCCCCGAGGTCAGGAGTTCGAGACCGGCCTGGCCAACATGGAGAAACCCCGTCTCTACTAAAAGTACGAAAAGTAGTCGGGTGTGGTGGTGTGCACCTGTCATCCCAGCTGCTTGGGAGGCCGAGACAGGCAACCATCCTCCCACCTCAGCCTCTTGAGTAGCTGGGACTAGAGGAGCCATGCCCAGCTCATTTTTTAAGAGATGGGGGTATCCGTATGTTGCCCAGGCTGGTCTTGAACTCCTATCCCCACTCGGCCTCCCAAAGCAGTGGGATTCCAGGTGTGAGCCACTGCGGGACGCACACGACCCGGCTCACACCTGCCCCTACACACACTGCACTGACTTAAAGCTTCTTACGGGCCGGGTGCGGTGTCTCACACCTGTCATCCCAGCACTTCGGGAGGCCGAGGCGGGCGCATCACCTGAGGTCACGAGTTCGAGACCGGCCTGCCCAACATGGTGAAACTCCGTCTCTACTAAAAATACAAAAATTAGCCGGGCGAGGTGGCAGGTGCCTGTCATCCCAGTTACTCGGGAGGCTGAGGCAGGAGAATGGTGGGAACCCGGGAGGCGGAGCTTGCAGGGAGCCGAGATCGCACCACTGCACTCCAGCCTGGGCGACAGAGCGAGACTGTCTCAAAAACAAAAACACAAAAAGCTTCTCGTGAACGATGAAAACCAAAATGACCATCGCTTCCGCACTGTACGGATCTGCCTCTGCTACCACCAGCAGGACGACAGCTGGGCTGCGACTCAGTTTCCTTATGAAAAGCACCAGGGGTGACCAGGAATTAGTCCCCGCCAGGTGACACTCACATCCCTATGGATCGAACACAATCGAGACACGCATCTCATCCCGTTCTGTGCGGCCCACACAGTGCTTGCCGAGAGCATGTTCAGCCTGTGGTTTGGTTTGGGTTTTGCTGTTTTCTGACACAGGGTCTCACTCTGCCTCTCAGGCTGGAAGGCAGTGGTACAATCTAAGCTCACCGCAGCCTCCACCTTCCAGGCTCGAGCGATTCTCTTTACACAAAACACACAGGCCCACGTGGACGCTTTCCAGAGAGACGTGGCCCCCCTGGAACTGCAAAGGTCGGACGGTGTCCGTGTGGGAGCCTGTCCTTTTTTTTTTTTTTTGAAATGGAGTCTCGCTCTGTCGCCCAGGCTGGAGTGCAGTGGCTGGATCTCAGCTCACTGCAAGCTCCACCTCCCGGGTTCACGTCATTCTCCTGCCTCAGCCTCCCGAGTAGCTGGGACTACAGGTGCCCGCCACCTCGCCCGGCTAGTTTTTTGTATTTTTTAGTAGAGACGGGGTTTCACCGTGTTGGCCAGGATGGTCTCGATCTCCTGACCTCGTGATCCGCCTGTCTTGGCCTCCCACAGTGCTGGGATGACAGGCGTGAGCCACCGAGCCCGGCCTTTTTTTTTTTTTTTTTTTAAAGAGATGGGATCTCACTACGTTGCCCAGGCTGGTCTTGAACTCCTGGGCTCCAGCGGTCCTCCCCAGTTGGCCCTTCCAAAGCACTGGGATTCCAGGCGTGAGCCACTGTGCTTGGCGTCAGGTAGGTTTGAAGTTAAAAATGTCACAATCCTGGAATCCAGCACTTTGGGAGACCACGTGCTTGAGCCCAGGAGTTTGAGACCAGCCTGGGGCGCACAAGCTGAGAGACTCTGTCTCCATAAAAATAAATAAACAACAACAAAAAACCCCAAACCGTAGCCAGGTGTGAAGGTGCACGCCTGTAGTCCCAGCTACTTAGGAGGCTGAGGTGGGAGGATTGCTTGAGCCCAGGTGGTAGAGGCTGAAGTAAGCAACACAGCAAAATCCTGCCTCAAAAAAAAAAAAAAAAAAACAAAGTTTCCAGGCCGGGCGCGGTGGCTCGCACCTGTCATCCCAGCACTTTGGGAGGCCGAGGTGGGCGGATCACTTGCGGTCAGGAGTTCGAGACCAGCCTGGCCAACACGGTGAAACCCGTCTCTATTCAAGATACAAAACAATTAGCCAGGCCTGGTGGCAGGTGCCTGTAATCCCAGGTGCTCGGGAGGCTGAGGCAGGAGAATCGCTTGAACCCGGGAGGCGGAGGTTTCGGTGAGCTGAGATCACGTCACTGCGCTCCAACCTGGGTGACAGAGTGAGACTCTGTCAGAGAAAACAAAAAAAAAAAGTTTAGAAAACAATATACACAATATGAATTTTTTAAAAATTTTTTCCTGAGACAGAATTTCGCTTGTCGCCCAGGCTGGAGTGCAGTGGTGTGATCTCAGCTCACTGCCATCTCTACCTCCCGGGTTCAAGCGATTCTCCTGCCTCAGCCTCCCGGGTAGCTGGGATAACAGGCACCTGCCACCGCACCCGGCTAATTTTGCATTTAGTAGAGACGGGTTTTCGCCATGTTGGCCAGGCTGGTCTCGATCTGCTCACCTCAGGTGATCCACCCGCCTTGGCCTCCCAAAGTGCTGGGATGACAGGTGCGAGCCACCGCGCCCGGCCATGCATCCCTGTTTGGTACAATTTTGAGAAACACAAACGTCTATATAGAGACATACACAGGTGTATCTATTATCCATGCATGCGTGCCTACACACCCTCACAAATGTGTGTGTGCATGTGTGTGTATACTTACACATTTTGGTGATATTTGGTGATAATCTTCTAGCCCTATATAGGACTGCGGGAACAGAACCACTTTTTTTTTTTTTTTGAGACGGAGTCTCGCTCTGTGGCCCAGGCTGTAGTGCAGTGGCCGGATCTCAGCTCGCTGCAAGCTCCGCCTCCCGAGTTTACGCCATTCTCCTGCCTCTGCCTCCCGAGTAGCTGGGACTACAGGGGCCCGCCACCTCGCCCGGCTAGTTTTTTGTATTTTTAGTAGAGATGGGGTTTCACCGTGTTAGCCAGGATGGTCTCGATCTCCTGACCTCGTGATCCGCCCGTCTCGGCCTCCCAAAGTGCTGGGATGACAGACTTGAGCCACCGCGCCCGGCCCAGAACCAAATCTGAACAATGTTCACCTCAGGGCCGGGCGCGGTGGCTCACATCTGTCATCCCAGCACTTTGAGAGGCTGAGGCGGGTGGATCAGCTGAGGTTGCGAGTTCAAGACCAGCCTGGCCAACATGGTGAAATCCCATCTCTATTAAAACTGCAAACATTAGCTGGGCCATCGTGGCATGCACCTGTCATCCCAGCTACTTGGGAGGCTGAGGCAGGAGAATGGCTTGAACCCAGGAGGTGGAGGTTGCAGTGAGCCGAGATCGCGCCGCTGCACTCCAGCCTGGGCGACAGAGAGAGACTCCGTCTCAAAAAAAAAAAAAAAAAGAAAAAGAAAATGAAAAACAAACCTGCAAACCTGTTATAAAACCGCCACCCCCTTGGCCTGATGTGGTGCCTCACGCCTGTCATCCCAGCACTTTGGGAGGCCGAGGCAGGTGGATCACCTGAGGTCAGGAGTTCGAGACCAGCCTGGCCAACGTGGTGAAACCCTGTCTCTACTAAAAATACAAAAAATAGCTGGGCGTGGTGGTGCGTGTTTGTAATCCGAACTACCTGGGAGGCTGAGGCAGGAGAATCACTTGAACCCGGGAGGCGGAGTTTGTAGCGAGCTGAGATCGACCACTACGCTCCAGCCTGGGCGGCAGAGTGAGACTCTGTCTCAAAAAAACAAACAATGGTCACGGTCACTCCCAACCCACTCAGACTGAACCCTTCTCTCAAGGGCTATGGATAAACAGTTCCAAGTTTAAGAACCCAGGCTGCCACGAGACATGTTCATGTTTCTGTCAGCAGAAAGGGACAAAACTCCAGGACAGGAAATTGCAAACGTCTAAGATGATAGTAGGTAAATGATCAGATTTCTTAGATTCTTTTTCATTATTTTTTTTTTTTGAGACAGAGTCTCACTCTGTTGCCCAGGCTGGAGCACAGTTGGCCGGATCTCGGCTCACAGCAACCTCCGCCTCCCGGGTTCAAGCCATTCTCCCGCCTCAGCCTCCAGAGCAGATGGGGTTACAGGCACCCACCAGCACGCCTAATCTTCTGTATTTTTAATAGAGACAGGTTTTATGTTGGCCAGGATGGTCTCGAACTCCCGACCTCAAGTGATCCACCCACCTCGGCCTCCCAAAGTGCTGGGATGACAGGTGTGAGACACCACCCCAGCCTAGATTTACTGGATTCTAAAATGCACAATTCTCTTATACCTTGGTGTGTCTGAAACCAAGGTCGTCTCATCATCCACAGGAATCTTTAATAGTGTGGGGTATTTTTTCCCCAACAGTGATTACATCAGTGATGCATCTTAAAACTCACTGAGGCCAGGCACGGTGGCTCACGCCTGTAATCCCAGCACTTTGGGAGGCCGAGACGGGCGGATCACGAGGTCAGGATATCGAGACCATCCTGGCTAACATGGTGAAACCCCATCTCTACTAAAAAAAAAAAAATACAAAAAATTAGCCGGGCGAGGTGGCGGGCACCTGTAGTCCCAGCTACTCGGGAGGCTGAGGCAGGAGAATCGCTTGAACCCAGGGGCAGAGCTTACAGTGAGCCGAGATCGCGCCACTGCACTCCAGCCTGGGCGACAGAGCGAGACTCTGTCTCAAAACTGAACCTGAGGCCAGGCGCGGTGGCTCACGCCTGTCATCCCAGCACTTTGGGAGGCCGAGGTGGGTGGATCACAAGGTCACGAGTTCAAGACCAGCCTGAGCAACATGGAGAAACCCTGTCTCTACTAAAAATACAAAAGTAGCCGGGCGTGGTGGCGGGCGCCTGTCATGCCAGCTATTTGGGAGGCTGAGGCAGGAGAATCGCTTGAACCCGAGAGACGGAGGCTGCACTGAGCTGAGATCGGGCCACTGCACTCCAGCCTGGGCGACAAGAACGAAACTCCGTCTCAAAAAATAAATAAATAAAAATAAACAAGATTTCCTAGGGTGTAAGGGATCTGTCCGAACCTCCGTGGTTTACCAGGAGACGAGATAAGGGTAATCGCCACCCCCCCCAGACCCACCTACAGTGAGACAATTTACTGAGGCTCCAGAGAAAAGTCTTTAGGACTCAGACCTACATTATAGATTAGAAGAAATTAATGCTTCATGCCTTTTTTTTTTTTTCTCCAGAGGCCGAGTCTCGCTCTGTCGCCCAGGCTGGAGTGTAGTGGCGCGATCTCGGCTCCCTGCAACCTCTGCCTCCCGGGTTCGAGCGGATTCTCCTGCCTCAGCCTCCTGAGTCACTGGGATGACAGGCACCTGCCACCACGCCCGGCTAATTTTGTATTTTTAGTAGAGACGGATTTCCCGTGTTGGCCGGGCTGGTCTCGAACTCGCGACCTCAGCTGATCCACCCGCCTCAGCCTCTCCAAGTGCTGGGATGACAGGCGTGAGCCACCGCGTCCAGCCCCACTTACGTCTTTGCATGAATGCATACTTACATATAGACATATAGCACACAAGGTACGTAAGCTCTGGAAAATTTTGTAATTTTCAGTCTGGTGATAATTTCCAGACCTTCTCCCTGTACCCGGTTACAGAAATAAAACCCAGTTCATCCACGTCGTGCTGTTTGGCAGTGAACAGGCCGAGGCCGAGCTTCGGTTTGGTCTGGGAACAAGAGAAGTGACATCGTGCCATCATCATCGGTTTTCTTCCCTCTTTTCCTCTATCAGGACATAGTATCAATAACAGAGAAGACAGTAAGACATTTACTACCTCATCAGCAAGAATACGTGGCCACATCAGGAAACTGGAAGAAAGGAAAGCAGGGCCAGGCACGTGGCTCACGCCTGTAATCCCAGCACTTTGGGAGGCCGAGACGGGCGGATCACGAGGTCAGGATATCGAGACCATCCTGGCTAACATGGTGAAACCCCATCTCTACTAAAAAAAAATACAAAAATTAGCCGGGCGAGGTGGCGGGCACCTGTAGTCCCAGCTACTCGGGAGGCTGAGGCAGGAGAATCGCTTGAACCCAGGGGCAGAGCTTACAGTGAGCCGAGATCGCGCCACTGCACTCCAGCCTGGGCGACAGAGCGAGACTCTGTCTCAAAAACTGAACCTGAGGCCGGGCGCGGTGGCTCACGCCTGTCATCCCAGCACTTTGGGAGGCCGAGGCGGGCAGATCACGAGGTCACGAGTTCAAGACCAGCCTGAGTAACATGGAGAAACCCCGTCTCTACTATATATACAAAAGTAGCCGGGCATGGTGTTGGGCGCCTGTCATCCCAGCTATTTGGGAGGCTGAGGCAGGAGAATCGCTTGAACCCGAGAGACGGAGGCTGCACTGAGCTGAGATCAGGCCACTGCACTCCAGCCTGGGCGACAAGAATGAAACTCCGTCTCAAAAAATAAATAAATATAAATAAACAAGATTTCCTAGGGTGTTAAGGGATCTGTCCAAACCTCCGTGGTTTACCAGGAGACGAGATAAGGGTAGTCACCACCCCCTCCCCAGAACCACCTACAGTGAGACAATTTACTGAGGCTCCAGAGAAAGGTCTTTAGGACTCACACCTACGTTACAGATTAGAAGAAATTAATGCCTTATGTCTTTTTTTTTTTTTTTTTCTCCAGAGGCCGAGTCTCGCTCTGTCGCCCAGGCTGGAGTGTAGTGGCGCGATCTCGGCTCCCTGCAACCTCTGCCTCCCGGGTTCGAGCGGATTCTCCTGCCTCAGCCTCCTGAGTCACTGGGATGACAGGCACCTGCCACCACGCCCGGCTAATTTTGTATTTTTAGTAGAGACGGGATTTCCCCGTGTTGGCCGGGCTGGTCTCGAACTCGCGACCTCAGCTGATCCACCCGCCTCAGCCTCTCAAAGTGCTGGGATGACAGGCGTGAGCCACCGCGTCCAGCCCCACTTACGTCTTTGCATGAATGCATACTTACATATAGACATATAGCACACAAGGTACGTAAGCTCTGGAAAATTTTGTAATTTTCAGTCTGGTGATAATTTCCAGACCTTCTCCCTGTACCCGGTTACAGAAATAAAACCCAGTTCATCCACGTCGTGTTGTTTGGCAGTGAACAGGCCGAGGCCGAGCTTTGGTTTGGTCTGGGAACAAGAGAAGTGACATCGTGCCATCATCATCGGTTTTCTTCCCTCTTTTCCTCTATCAGGACATAGTATCAATAACAGAGAAGACAGTAAGACATTTACTACCTCATCAGCAAGAATGTTAATCCCCACCGTTCCCCTCCCGCATCTCCCAAAACCAGTGGGCAGGCACCGCTGGGGGACACGTGGCCACATCAGGAAACTGGAAGAAAGGAAAGCAGGGCCAGGCACGGTGGCTCACGCCTGTCATCCCAGCACTTTGGGAGGCGGAGGCAGGTGGATCACCTGAGGTCAGGAGTTCCAGACCAGCCTGGCCAACATGGAGAAACCCCATCTCTACTAAAAATACAAAATTAGCCAGGCGTGGTGGTGCCTGCCTGTCATCCCAGCTACTCAGGAGGCTGAGGCAGGAGAATCGCTTGAACCTGGGAGGCGGAGGCTGCAGTGAGCCCAGATCGCGCCACTGCACTCCAGCCTGGGTGCCAAGAGCAAAACTCTGTCTCAAAAAGAAAGAAAGAACGAAAGAAAGAAAAGAAAGAGAAAGGAAGGAAGGAAAGGAAGGAAAGGAAGGAAAGGAAGGAAAGGAAGGAAGGAAGGAAGGGAGGAAGGAGGAAGGAAGGAAGGAAGGAAGGAGGAAGGAGGAGGAGGGAGGGAGGGAGGGAGGGAGGGGAGGAGGGAGGGAAGGGAGGGAGGAGGGAGGGAAGACGGGAGGAGAGAGATCTACGTCCAGCGAGAAGCTCCCAACACAGACCACACACCCTGGAAACACCTGCTCCTATGAGGATTTTGGAGACAGGGTCTCACTCTGTTGCCCCGGCTGCAGTACACCGGTACAATCACAGCTCACAGCAGCGTTAGCCTCCCAGACTCAGGCAGATCCTCCTGCCTCAGCCTCCCTAGTAGCTGGAAGGACAGGCGTCCCACCCCCCGGTCCAGCTAATTTTTAAAATTTTCTCAGGGCCAGGCGCGGTGGCTCACGCCTGTCATCCCAGCACTTTGGGAGGTGGAGGCGGGCGGATCACGAGGTCAGGAGATCGAGACCAGCCTGGACAACATGGTGAAACCCCGTCTCTACTAAAAATACAAAAGATTAGCCAGGCGTGGTGGTGGCCGCCTGTAATCCCAGCTATTTGGGTGGCTGAGGCAGGAGAA